>JAJMJT010000006.1:0-522479 GCA_030569035.1 Kuraishia borneana
CAGTTGGACCAGTGAGTACTTCTGCTTCTAGCTCTCCAGTTGGACCAGTGAGCTCTTCGGCTACAAGCTCTTCCCCAATCGGTATCACAAACTCTGGCTCTGTTCCTCCAATGAGTACCACTCCTGGCAGCTCAACTGATGTGCCTCCAGGACCAGATGCAGGAACAGGTATCACTGTCATCCCATGTCCAACGTGTTCGAGCTCTGTTCCCCCAAGCGAGACCACGCCTTGTCCAACTTGCGTGAGCGAAACTTCGGTGCCCCCTACTGAAACCCCATGCCCAACTTGTGTCAGTGAGACCACTGTTCCACCAAGCGAGACTACGCCTTGTCCAACTTGTGTCAGTGAGACCACTGTTCCACCAAGCGAGACTACACCTTGTCCAACTTGTGTCAGTGAGACCACTGTTCCACCAAGCGAGACCACACCTTGTCCAACTTGTGTGTCAACCACGGTCCCACCTGTTGGAACTGAGAGTACGGGAGTTCCACCAATTGTCACCTCTTTGACAACCACTCCTGGCAATGGATTTCACACCAAAGTGATCACCTTCACTACCGACCATCTCACTACCGTGACGACAAAGGTTTACAGTGCTACCACCATCACTGAATTCGTGCCTCCTACAGAGACCGCAACCACTATCATGACTGAGCCTTCCACTGGAACCGTTATGACAGTCACCGTTGGTGTGCCATGTAAAACTACTACTGTGACTAGTTACTGCACCACTGGAGAACCAGAGACCACCATTCCAGGAACTTACACTACTGGAGCAACTGAAATTGTTGAGACCATCGTTGTTTCCAAAACTACTGAATACCCAACAGCCAGTTCCACTACTGCCACCGTCACATCGGTTCCCTCTTTGACAACGAAGACGGTGACCAGTTTTGGAGAGGAGGAAACCACTCTCAGCGGATCTTATTCTACAGGAGCCACTGAGATTGTGGAAACCATTGTTGTCACCATCCCTGTGACTGAAGCATTGACCGCTGATGTTCCAACCGGATCTGCAACCATCCCTGTGACTGGAGCATTGACCACTGATGTTCCAACCGGATCTGCCACCACCTTAATTCCCGTCACCACCGGCACTGGTTCGACCACTGCTGTGATCTCTCAATTTGAGGGATCTGCAAACTCATTGGTGAAGCGTTCTTCTGGATTCGCTTCAGCTTTGATTATTCTTTTGACGTTTGCCATTTGAACGATACCCATTTAAATTCTTTACGATACCCCTTACGCATAGCGTTACTTCTCATGAAATTAGTATTACATTTATCATCATTAGTAGAAACTACTTAAATTTCTTAAAATTTATCGAAATCACTAACAGAGTATGTATTCATCTACAAAGTTGATTTGATTAATCCAACTCCTCAGTCATTGGAACATCACCATCTTTATCCTCGGGTTTTTGAGCCCTTTGAGCAGCGATCTTTTCAGCCATTTCAGCCATCTTCTTGGCTTCGGATTTGGCCATCAAAGCATCCTTTTTCTCTTGCTCCTTGGCCAAGTAACGGCCTCTGATCAAGTTTCCAATAGAAGCAAGCTCCTCGTATTTGGCAACGTACTTCGCCTTAGTGGAATCGTAACCGTCATCGTACAACCACTCCTCGGTTTTGGCCAACATCGCGGTGAGCTTCTCCTTTTCAGCATCAGAAGCGAAATCTTTGTATTGATCATCCAATTTACCTCTTAACTCGTAAATGTACTCTTCCAAAGCGTTCTTACGGTCTTCGGTATCGGCAACGAGTTTATCCTCGGCCACCATGGAAGATTCCTTCTCAATCAACTCGTTCAAAGAAGTGCTTGGGATGGAGTAGTTCTCAGCGGAGATCTCCAAGTCGTTCTTCTTGACAAGCTTCTTAACCTTCTTGTAAACGGGCTCAGCATCGGCTGGGGCTTCTGGGTCCTCAACCAATTCATCCACCTCTTTCTCTTCGACGATCCAGGCAGATTCAACGGTGTAGAAACCAGATGGGTCGTTTCTGATCTTAAGTTTGCAAGTAGCAGCATCTTCACCTTCAGACACCGACACACCAGTGAAAGACCATTTGGAGATAAATGGTGAGCTTCCAGCAGGCAATTCCTCTGGGTTGGTGTACTTAGCCTCAACCTCGAAGTCCTTTGTACGGTACAAAGTGATCATCTTGGTGGCTGGGTAGGAAGCACCCTTAGGGAAAACTTCCAAATGATCAGTTTCCTCAGCATCCTTTTGCCAGTAGTAAGTGACCGAGTATGGGTTGCAGTCCTCGAATTTGAATGGACGAACTCTCAAAGTTGGAGAGTGCATGGCACACACAAAAGCAGCACCCTTAGCGATAGCCTCGTCTTGGTTCAAAGTGGTAGACAAAGGCTTGCCAAAAACGGTGGAAATTCTCTCCTTGAGAGATGGAACACGGGTACAACCTCCAATGATCTCGACGGAATCGATCTCCTCGGCAGTCAAGCCAGCTGCGGCCAAAGCCTGTTCGACTGGGACTTGAACACGCTCCAAAAGAGGTTGGACCAACTCCTCGAGCTCCTCTCTGGTGAGAGAAGAGGAAACATCGACATCGTTCATCACAGACTCAACGTTGAATGGAGCGGTGGTGTTAGCAGACAAGACCTTCTTCAATTTTTCAGAAGCGGCCAAGACACGAGAGTAAGCCTTGAGGTTTTCTCTGATGTCGATCTTGTATTTGGACTTGAATTCATCGGCAAAGTGCTCAGTGATGGCACGGTCGAAGTCACGACCACCGAAGTGCTTGTCAAAGGCAGATCCCAACACCTTGAGTTCACCCTTTTTGATGCTCACGATCGAAACGGTGTAGGAAGAGTGACCAATGTCAACAAAGGCAACCTTCTTGGGCTCATCAACGGGCAAGTCAGTCTTGAAGACACCGTAACCAACGGCAGCAGCAGTCACCTCGTTGATAATTCTAACTGGGTTCAACCCAGCAACGACACAGGCATCGGCAGCGGCACGTCTTTGCTTCTCGGTGTACCAAACGGGCACAGCAAGACAGATATCAGAAACCTTGGCCTTCACCTCTTTGGCAGTGATGTCCTTGATCTTACCCAAGTACATGGCAACGAGTTGGGTGGACGAAAACTCTTGTTGTTCACCCAAAAATCTAACTTTGGTGTAAACGTCACCATCTTTCTCAACCAAAGCGCTTGTGAAGTATTTCTTCTCAACCTCGAAATCAGGAGAGGTAGGATCCAAAGCCAACACACGCTTCAAATTCTCAACAGTATTCTTCAAGTTTGAGTTTTGTTGGTTCTTACCCGCCTCACCGATAGATCTGTTCTTCATACCGAATCCAACGATCGATGGGGTGGAACGGTTGGAAACCTCGTTCACAACGACATCGATACCTCTGTTACGGGCGACAGCAATGACACTGTTATTGTTACCGAAATCGACTCCAAGTGGAACACTCATTTTGATTTATATGGGACGTTGAAAACCTTTTTAACTCTTCATCATCCGGTTGCCACACGCCACCCATTAATTTCGAGAAGGTTCTGTCTTACAAATGGGAGATCTCCCAATTTTAAAGGGGGATTGGTTTATTTATTGAACCATGGTAACTAACGTTGCCCAACCGTTACTTTCAAGAAATCCATAGAATGATTCTTCTGACCCCATGGATGCTTGGATCAATTGCAATTTTTCCGAGTCCGTCAAAACTCCCAATTCCAGTACATAAGTTAGTAGATGGAAATCGGAAAGTCTCTTTTGGCTAACGTTTAAATCTCCCGTGTCTATATCGATCAATTGCAAAGCGTTCTCCAACTGCTGGAATTCCCCAATGTAACCTCTATTTTCAATGGTGAATTGCTTGTCTGATTTAAAGAACGCTTTCGAAGAATCCTGTGGGAAACCATGTGTCAACGATACAATCAAGTATTCATTGGGGAACCATGGTGAAGCACTCTTCTTCACAGCAATTCCATACTCATTCACCATTTTGTAGAAAATTTCGGGAACGTATCTATCATCAGTTTGTTCGTTGATAAAGACAGCATTAGGGTGTGTCGAGGGACATATCAGATCTGCCTGCACCAACGCTTCCCCGGCCTGGCTAATTTGATACGAACTGATATCGATTTCTCCCTTGGAGTTACCACTAATGACACAGGTGACAAATTTTGAGGAGAATTTCCCTGAATCACTCCATTTAGTCACATTTGGCATCTTCAATTGCCATTTAGCTGCAAATATAACTTCCACTGATGACAGAAAGAACGAATCCTTGTGTCTTTTACACACTACAGTTCCATCTCCCGCACCAGAATCGACTAAATCGGTGAAGATCACACCTACCGGAATCAACCCCAACGCCTTGGCTACATCTTCAATGACTTGCTCATTTTCCCAGGACTTCAATGTGATTCCGTCTTCTTCGTCATCTTGAGGTATTTCGTATATGGTCTCCACTTTGGCCTTGATGCCTAGGGGAACTTTGTCGTAAACGTCGTATGTTCCAAACATGATTCCAAACCTTTGAGCCCCACTCTTCCTCCAACAGTTGATGAAATTGTTGATGACATCGCTATTGGCAAACTCGACATGGTCCACCATTCTGAAGGCCTGTTGTTGTAACGTAATCGCAGAAGGTTGACATTTCGAACAGATTCCCCTGGGCCATGGTAAATGACCTGAAGGACATTGCTTGTTGATCTTAAAGGTTTCCTCCGTCAAGGGAGCAATGTAGCTGGAATCATTCTTATTGACATTGGTGTTCAACTCCTTCAGATGTGCATGAAATGAGATGTGCTTAATGCTGTTTTCCTCCTGATAATTCTTGTCCCAAGGCGGCAAAGGGGAGCAGTACTCACACATACCACGTTCTGTATGACGACAGAATTGCGTTTGTTTACGTGGAATCAACCCATCCATTTTATCGAGGGCATCGTCCACAGCCAATTGTTTCGCAACAGGCTTAATGGGCACGGAAGAGACAGTAGAAACACCAGAAGCCTCGGGGAGAGAAGCACCCTTTGTATCGTAACTCAAAAACAACAGGTCACCGTTTTTCAAATTTAAAGAAGATACTGACTGCTCTTGTAATGAATCAAAGCTTTGGCCTTTCGCTGAAGGTTTATCGGAAACAAACAGCGTTGTCAGATCCATCTGTGGTATCTGAGCCATCACATTGTGGATCACCGAGTCGAAATTTTCCGAATCCGACGCCTGGACACGGAACATGCCATCTTTGGATCTGAATCGAAGAAGCTGAGTTAGAATTACTTAGATTTGAACTTACCATTGTAATTGAAAACTGGGTGGCACTGGAAGCTACGTCTTGCTGTGGCGTCGATTGGGCCCGGCACACGACACTATATAGTGCAGTCTTGAGGATGACCTCTACTTGCACCGAAATGGTACCTTTTAGAGGAACGCGAACTCTTCAGGACGCCTTTAGATTCTATAAACTCGCTGGAGAGATCAAGATAAGGTCCAAGAGGGACGAGGAATACACCAGGCCCAGTCTTACGTTCGATACACTAGCCAAGAAGGATGCCAAAGACATAGATTTAGAGACTATTTTCGGCAGTCACACTTCCAAGAACAAGTCATTGAAGTCATCCAGACGCGATGTAAGCTACAGAGAGGTTCATAAGACTATAGGCGGGGTCAAAGTACCCAAGAAGCCTATAGAACCAGATAACTGTTGTATGAGTGGGTGTATTAATTGTGTATGGGAACTTTATGGGGAAGATGTTGAAGAGTGGAAATTGTACACCAAACAGGCCGTGGAGAGCTTAGAGAGTCAAGGGGATAACATCAAGGAAAAATGGCCCCTAGGGTTCGACCCTCCACCGTCGTATCTGAATTCCAAATACGTTCCTGAACAATTACAAGGGAAAGTCGCCGATCAGAAGGAGAAAGGAATCCCATTGGGACTGGCAGTCTTCGCTCAGCTTGAGAAACAGCTGAAATCCAAGCACCAAACAGCGTAGAAGGGCGCTCATCTACGTAACATGATAAAGTATTCAATTCTTATTTAGCCACGTCAACATTGTTTGCACTCAAAAACGTCTTGGCTTCATCAATCTGCTCCAGTAATTCATTGTATTTGTGTTCCTTGTCTTTGAAAGTGAAGACTCCCCAACCCAAAGTTCCCAGGGCGTAAGCTCCAAAACTGACGAGACCCCACCATGGCAGGACAGGCACGATTTCTTCAGCAACAATTTTCGGGGTGGGTATCACACCAACCAGCAAACTAGCATATATGGCACCAAGGGTAAAAACGGCTAAAACAGCCTCTGTGAATCTTGTCATTGATCGGTTCGAATCAACGTGTCCTCAGGCGTCTTTGATTGTTTGGCGGAACACGACCCCACACGAGAATCGAACTTGGACATAAGGGAATAAAACAATGTTCTGCTATTGCAAAAAATAAACTTTTTTGTAAGGAGAAAAAAGAGGAAACTATTCAAATTCAAACTTGCAAAAAAATAGGTAAATCTCTTTGTAAAGCGTGTCATCCTTATGCAGGGGCCATGCTAATCTTCTCTGTATTGTTTCAAATTGACCAAATGTCCCGAAGGACCTAGGTTGAAGATGTTAAACAAATATGAGCTGTAATCCGCCACTACAAAATTTTATAGATTTACTACACCATTTCAACGTTATTTAATGTAACTACATCATTAGTTGCTTTCTAACCCATTTTTATTCACTCCAACTCAGAGTAAAAGCCCTTATACCCAATGTCCAGATCAAACAGCAGTTGCTTACAATCATCGTCACTCAATTCGTCGTTGATACCCAGATTGTTCAATTTAATTAGCCAGCTGATGAGTTTAGATCTTCCCTCGAATTCTGCGCCGTTCAATACTTTATTAATCGATGTCACCAAATCGGAAAGCAACGGATGTAACCTGTCTTTTGATCTATAGTTCAATTTTATGGCATCCATAGTGGTGATAAAATTTCCTGTTGCTTCAGCAACTGCTCTAGCTGATCGGTTACCAGTTTCAGCGGGGGAAATTACACTCTGTGAGTTGTTTGCGGTCTGGTAAGCCGGGGTAGTTGAGATGGAATGTTCCACCGTGGCCGGAATTCCCACGTTGATCCGACTCTTTGCTAGTGGACAATCGATCTCGTATTTCAAACAAAATTCATCCAAACTTTTGAATGCTCTGTTGACCTCCTCATCTTTCAACAACACTTTATACTGATTCAGTAGTCGCGTGACAGTCCTTGTGTATTCGTCATTACCATCCAACCCGTGTTCAAAATGCAAAGAATCTTTAATGAATGCCTTCTCTAGACAATTCAAAACGATGATGATTGAATATATTTCTCCCAGACTTTCATACAGGTCTCTCTCCTTGTTGGTGGTGTACAATTGAACCTCTGTATTCAACGGCACACGTGCAGAATTGATTAAATTGATGGAGACATCACGAGCATCAGTTAAAGTTGGAGCATATGGTGGTAATTCCATTTATTTTGATAGATAGAAAGTTGAACGTTAGATAAGATATGCCAGCACGCGAGGGCACATAACTCTAGACCTCTTGTTCCTGAATACTTTCACCGAATCTTTGGATCAATTGCATGTAACTTTGCACAAAATCCTTTCCAAATCTCAGATCTGTTTCCAATTGTTTGCACAACTCAATCAAATCTTCAAAATTGCTTGTCTCCCCACTGTAACCTTGGCGCAAGATGTTGATAGAGACCAAAGCCGCATAGAAAGTCATAAACTTGACCATATCAGCAGACTTCAAAAATTCCAAATAATCTGACTCACAAGCAATTCGAATCACTGTGTTGCACTCGGTGAGCAAACTTTGTAGGATCGGGTCCAATTGTAGCGGTTCCATGTACTCTGGAGGATGTTTAATCATGAAATCATCATCTCCAAATCTCACCAAAAATTCTCTCCTATAAACCATCATCTTACAAAAATGGTAGCATAGTTCAATGAATTGTTCCCGAGGCTGTTGTTCGCATAGATAAGTCCAGTCTTGCCATGTAACCTCCAAATCGCTAAGAGATTCTTCAAGTGACTCATGGAATTGCAAACAGTTATAGAGTGTCAACAGCATTGACAGTTTGGCGACGACTCGGGCATCAAAATTCACAGCTAATGGTAAATCAAGAATTTCCCGACATTGATCCAATCTCAACTCATCAATGAGACATGGTCTACCACTCATGATGCAATGGAAAAGATGGGTTAAGGCCAGATGATTCCATATACGAAAGTGATTTACACGTTCTGGATGAACTTTGAATTTCTCAGATAAAAAATTCATGTTCATTTCTCTCGTTACGTAGTTTATGAGAGCATAACCGGATAGATACCATCCATCAAAATATGTTACACCTTTCGAAATAGAAAGACTGTACGTGCACAGAAGCACCATACTTTGGAGAAATTGCTTAGATTGAGGAATTGACAATAAGCTCAACGATAAAATGTGTGAGATGACATTCAGAATTTCAATCTCCAAATTTTTTCTTTTAGAATCGTGGTGCCTCAATCCCATGAGACAACAAACTGCTAAAAGAAGAGGCGAATCCTTACGTATCGCACTCAGAAGACTCTTTGGAGACGTACTGGGAAAAGATACCCATCTTCCGTACATATCTGTTGCCAAAGAAACCAATTCTAAAGCCAATTTTTGGGAAACAACATTCATCGTCACCAGATCGTATTGATATGGAAGCCTTTTGCTATCAAAATCAGATCTGATGTCATATGCCAATTCTCTCGAAAATGGCATACTGTAAAGAGAAGAGACTCCTCTCAAATCTCGGAATGGAGTGACATTGAAGAAAGTTTTGTCGAGATCAGTGGCGAGTTGTTTTTTCACTCCGGCATCTTGACTCACCAAGGCCGGAGCAGCAGAGATTGATAAATCCATGGGAAGACTTGACCTTCCGAGTAGAAGATTGATATTTTGATTGATACTATCGAGCTTACGACTCAGTATGGAAAAGTTATCTGAATTCCCTGAGTCTCCTGTATTATGCACAATTCCTCGAAGTGAGCAGTCTAATCCCAACCTTTCACATCGAAGACATCCGGAATCGGTAGAATGAGTACATTTACTCTTCACTTTACGACAAGCGACACAAGCAACACCAGCACGGATCACTACAGTATCGTTGTTTCGCCGCTTCATGAATGCGGCTGATGTGAGTTACACAGACAAGCGATCGGAGTGAGCCCTTTGTGACACAATTTACGCGTGGAATATCTATAATTTTATAATTTTATAATTTTATTCATATTTCAAAAAACTAGATGTCAAAAGATCTAGATATTTGGAGCCATCTACGGATCTAGCTGCATTAATGGTGGGTAAATGCGTCCACTTGAAATTTCTCCTCCTGTCCACGATAACTTGACCCAATGACAGCGAGCTCTGGGTTTCAACGGCAACACTGACGGGTTCTGTCTCCATAATGGTAGAATCAATGACGAGGGCCACAGCAAGTGAATCGATGAGTGCACAGTAATCTCCATGCCCTCTTTTCTTCAAAAATGCTAAAACTCCAGTGACAAATTTTGCAGCGACTGAAGGAGATTCCGCAAGAATTTTTCTATGATCAGGAGTCATCGCAATTGAAGGCTGACAAAAAATGTCCATTCCAATTGCGGTCAAATTGAATCCGCTATTGAAAACGATTTCAGCAGCTTCTGGATCCACATAGATGTTCCACTCGCTGACGGGGTTATCACCAGTGGCATGTAGCCCTTCACATATATTAAAGCCAAATGAGCCTCCAATTATAACAACTTTAGTAATTTTGGAACTCAATTTGGGATCTTTGATGCACGCCAAAGCCAAGTTGGTAAGAGGTCCCAGTGCAATGAAACATATATTCTCATATTTTGCTACCGTCTCCAGAATTAGATCGGCAGCATTGACAACATTTGAGGTATATTCGTTGCCCTTGCTGAGTTCCGCCATGTCAAGGTCAGCCAAACCATCATTACCGTGGAAAAATGGGTCTCTTGGGTACGCCCTAACCAAAGGCTTTTCGGGGCCCTGACCAAGTGGAATATCAGTTCTACCTGCCATGGCAAGTACCTTTTTGGCATTTTCAGTGCATTTGCTGGCAAGTAAATTTCCAGAAACTGTTGTAATCGCCTTCACGTCGAGATTCCCCGGCGCAAGAGCTAACAATAGGGCAGACGAGTCATCAATACCGGGATCACAATCAATAATTACCTTTAAATCAGCAGTCATGAGAGGAATAATCGGGAAGCATTGTCTTTTTTAATAAAATGACATCTGGCTCGGAAACGGCCCGACCAATAGCGGTGAGCTCTTATCTCGATGGGTTCGATATATGCAGAGATAAGCTTTTGACCGTTATGAGTTCCAAAAACTGTAAAAAAAACGGCAAACTAGTCTCCACTAACACAGCTACCACAAAATCATTTTTATAATTTCGTCAAATCGTAGATAGATCATTAAATTGGAAATTTTCAAGGACGGTTTCAGAGGAGCAGGGATACCGACAGGTATACCGGCAAGGCATGCCGGTGGGCATGCCGCTCATCGATAACGAACCACCAAGCTTCAGCCGTTGATAAATAATCGAGGATGCGCATTTCTCACCAATAATGGCGAGTTCAAGATGGTTAATGGCAATCGCCGTTTATTGCGCGGCCATGAATGGTTGTACCATGGGGTTTGATCAATCCATGATGAATAATATCAATATTATCGATCAGTATATTGAATACTTCGATCTCAACCCTAGCATGCAAGGTTTGTTTTCTGCCTCCATCAACATTGGATCTGTGGTAGGAGGATTTTTCGCTGCTCAACTGATCGACCTTAAGTTTGTTGGTCGTAAAGGTGGAATTTTGGCGAGTGCCTTAATTACCTATGTCGGAGTTGCGCTACAAACGGCCGCTCAAAACAGGGCCATGTTCTGCGTTGCCAGAATTATCATTGGTATCGCTGTTACTGTAAATGCTGTTGCTGCTCCCACCTATGTTGCTGAAATGGCTTTGCCAAAACAAAGAGGTTTACTGGTTGGGATCTACATGGCTTCATGGTACTTTGCTGCCATTATTGTGACTGGAATTGCCCTTGGAACATATACACTTGCTGGATCTTGGGCATGGAGATCTATTTCTCTTTGTCAGATCATTCCATCCGTGTTGGCTGTCCCAATTCTTCCCTTCATTCCTGAAACTCCAAGATTTCTTGTATATGTTGGAAGAGATGAAGAGGCCAAAAAAGTTCTTGCGGATTACCATGCCAATGGAGAGATTAATTCTGAAGTGGTTTTGGCTGAATTTGAGGAAATCACTCAAACTATTGCTTTTGAAAAAGAACACGCCATTGGTTGGAAAGACATTTTGGCTACCAGAGGTAACAGATGGAGAATGTGGATCATCTTCTGGATGGGTGTCTTTTCCCAATTATGTGGATCTAACATTGTTGGAACATACTTAGGTATGTTCTTGGAAAATGCTGGTATTACTGATACGAGAATGGAGATCATTTTGAACTTGATTCTACAAATCTGTAACCTGATTTTTGCCATTGCAGGTTCTGTTTTTACAGAGAGACTTGGTAGAGTTGCCATTTTATTCTGGACCACTGTATTGATGGCAGTTTGTCTTTTCATTCAAGGTGGTCTTCAACACACCTATGGTTCCGGAACCAACTCAAATGGAACAAACGCTCTCATCTTTTTTGCTTATCTCTTTTCGGTTGCTTACTCGTTCGCGTTCACTCCACTATGTGTGTCTTATCCAGTTGAAATCTTGAACTACTCCATTCGTACGAAGGGAATGGCAATTTCTCAAATCGTCACGTTTGGATTCGGTTTTTTCAATCAATATGTGATTCCAATCGCTTTGGAACACATCTCTTGGAAATTTTACCTCGTCAACGCTGGTTACAATATCGTACAAGCTGCTATTATTTGGTTCACTTTTGTGGAGACCAAAGGTTGTTCGTTGGAACAGATCGATGAATTATTTGATGGAACAATGCACGTTTCTCAATTCAAAGAAACCGTTGAAAAAGAGGAGGTTCAAGTTTCTGAAAAATCGCTTCCATAAGTTTTATTTTTAATATTGATCAAAAGAAAAGTATTACTGTATTACCCCTCCAATGTCCCTCTACAGCTATCTCGCATAAGCGAGATGCCTGGTAAAGTTTCTGATGAAGCGAATCGTGCAAAGGAGAATGCAAGTTTTTGATTTATAATCTGTTCATGAGATGTAATGAAATAATGAAACTCTCGAATATCTCATCGGCGTTCTAGACTCGACTCATTTGTCTCGGGATCGCATTGGCGATTAAGCCTATTACGTCAGAGGCCGACGCTTAGTACAATACTAATAGGCAAATTAGGCAGTTCTAGACCTTTTCAGTAAATAGTTTGCAGATATGATCATCTGCGGTATAATTTGTAAGAATAATTAATCTGTTACTGTGAACTTATATTTGAACAAGAAAAGGAAAATATATGTACATAACTATTATCAGGCTCCAAAAGCTGGCACCGAGTACTAGTTCTGATAATCCAACGGATCCAGCTTTCCAACGGCTGCGATGGTCCGATCCCAGTATTTTGAACTCTACATATCTATGCATAAGTTGCAAACTTTTTATTGAAACTACGTCTTCAACTTCGTATGACTTTTCTTTTTTCCTCCAGAATATTTCCCGATTTGGCGAAATTCAGCCGCTTCAACGGTCTAGAAAGCCCGTGTGGCGGGTAACACGCCCCGATGCCCAGCCACCTAGCGTGTATTACAGCCAATCAGAAGGCTTCAAGGTGTTTGCCCAGGGATGAGACACGCCTTTGTCCCCCGGTTAGGACACTACCATGTTTACGCCTTCCCATTCTGGGCAGATCTGAAACCCTCCTTTTGTTTTCAGCTCTTCTACAGTGGTTTGATCTTTTTTCGATCTTGGATTCCTTTTATTCCTAAACAAAACAAGGCCCAAAACTTCCGTCGTTCCTTTATTCTTTGGCCAACCATTTTTCGCTCCTTTCAGTTAACCGCGTTTTGTTTACCTGTCAACATTCCTGATCGTCCATGAGATTTTCACCTTTGCTATTTTCGGCATTTTATGCCCTCGCGGCCAACGCTGCTTGCGATTTCATTGAGGGTAATTACTACTGTGATTCTGTCAGTGCCGTTGTTTACCAAGGTGTTGGTTACACCGGTGCTTACCAGGACGTGACCAACATGGATGAACAGACCTGTCAATGTTCATCCTCGTCCGTGCCTGTGTCTGGCTCCCTCTCCCCACTTGACGAGGAGTTATCCGTTCATTTCAGAGGTCCTTTGAAGCTCAAACAGTTTGGTGTTTACTATCCATCCGGATCTTCCAACAAAAAGGTGAAGCGTGACGAAGGCTGCCACACCACCGCTCACGTCCACCACAAACACAAGAGGGCCATCGAATACGTCCAAGTCACAGCCACCGTGTTTGTGGACCAAGATGGAAACACCATCACTGAAACCTCTTCTGCTACCTCGGCCACACCAGAGGTTGTCGTCAGCTCGTCTGCCGTTACCGAGTCCTCTGAGACCACCTCTGCTGTGTTCTCCGAGACCACCTCTTCTTCGTTTGAGACCACCTCGTCCTCTTCTGTTGCTTCTTCCAGCGAGTCTTCTTCCTCTGCTGAGCCAACATCTTCTGCTGAACCAGAGGTCGAAGGCGGTGCTTGGGCTAGAAGTTCTTACTACACTCCTGGTTCTACCGACAACACCGTGTTTATCAACACTCTTGGAGGTGTCACCTCGAGTGGAACCTGGTCCGCTTGTTTCGGTAACTCCTTGTCTTACTGTGCTTCTAACGGTAAGGATGCTTCTGCTACCCCACAAGCCTTGGATGACGTCTTGGTTCCTTCTGACACCGAGTTCATGATCTTCTCCGGACAAGAGTGTTCTGGATCAAGCTGTGGTTACTATAGAGAGGGAATCCCTGCCTACCATGGATTTGGAGGTACCCAGAAGATTTTTGTTTTCGAGTTCGAGATGCCATCTGCTGGAGGTTCCGACACTGGATCCCTCAATTACGACATGCCAGCCATCTGGATGTTGAACGCTAAGATTCCAAGAACTTTGCAATACGGAGACTCCTCCTGTTCTTGTTGGTCCACTGGTTGTGGAGAATTGGATCTCTTTGAGATTCTCAGCTCCGGTTCCAACAAATTGATCTCTCACATTCACAGCGGTCAAGGTAAGAACGGCTCCAACGGTGGCGGTGGAGGCTCTCAAGATTACTTCGAAAGACCCACCGATGGATCGATGAAGGCTGCTGTCATCTTCAACGAGGGAGAGATTCACATCGTCGTGCTGGACAGTGATGCCGACTTTTCGTCCTACCTCAGCGAAGAAACTGTTGATGAATGGTTCTCTATCACTGGAGGTGTGGCGACGTTATAGGACTTTCTTGTTTTTAGTTAAAAAAATGGTATAGGATTATTGTAGATTACAAAAACGCGACCAAAAGGGCCAAAATCGAGGCACCCGAGGCTTTAAGAACGGCTCCACTATCAGATGAAGTAGATGAAGAGGTCGAGGAAGAAGAAGAAGTAGACGAAGAAGATCTGGTGGCGCTTGAAGTCAAACCAGTTTGCGAGTTGACCGTATTAGTGGAGATGAAGGTAGCAATGGCCGATTCCGTGGGAACAGCATCACCCTCGGACACTTCCACCTCATATCCACCATATTCTGGAGAGACACGAACCAAATGGCCGACGTTGTCAGTATCAACACCGTGTTCGATCATGTACAAAATGTCATCAGAAGCCTCTGGCAAGTCAAAGTCGGCATCAAAGTTTTCGTCGAGTCTGCTGATGGCACGAGCATTACAGGTAACGGCTGAGAATTCAGCAACGTCCGATTCAGAAATCACTGGGATGTCAATCATATCGTATTGGTCCATCAGGTTGTGGAAGTCCTCGAGATAGGTCAAACTTCCGTCCGAATCGATGTCAACAAGACCGTAATTGTTTGGTTCCAGAGAATATTCGTAGACCAATCCTCCAGAGAAGGTATTGATCAATCCACCGTACAATCCCTCGCTGACCTCATCGAAAGTTCTTGGTCTACGAGCAATACAACCAAATTCAGAGAACAGAAGAGGAATCGTGGACTCGGAAAACGTGGAGTTGATTCTGTCATAGCCGGCAGAATCCCAATCGGATTGACCAGAGCACCACTGATAAGTGTTCAAACCAAAGAAGTCCGATTTAGAATCGTCGTCCTCACCATCGATGTTACATTGCAAGTATTCGAAAGTCGCAGCTCTAAAGGCAATTTCATCGGCAGCAGAGTAACCCACAGGAATCGTACGGTTAGCATGGTTGGCAATATACTGTTTCATGTCTCTTTGCAAAGCTCTAATGTAAGGAGGATTCAATCCAGCAGAAGCCTCGTCGTTGATGATTTCGTTTCCGGAAAAGAATCCCAAAACGTTAGGGTAATTTTTGAAAGCTTCGATGACTCTAAAGACACGGCTCAAATACCAAGCGTTATAGCTTGATGCTGGATCAGCTCTGTTGAGTGATTCTCCACCCAGAGGGGAATTCACGTCTAAGATAACGTAGATACCGGCATTGTTCAAAATGGACATGCATTCATCGTGGTTCACATCTGGATGAACGGTGTAAATTCTGATGGTGTTAATACCCAATTGTTGGAAAACATAAGCATCACGATAGCAAATGTCTGGGTCACTCAAAACATCCTCATCAACGTCAGCACTGTAATCTGACGACCCACCAGGTTGGTAATCGAGACCTTTGATGAAAAAAACTTCTCCGTCGTCACGAGCGTCTAAAGCTGGTCTGATGAACCTGTTATTTTTGATCTCTATCGGGATCAAGGCAACAACCAGAGAAATGAGTGGCAATAGCGAAAAACACCTCATGGTAACGTGGAACAGAGTGGTAAACACGGCATCGAACGCGGTCACGGTCAAAGCACGCTGTGCCGCAGCACGTGCGGCTGGTGCCTGAAACTTACTTCTGCCCCGGAGACTGTAGTTAGGTCCCGCAGATACTGTTTCGCATACCTATAATCGGTCATTATTGTTTCTCCACTCATCCTTAGTTCCTCTTTACTGTAACTGCCCAAGGTCAATTTGGCACAATTGATAACCAAACGTCTATTTTTGGCAAAATTCACAGTCAACACCAATTGATGATGTATCGAAAATAGAGAATCGATGCTGCTTTCGACAGAGGTTGTAAATAGAGCTCTTTCCGGGGTATTTATCATATCTGTATCCGTAATGATCGTGTTGATCCTCACTTGAACGTCTCTACTGTTACTTTCGGAAACGTCAAACTGAGCCGCATACGAGGGCATCTGGAGGTTAAACCTAAGAGTATGCCCTGAAGCTGGGATTACCGTATCGGGAGACTGGGAAGATTCAGCCAGGATTCTCACAATGGGCTGTAGTCCATTTTTGAACGACACAGTCTCGACCACTTTGGCCTCAATGGCACGCAAATGAACTTCGGTGATGGGAGCAATGGCAACGTTCACATTAAATGAATCTCCTGGTCCCAGATATGTTCGTGAACTTTTAACTTTTATTGAAACAGAATCCATGTTGTGACTGGATTGAATTTGTTTAGATTGGTTCAGACTTAACCATGAGTCTACCAAGACAATTGGAATAGGATAACGACGTACCTCAGTTTCTGAATCCAAGCCTTGTAGTTGATAATCGGCAAAGATCTCCAAATACGACCGACATGACACTTTGTGGTTCTTTTCCACGAGTTCCATGGTTGGATACAGCTTTTCAGGAAGCAATAGAGTAAATTTTATCTTTGTATCGTAGGTTTCATTTTCCTCTTTAGTCTCATAGAGGACCCTCTCATGTTCAATGATGGGCTTCTCCACAGCGTCCTTGCTGAGAAAACCATTGGAGCTCACGCTTTGAACAGTGACGAACTTGGCACGTATTCTCTCTATTATCAACGGTCTAACACCGTTGCGAGTTTTCAATCGAAGTGTTCCCTCGATTCGAGGCTGAGTTAGAATGTCACATTAGTGCGGCTCACCTTTGTTGCTGGTAACCCTGGTTGACCTAGAACATGGCCACCCAAATCCGGTTCCAAATATAATATGATCGGACTTTCCTTCATTGCCCACCACTGATGAAATTTGAGAATTTAAAACGGGACGGGACTATAACTTTGTAAATAAGATGGGTGGCTAAGCTACGCGATGAGTATCAAACTTTAATTACACTACTCCATATCGACATCGTCATCCTCACCGAAAAGGTCATCATCTTGATTCAAAATCACCAAGTTTTCTCCCTCATCAACAACCTGCCAAACGTTCAACACCTGGTACCTGTAGATACAGTCTTGGAACATACTCTCGGTGAAACCCTTTCCAAGAGCCGCATTACGTAGGGTCTCCATAGAAACCACCTTACGAGACTTACCAGCAGTCTCACGATCGATGGTGTCCTTGATCATGTTGAAAATCTTGGCTTGAGGTTGTCTGTCTTCATCGTCAGCGTTTCTGCTCTGCGACAAAGACATCTTGGCCACTTGCATCAATCTTAGAGCTTCATCCACGTCGGCTAACTCGACGATCTCACTGAATCTGATTCTGGCCAATGCTTGAGATAAACGCAACACTGCCAACAGCGTACGAGGAGTGGTGTGGCTAAAGTGCTTATTACTGGACTCCTGCAATTTGGATTCCTTTCTCAACTTGATGTAGTTTTGCACCACGTAGTCGGAGACGTTTTTGGAAACGACAGGTCTGTACCGTCTGGCCATAGAAATATACTGCCTCAATGTGGCGAAATCCAAAGGCTCGTAGCTCATAGTAGGGTGTTTGTTGTGCATGTGGACGTAGGCAACGTGCTCGGCCAATCTTTCGTCGTCCTCTCTGGTGGGCTTATCGAGGATCAAGAACAATACGTCGAATCTCGACAGCAACGCAGCAGGCAAGTTGATGTTCTCGTTGGGTGACAATCTAGGGTTGTAACGACCGAACAGAGGATTAGCAGCGGCCACGATACTCGTTCTTGCGTTGAGGGTGGTGGTGATACCAGCTTTAGAGATCGAAATGGTTTGTTGCTCCATCACTTCGTGGATGGCAGTTCTATCAGCTTCGTCCATCTTGTCGAATTCATCAATGCAACAGATACCGTTATCAGCTAGAACCAAGGCTCCACCTTCAAGGACCATTTCATCTGTGATTGGATCCTTCATCACCGCCGCGGTGAGACCCACACCAGAGGAACCTTTACCCGTGGTGTACACGGCACGAGGAGCAATTTTCGTGAGACCTTTCAACAGTTGCGACTTGGCCACACCGGGATCTCCCATCAACAGAACGTTGATGTCACCTCTAATTCTCATACCATCCCCCATTTCTTTGGTGACTCCCCCGACGAGCATCAACAATAATGCCTTCTTAATGTCGAGTTGGCCAAAGATTTCAGGAGCAATTGACGAGGCGAGACGTTCGTAAACGTTTGGTTCCGATCTAAGCTCTGCGATGCGAGCCTCGACCTCGCTGGTGAGCCCTAAAGTCTCGTATTTACGCTTGTGTTGCTTCACGTATTGAGCCTCCAAATACGTTTCCGTGAGAAGACCTGCCCTCAACGCTCTAAACCCAGTGTAAGGAGATGGCAAAAAGATTCCAGCAACGTCAACGACGTCTCCTGGGTTCATCGATCTAACCAAATCACCATTCACATGGATGCTTAACGTTCTAGGGATGTGTCCAACAGGAACCTGGTTTGACAACTCTTGAATTCTCACATCTTGGAAGGCAGAGAATTTGGAAGCACGTGTGGACATGAAAAGCTTTCCCTTCTTCTGGTTGGCAACACACCGGGGAGATGTACACTCTTGCAACGGAGTGAACGTCTTGGTGTTAACCTCTTGGAAAATTTCGTAACCACACGTATCACAGGTGTAAGCATTGACGATGACACTTGGTTTGACATCACTGATTCTGGTGACAAGACCTCTCACTGTAATCAATTGACCCACATGAGATCCCTTGACATCTCTCACGGCCAAAGCTTTGCCTTTTCCTTTGTAGATGTCGGTCAAGGGTCTGAAATAAAGACAGTATCTTCTTGTAAGCTTAGCAGGGAACAATTCAGCACCACCTTGCACGTTTGGGTTTTGAGAGGTTTCGTCGAATCCCGCGTTGATCATCTCCTCTCTGTTTTCGCTTTCAATTCTGATGTTACGCAACGTTCTTTGATGTAAGATCACGTCCAAAACGTCATCTCTGTACGAGATGTCCACGGTTGGCTCCGGCATGATACTATCAATCACCTCGGAGAAAAGATCAACAAAGTGGAACGTGTTTTCCGTGATTCTTTTCACCAACCCCCCATTGGAGACGAATTGAGGTTGACTGAAAGATTGCATATCTTGGTAATATTTCACATCGTCGAGATCCACGTACAACGTCGAGATCTCACGATTGGCCACTTTTTGCAATAGCGCCATGTATTTGGGTCCCTTCAACTCTTCTTCGAATCCGATGTCGTCGACAGCGTGATCGTAGATGTCGTCTTCCGTGGTGGTACCATTCGATTTGAAATGGATCAAAAAATCCTTGATTGCCTCCTTGATCTCATTATAGTTGATATTCAAGTTGATTGAGGGTAAAATGGATGCACCTCCAGCTTGTGGTGCTGCCAAAGTTGCCATTTGATGAAAGAAAAAAGGGAGACGTGTAGCTAGGAGCATCGCTTTCCCAAAGGGGTAAATTGCATTACGCGTCGCACACGTAGTTGAAATTTTCAATATTCCGTTAAATTTAATAACCACTAACCTATTTTTTCATCAAAATCATAAAGTTATAAAATGTACACAATTATAAATTTTTCGTTAAACATTATTGCAATTTCCATCCCATTCACTTTCTGGTGAATGGTGTTGATACTCGGTATTTCCGTCGATTGTTTAAACTCCTCAATGGCAACGTCTTTCGACAGTTCAACCCATTTGATCCCCATGTCACGTAGTTTTTCTCCCAGTTCAACTCCCATTGGCCTCATTCGAATCGGTTTGGGGTCGCCAACGTCCTCAATTTCGTTGATCCATCCACAATTTATCTGGCCATTCTCGATGATCAACGTTGCTTTGAAAATCCCAGTAATCGAATTGGTAGTCAACTGAGAACTGAATGCCGTGATCTCTGACATAAACTCCTCCGATGGAGTCGCAACAAACATGGCTACGCGTCTCAAATCGATGAATTATGTACAATCTATTTTCTGCGGCTCGCGATGGCCTTCTCCATGATAGTCACCGCTTCAGCTCTCATCTCTTCTTGGGCATTTGTCAATATGGAAATATCAACAAATCCCGATTTTCTAGCATGAGCAACCAAATCTCTGTTTGTGGAAGCCATTTCCATCAATTTCCTTTTGTCATCTGCGTCCAAATATTTATCTAATTGGACCACGGCCTGTTCTGTGTCAAAACATATCAATTCCAAATTGTTTGCGGCAGTCAAAACGTTTTTCTTAATTTTGTCCTCCTCACTTAAATTCTTGGATTCTTCCACCATTCGCGCAATCTCTGATTCGGTAAGTCCCGTACTTCCTTGAACGGTAATCGATGCTTCTTTGCCCGAATCTTTATCCGTAGCACTGACCTTGATGATTCCGTCAGCATCGATATCGAACGATACCTGAATCTTGGGAGCACCTTTGGGAGCAGGAGGAATTCCACTTAATTTGAAGTTCCCGATCAACTTATTGTCCTGAACCAGGGGCCTTTCACCTTGATAGACATTGATATCGATGGCATTTTGTCCGTCAACTGCTGTAGAGTACATCTGTTGAATCTTGCAGGGCACAGTGGTATTTCTTGGAATCAAAGGAGAAAAGATACCACCATACGTCTCGATTCCAAGAGTCAATGGAGTCACATCTAGCAGTAAAACATCCTTAACCTCTCCACTCAACACTGCTCCTTGAATGGCAGCCCCGAGAGCAACAGCTTCATCAGGATTGACAGCAGTGCTGGGTTTCTTACCGAAAAATTTCTCCACTGTGGATCTAATTTTGGGCATTCTTGTCATTCCTCCCACAAGAATCACCTCATCCACGTCCTTTGCCTTCAAATCCGCATCTTTTAATGCTCTCTTGACTGGATCAACGGTTCTGTTGATCAAATGAAGACTCATAGCATCTAGTTCATCTTCGGTCAACTTCAATTGAATATTATCTGTCTCTGTGATGAAAGGCAAAGCAATGGTTGTCTCCTTGACATGAGAAAGCTCAATCTTTGCTTTCTCTGCTGCTTGTCTGATTCTTTGAATTGCCAATCGATCATCCCTCAAATTCTTGCCTGTATTCTTTTCAAACTCATCCAAGATGAAATTCACCAACAGATTATCGAAATCTTCTCCCCCCAAATGCGTATCACCATTAGTGGATCTCACCTCAAACACACCGTCCTCAATATCCAAAATCGAAATGTCAAAGGTTCCTCCACCTAGATCGTAAACTGCCACGATTCCATCCTTCTTCTTGTCCAACCCATATGCTAATGAAGCAGCTGTTGGCTCATTGATCACCCTCAGAACTTTCAATCCGGCAATGTCTCCAGCTGCCTTGGTGGCTTGTCTTTGGGCATCGTTAAAGTACGCCGGCACGGTAACCACTGCATTTTCTATCTTAGCACCCAATGCTTCATCGGCAATTTGTTTCATCTTCTGCAACACATAGCTTCCAATCTGAGGAGGCGAGTATCTCATTCCATACGTCGTCTCTAACCAAGCATCTCCGTTATCGTGCTGAACAATCTTGTAAGGTGACATTTTCAAGTCTCTCTGCACCTCGTTATCGGCAAATTTCCGACCCATGAGACGCTTTGTCGCATAGAAAGTGTTTTCATGATTTAAGATCGACTGTCTCTTTGCCGATTCCCCAACCAGAACTTGACCTTCCTTGGTGAAAGCCACCGTCGATGGCGTTGTGCGGTGTCCCTCCGAATCTTCCAAGATCTTTGGGGTTTGGCCCTCTATAACAGCCACAGCTGAATTTGTCGTACCCAGATCTATCCCTACTACTTGTGATAATCTTCTAGAGAAAACCTTGGGCTTCCACGTTTGACGAATCATTCTACTCTTCGTGCGCAATCTCAAAAGTTTGGTTATCGATGTAAGTCGTGTCTAGACCGTTTACTCCACTCTTCTTCTATCTCTTCTTCTGGCCATCAAAGTCGGTCCCTTTTCACCTGTAAACGCCAACTCTTCAGCCGTTGGACAAAATCTGGCCACTGGAACCTCTTTGGATCCACCACATTTGGGCAATTCGTAAACTTCCTCCCCGGTGATTGTGAAAACTTTTGCTAAATTCTCGTATTCGTAGGTGACAACGATAAATTTCCCACTTTTTGAGAAATCCACGGTCCCAATTGGCTCGTCAACAGTGCTCAGAGTCTTTATGCATATCAAAGATTCGGAATCCCATAAGGACACGGTACCCTCATTGGTGCCCACGGCGATCAATTTGCCAGTAGGATCACTTTGCACCGAAGTGGCTGCCGATTTGTGTCCCAATAAAGAAAATCGCAGTTCAATATGGGAGTTTTCAGGAGTCCACGAGTAAATGTGAACTTGGCCCGTACTCAAGGCCACCATGAAGTAGTTCGGATCGTTACTCCAGGTCATGTCATAGACTCTCTGTGAATGTCCTATGCGAGCCACTAGCTGGTGATTAGAATTTAAGATGGCAACGGTACCATCGCGGGCAAGCAATGCAAGGAAATGGCCATCTGGAGAAAATTTCGCCGTCAAAAACGAGTCGAAACCGATGTGAATAGTTTCAACTAGCCTGGGTCCACTGTTCTGGCACTCCCAAACTTTAACGGTTGGCTCTCTACCAATCGTCACGAATCGAAAATCTTGAATGGGACTCCAACAAAGTCCCTGAATGGGTCCCGTATGTATTTTGGGGGTATTGAACAACAACGAAGTTGTCGCAGTGTGTTTATAAATCGACAACGATCCATCCGATTTGGCAACAGCTAGACGGGATCCCGTAGAGTTCCATTCCATGCATGTGATTCTAGCCGATTTATCGCCGGAATCCGGCAATTCGTGTGGAATCCAATTGGCAAACATGGCTTTATCAGTTGAAATTGGAAGCTCATCTCGACACCTCATCGCTCACCGTTGTTGCCAGATCATCACTTACCATGGTATGTATTTCTATTAGAGATCCACTAATTTAGGCGAGACAAACACCTAAGCAGAAGGCTGCCAATGAAAAATACAGGAAGACCCTCGAGAAGAGAATGGGGAAGCCCAAACCAGCAGTGAAGAAGTCCGCGTTGCCCGTGTCAAAGACTTGGGTTTGTAAGTACCACAAAGAAGAATGACTAACCTCAGTGATCTTGTTGTTCCTAGTTATCGGAGGAGGAGCTTTGGAGTTGATTCGTATCTTCTTTTAATTTGACTTCAAAGAACAATCGTGCTACATCGTTACAAAGAATTACAGAATTCAATAAACATAATTGATTCTACCAATATCAATTGGATTATTGAATCATCGGATCTTTAAATCATTGGATCGTTAAATCAATTGAATCAACTGAAATCTCTGATTGTGCCGTAGTTTATATTGATTATATCGCAAATAGTAGTGCACCACCCAGAAGACCACCAACCAACCAAATCGCTGAAAATGCCCTTGACACACCATGCTTTCATCCACAATCAAAACTCATGGAAGCCAAACCTTCGTGAGAAGGTTGGGTAGGTTTCCATTGAAGTCCGATTTGAACATTACTCCAGCTGGTAAAACCAAGATTGCCGTGGGTCAAGGTGGACGTTCATCCAGAACAGGTTACACCGCTACCGTTTTCGGAGCCACTGGATTTTTGGGTAGATTACTCACGTCCAAATTGGCCAAGCATGGTACCATCACGGTGTGCTCGTATAGAAATGAGACAGCTAAAAGACAACTCAAAGTGAATGGAGATTTGGGGGTGGTTAACTTCATGGAAGTGGACATTAGAAACGTCAAGTCGATCGAACAATCCGTGGCACATTCCGATATCGTGTTCAATTTGATCGGAACTGACAATGCATCCAAGAACTTCTCGCTGGAAGACGTGAACGTGGAGGGTGCTAGAAGAATCGCTGCTGCCTCCAGAGAGGCCGGTGTGGCTCGTTTGGTTCACGTTTCATCCTACATGGCCGATCCTAACAGCCCATCTGAGTACTTCTCCACGAAGGGACTCGGTGAGGAAGCTGTGAAGGCGGAATTCCCAGGAGCCACCATTGTGAGACCTTCGCCAATGTACGGTAGAAACTCCAATTTCCTCAACAAATTGCTTGCGTTGAGAACTTTTGGTGATAACATCTTGTTCAAGAATGAGGTGTATCCAGTCCACGGTTTACAAGTGGCTGCTGCTCTCGAAAAGATTGGATATGACGATTCCACCATTGGTCAGATCTATGAATTGCATGGCTCTGAGAAGTACAGTAGAAGAGAGCTCCGTGAGATGATCAAGGAGATGACTCATTTGGGACAAAACGCATGGGTGCCAATGGCTTCAGGTTTCTACTTGCCTGCTCCAGAAATTGCCGTTAAAGCCTTTGCCTTTGCCAGACAATACCTTTCGTCGCAACCAAGAGTCACCGTCGATGAGGTCAACAGATCGCACATGAACCAGACGATCGATCCATCGGCCAAAAAATTCAGCGATTTGGGCATGGTGACCGATGAACTTGCCGACTACCTTTACACTTATGTGAAACCTCACATTAGTGCCAGTTCGCAAGCCAAGAACCGTACCGTGTACGGTAAGGAGGATGTGGAAAGATTGAGAGATTACGTCAACACCCCTTCCACTTCGTTCGATCTGTTTAATGTTAAATAGATATTTATTGAAAAAGTATTCGCACCCGTAGCCCGCCGCACGACCCAAGCGCAGTTTCAACCTCTCCGTTTTCCCATGAACGAACTACAAACCACCGCAAAGGTGCGTTTCCAGACGAAGAGAGGGGATGTTGACGTGGAATTATGGGCCAAAGAAACCCCTCAGAACTCAAAATATTTATTGCAACGATGCCTGGACTCGGAATGGTCGAATGAAAAATTCTGGGGGCTCATCAGTCGCAAACAACTCGCCGTTGGTAAACCGGTGGAAATGTTACCGAAAGAGGGGCATTCTCGATTGAAGTTCAATAAACGTGGACTGTTAGGTGTGGCAGAAGGTCAATATTTCATTACTCTTGACTCTGCTCCGGAACTCAATGGCAAGGCTACTCTTTTGGGCAAGGTTGTCGGGGACGGGATTTACGTTTTAGGTAGATTAGTTGGTGACGTTGATGATGAATCAAAATTCCGGTATCCAGTGGACATATCAGCTAGCTTGGTCTTGGTCCCGTTCTTTACGGATCTAGAGAGAAAGCTGAGTCCAATCAAAGCGGAAAAAGCTAAAAAGCCAAAGAGAAAAGTGATGGTTAGCTACGATGAGGAGGAGGACGATTTCGAAGATTTCAAGTTGAGATCTGCTCATGAACTGCTAAATGATGCAAAATTGGAACCTTTACAGAGTCCACCACCTCTTGAAGATTCAGGGGACACTGTAAATGAATATAGCCAAGAATCAGACGTTGCAGAAACTTCGACGATATCGACAACGAAAAGAAAACGAGAAGAGGAATCAGAGGAGGACGACGTAAAAAGATCAGACGTCAAGGAAAAACGAGATCTGAGCACCCTTGCCATGCTTACCGAGTTCCAACAACGTAAATCGAGTTGGCTTGATGATGACTCCGAATAATGATGGAAAAGATTAAAATACATAACGCCTAATTCACAACTCACAACACCAACCAGGTATATCCTCTCCGTGACACGTACAACTTCTCGAGATATGTTCATCCACATTGCAATCCATTAACCATGAATGATTGCTTAAAGCTCCAGCGTCAATCCGCTTACGAGGTTCAATCTCCAACATTCCTTGGAGAAATTCCGCGATTGAAGATGCCACATCCGGTGGCATATGGTATTTCTCCATCAACACTCGATCCAGAGGCCAATATTTGAGTTTGCCAATGTTCTTCATTTGACCCAATGATTTGTCAAAATATTTGCGCGCATACTTACATTTCTTCAGCCAATCCCTCGAGGGCCAGTAATGAAGCAGCTCCACAATTTGAGCTAGATGATCATCATCCTTCGAATAATTATCACCAGCTTTAGGATCAAACAGGAAATCTCCCGTTATCAACTCAAAGATAAAACATGCTGCCGACCAAATATCAGTGGAACACCCCCATTTGCCTCCCAAAATAACTTCAGGTGCGCGATATTGACGAGTTTGTATATCGTTTGTGTAGTGGAGATGAGTCCAACATGAATTTCCGAGGTCGGCAATCTTGATGGAGATGAGTCCTTCGAAATCCCCCATTGACATCGTCGACGTTTCACTGGCCACAGAGCCGGCCGTACTGGTTCGTGCTGGACGAATGTTCTGTGGTGAAACACCATCCAAATTCAAAACGGAAAACTTGCGCACTGGTGGATCACAACTAGACTTTGTCTCTAATTCTTCCTCCTCGGGGATGATCTCTTTGACTTCTGGAGATTTAGGTCCCACAGAGGAAGGGAATGCCATTGGCATACTTTTGGGACTTAGACCAATCACCTTTGGATCCTTCTTGACAGCGGTATCAAGAACGTAACTTGGGTTAACCACTCCTCCTTGAATAGTGGATATTTGCGGGCTTGGAGTCTTGATATCGATACTGGTGGTTGAATTGTTTGCTGTGGAAAAAGAAAATGAACGGATGAACGAGTCTATTCCGCACTGGCTAGGCACCGGCGAGGTCAAAGGTTTTGAGCATCTAACCGGTGAACATGGAACTTTCTGTGTGCTACTCCTTGACCTATGACCCACATAACCAGCAGCACTGGTTCGAATGAGAGGTGAAGGTACAGAACCATTGGCAATGATTCTTGCTGGAGTTCTTGGAGTGCTTTCACTGTATGAGGTATCAGAACTGTGCAACGACGAACTTTCACGCGTTATCCGTCTTTGCAATATCTTATCCTTTCTTTCTCTTTCCAATAACCTAACCAATTTCTCCACATCATGAATTTCAACGAGCACATTTTCTGGTTTGAGATCCGTGTGAATGAGACCACACTCTCTGTGAAGAAAATCGAGAGCCAATAACAGCTGCTTAGTGATCTGCTTCACTAAAGTCAAAGGTAGGCCTCCGTAAGATTCGTTTAACAATTTCAAATCTTTGAGACTCACAGTATCCGACCCCAAAGAAGACTTCGAAGCGGTATCAAAATTCAACTTGGATATTTCAGAACTTTTATCCTTCGCAAATGCTTTGTATCTCATTAAAAGACTCAACATATTTTCACCCAGAACCTCGAACACCATACAGATATGTTCTCCGTTGGGTCCGTTATGTGTGAAACTATCGAGTAATTGAACCACATGACGCCTACCAGGATGTTCAAGGGCAGTATCTCTGACTTTCTCCAAGATCTTGATCTCGTCCAACGCAGCCTCTTTATAATTTTTCGAAGATCTAACAATCTTTATCGCAACGTGACGCATGACTTTGGTATCATAAGCGAGCCAGACCGTTGAGAAGTGACCCCAACCGAGCTTACGAACAATCTGATATTGTCCCTCTTTACCGTATCTTTCATTGATGAAAGTTGGATGGTAACCACCATGACAGTAGTCCTTTTCATCCTCCTCTTTCCTCAATTTTTCCTCATCTTCGGAGTCCTCCGATTCACTAGTATAATCTGTAACGTCATCTTCCGTGGTTACGTGAGATTGATTACTATCATCAAGTTCCGTCACTTCAACCACAGTTCCAGAGCTTTGTTCGAATTGAGAAAGGGACGCCGTCAAAGCACTTGCCGGAGGGGTGATCTTCAACGATGGTCTTTCAACGAGTTTCTCCACTTCTAAATTCGAGTTGCTTTCGTTGTTCTTCTTCGACAAAGTTCTCTTCAAAGATGACGCAAAATTGGAGGTCAAATTCTTGATAGACTTGTTTGATCCAAAAGCCACCGAAGCTCCAGATCCATGTCTTTTCAAACCATTTTCATGCTTTTCATGCTTTTGACCGTGATAATTTGAATCACCAGAGTTTGCTGGAGTTGATAGCAACATTTGAGCCATGATAATTTCGAATTTGATCGAATTTTACCGATAAAATTCAACGATTCAAACTTGTTGCAAGGCTGAATGAGCACAAGCGGGGGAACTTCAAATTCCGATCCGGATTTCGTGGAAACTTGATCGACGGAAACCGACAAAGTTCAGCTTTAATATTTTATTCTCAAAATTTGGCTAGCAAAGCTAGTCGTAACAACAATAAATTCCGATTACTAAACAACCCTTGGACTTTGCAACGGCATTGGGGTTTGACGGCCGTTACCCGGCCTTTAAAGATCAATCCAATAACGTCATTGTGCCTTACACAACAAGAGGGGTTCTCTATTATTCTACGCATCTTTTTAGTAGGTGCACATACTAATTAAACTAAAACACGTTTACAAGTAATCATTTGGAATTGCCGGAAAAGGTGTCAGCAATCTTTTGGGCAAATCCCTTCTCCTCTTCAGGTTGTCCCTTGGCAGCTCCCTTGTCATAAGCGTCAGTAACAGCCTCCTTTCCTTGTTCGAGGTAGCTCTTCTCAGAGTCAGGCTTGATGGCTTCAGAGGCCTTGTCAGTGAATCCTTTTCTTCCGGCTAAAATTAGTTGATGTATTTATTTGGGTACTTACCGTCAGACATTTTAATCTATGAATTGGAAGATTTACACTCGACTATTTATACCATTGGTTTAGCAACTGTAGCAAGCAATGTTCCCCACATTGCTGGAAATAGCCAACTACACATGACCTAACCATACCAGGATGGAATGTCGTTCGTTAATCGAATTATATCGATATCTAAGATAATATATGCAACTGATACCATTTTTACAACCGTCGGTGGCCGTACACGGATGGCCGTCGGTGGCCGCCGGCGATGCGGCGCCCCAGAGATTAGCGATAACCATATAAAGCCCCTTGAATCTCTCTCATTATCTATCATTAGTTATACTTTATCAATGGCTCCAGCAGCAGTTATGTCACCACACGGAATAAACGTGTTGGCCGAAGAACCCATCGAACAATCGTTTGCCAACCTGTTTGGATCCAAGATCGCCCTCACCACCTACACCAACGACGCTAAAGTCGACCCAATTGGGTTGAAATGGGGAGCTGAAGACCCCATGGTTCGTGGTCCTGTCGTTGCCACCAGATACGGTAACGGACTTTACAAGCACAACGCCATTGGAGCTCATGCTGGTCCATACTCCATTTACCATGCTCTCGCTGTCGGCTCCAATCAATTGAAGACCGACCACAAGGCCGATTACACCAACGCCGAGCCTCCAGTAGAGTTCCCTCAACAACCTCAATGGTCTGCCGATGGCAAGATCGTTGCCATGGACCCATTCGGTCATTTGGCTCCTTGGTTATTTGCTGAGCATTCCATGAAGAATGACGTTGAGATTAGACCTACCATCTCCATCACCAAGGCCCATTTGCAATTGATTGAGTTACGCGATGAGGTCACCAAGGGAAACCTCAAGGTTGACGGTGATATCGTCATCAACGCTAACGGAG
This sequence comes from Kuraishia borneana, assembly GCA_030569035.1. Taxonomy (NCBI): domain Eukaryota; kingdom Fungi; phylum Ascomycota; class Pichiomycetes; order Pichiales; family Pichiaceae; genus Kuraishia; species Kuraishia borneana. Next base: position 29,647 of record JAJMJT010000006.1, read on the forward strand.
ACGTGAACTGTACCAAATTGGCCGTGGACCCAGTTTGGTACCTGCCAGGTGTTGCTGCCAGATTTGGTATCACTGAGTCAGAGCTTCGTAGAGCTTTGTTTGAGGACACCAACGGTATGTACCCTGAATTGATCACTAGACCAGACATCAAGGTTTTCCTCCCACCAATTGGAGGTTTGACCGTTTACATCTTCGGTGAGCCCTCGTACATTCACGACGAATCCAAGAAATTGGCCTTGAGAGTTCATGACGAATGCTCCGGATCGGACGTTTTCGGTTCCGACATTTGCACTTGCCGTCCATATCTTATGTTCGGTATTGTTGAAGCTGTCAAGGAGGCTCAAAACGGTGGATCCGGTGTCGTTGTTTACTTCAGAAAGGAGGGCAGGGCCTTGGGAGAGGTGACCAAGTACTTGGTCTACAACGCTAGAAAGAGAGGTGGTGATACCGCTGATGAATATTTCCACCGTACCGAATGCATTGCAGGAGTGAAAGATATGAGATTTCAAGCTTTGATGCCCGATATTTTGCATTTCCTTGGGATCACCAAGATCGATAGAATGTTATCAATGTCCAACATGAAATATGACGCCATTGTCGATCAAGGAATCGAAATCATTAATAGAATACCAATTCCAGATGAGATGATCCCCCCAGATTCGAGGGTGGAAATCGATGCCAAGATTGCCGCAGGTTACTTCACCACGGGTAAAGTGATGGATACTGAAGAATTGAAGCAAGTCAAGGGAAGAGGCTGGTAAATAGATACGATTTAATTTTATGTTTATCATCTTTGAGTAATTATTCGATTATTTTTTTGTAAATTAAAGAGGCTGGTTCGGTCGTGGCACACTCGAAGCGGACGATCAGGGATTCGTTACCGTGTCTACATCAGCAATTGCCTCAATTAAATATTGTTACACATCGTTTATTCGATAAGATCCAAGCAATTACTTGATAGCAGATGGCTGAAGAACAACCTACAGAAATTGAACCTTTACCGAGTGGTGAAATCCAAGAACAATCAAATCCAGAAACAAACGGGAATGAACCAGAATTTTCCAATGGGAAAACAGATGAACCACTCCCCTCGGTTCCGACAATAGCCGTGGAGAAGACCCATCGTCGTACTGAATCGCACATCAACTCGTCTAAGATGGGTGGTGCCACCACGATTTTCATCAAATCATCTTTGGAATCGATTGTATCACAGAAGGAAATCATCAAAAAGCATCCTGATGTGGTCACCGCGTGTCGCAATGCTCTCGATCTATTGAAAGATGGTGGATTACCGGAGAATGTGGTCATTTTTGAGCCATTGAGACTGGCTTGTGCCACCAATGTCGTCGATGTCAAGATCACAGCTTTGGATTGTCTTAGTAAACTGTTCACGTTCAGTGTTTTCGATGATCCATCAGAAGTGGTTTTCCACAGAACTAACCAAAACTCCCATATCCCAGCGGAAACAGACATCGATGATCCCACCCCCAAATCTGGTGACAAGATCCCATTGATCGATGCAGCGATTCAGGTCATCGCCGACTGTTTCGAGGGTGAAGGAACAGACGAGAAAGTAGAATTGCAAGTGATAAGAGTGTTAATGGCAGCCATCTTGAATGAGTCCATGCCAGCTCATGGATCCACTTTGTTGATGGCCGTGAGACAGATCTACAACATCTTTTTGTTGTCTCTATCACCGATCAACCAAGGAATTGCACAGGCCACTTTGACTCAATTGGTGAATATCGTGTTTGAACGTGTTAAGGAGTCCAAGAACGATAAACCTTCAGTTCAAATATCTCGAAATGCCAGTATCAGTGACGCGGAAAATCAGCCAAAGCTGACTTTGAGTAATATGGAAACCATCGACGATCTCAAATTCACTGAATCAACCGAGAACGATGGTGAAACGTCTGTGAAGGATGCCTTTTTGCTCTTCAGAGCCATGAGTAAGTTATCGGTAAAGACCATTGACAACGACTCCATCGATATGAGATCTCACACCGTGAGAAGTAAGATGTTATCTCTTCATATCATTCATTTGATCATGAAGAGTCATATCGATTGTTTCCTGGATAAAAATGCCATTATCAACAACCAAACCACTCTGTTGAATGCCATCAGACAGTACCTTTGTTTGACTTTGTCGAGTAATGCTGCTTCCCCATTGGCCCCGATTTTCGAGATCTCTTTAGAAATCTTTTGGATCATGATGTCCCAGTTGAGAGCCGAATTCAAACGTGAGATCCCCGTTTTCTGGGATGAAATCTATTTCCCAGTGGCGGAGATGAAAACTTCAACGGCCCACCAAAAGAGATATCTTTTGTCAATCATAAAAAGACTGAGCGATGATCCCAAAGCATTGATTGAATTCTATTTAAATTACGATTGCGATGCCCAAATGCCAAACATTTGTGAAAGTTTCATCGATTACTTGACAAGATTGGCTTTGACTCGGACAGATGTCACTCCAGCGCAAAAGATGAACTACAGAGAAAATCTCACGAGACCATTGGCAACTTATAACTTATCGCAGTTACCAATGCTTTCGATTGGCAGAATGGGTGGTCATCCACCAGACCCAGATGCTTCCTTGAATTTCCCCATTGAGTACGGCCTGAAGATGAGTTCCATCGAGTCATTGGTTTCTGTTCTACGTTCATTGTGTGGATGGGCAGACAAGTTTCTTGCTGATGACGTTTCCGTGGTGGCTCAAATTTCACCAGATGAATCCTCCGTTTCAGAAGCCCCCATGGCCGAAACTGAAGTAAAATTCGAAAGTCAAAAACAGAGAAAGACTGCATTATTAGAAGGCATAAGGCAATTCAATTTCAAACCCAAAAGAGGTCTGGAAAAGTTGATCGCAGAAGAGTTCATCTCCAGTGATTCTCCAAAGGACATCGCACATTTCCTGTTGACCACAGAAGGCCTCGATAAAGCTGTCATTGGAGAATATCTTGGTGAAGGTGATGAGAAAAACATTGCTATCATGCACGCCTTTGTTGATGAGATGGAATTTTCTAATACTCCTTTTGTTGGTGCTATGCGTACCTTTTTACAGGCTTTTAGACTTCCAGGAGAGGCACAAAAGATCGATCGTTTCATGCTGAAATTCGCAGAACGGTACGTTGATGGCAATCCAAACGTTTTTGCCAATGCCGACACTGCTTACGTCTTGGCTTACTCTGTTATCATGCTCAACACTGATCAACATTCCGCTCAAGTGCGCAAACGTATGACCGTGGAAGATTTCATCAAAAATAACAGTGGCATTGACGACGGCCAAAATTTGGCCCAAGACTTCTTGGTCAATATCTATGAAGAGATTCAACAGAACGAGATCAAATTACAAAGTGAACAACATGCTGCCTTGATTGCGGGAGATCTCCATCAACCAGCTTCAACCGGATTCTTCGGTGGCAGAAATGTCACGAAAGAGGCCTACATTCAAGCCTCCAAAGAGATGTCCTCCAAGACTGAGCAGCTGATGAGATCGATGGGTAAGATGTACAGAACAGACTCGTCGAAGACGGTTTTCTATGTGGCCACGAACAACGCAGAACACGTGAGATCGATGTTTGATACGTTGTGGATGTCTATTTTGGCTGGGTTAACTCCTCCTTTCAAAGAATTCGATGATGATGAAACGGCCAGAGTCTTATTAGAAGGTATCAAGATTTCGGTCCATTTGGCCTGTTTGTTTGATCTTGATTACGCCCGTACCTCATTCATTGGAGCTTTGGTTCAGTTTTCAAACCTTTGGAATCCCGAAGAACTGAAACCTAAAAATATTAGTGCCATGTATGTCATGTTGGAGGTTGCCGTTTCTGAAGGATATGCTTTAAAGTCATCTTGGAAGGATATCTTGGTGTCGATCTCCCAAATGGAGAGATTGAAACTTTTGGCAACCGGTCTTGATTCTGGTGTCATCCCTGACGTTTCCAATGCTCGTTTAGCTAACCGTGAATCTGTCGATAGTTCGAGATCTCAAGCCACTGGGTTCTTGGCTGCTTTGGCCAACATTGGTAATAAGAAAGTGTCTCTATCGGAGCAGGTTTCTTTGCATCATCAAAACCAAAAGTTGAACCCTGAGATTGTACCCATGGTGGCAGCCACCGATTTGGATGTTGCTATGGATAGAGTATTCACTCACAGTAGCGATATCGTCGGCGATGGAATTTTAGATTTCGTTCGTGCTCTCACGGACGTAGCTTGGGATGAAATCGAAACATCTGGACAGAGTGAAAATCCTCGCATGTTTTCTTTACAAAAATTGGTGGATGTGTGCTACTATAATATGAGACGTATTCGTGTCCAATGGTCTGCACTTTGGGCTGTTATTGGTGACAAATTCAATAAATTTGGTTGTTATTCCAACACCAGAGTTGCCTTTTTCGCTCTCGACTCATTGAGACAACTTTCAGAGAGGTTTTTCGAACTTGAGGAGTTATCCCATTTCAAGTTCCAAAAGGAATTTTTGAAGCCGTTTGAATACATCATCACCAACAACCCTGATCTTTCTGTCAAAGATATGATTCTTGATTGTATTCAATACCTTGTCCAAAAACGTGGTGATCAAGTGAGATCTGGTTGGGCGACAATCCTGGGCATTCTGACCAATGCCGCCTCGTTGGACAATGAAGCTTTGGTGACCAAATCGTATGCCTTTGCCAGCACCATCAACAAAAACTATTTCGATAGTGTCTTCCAACAGGGAGCCTTCGGTGAGCTTGTGATTTGTTTGACGGAGTATGCAAAGAACCAACGGTATCAAAAGACATCGTTACAAGCCCTTGGTGATATGAAAAGACTTGTTAAACAAATTTCCACAATGCAAACTGCTGATGACAGATTGTGGTTTTCCGTATTGTTTGGTTTCCACGATGTGATCATGACGGGAGATGATTTAGAAGTTCGTTCGCGTGCGTTGAACTTTTTGTTTGACACTTTGGTTCAACATGGGGGTCATTTCGAGGCATCCTTTTGGGACAAATTGTGTAACGAATTGCTATTCCCTATCTTCGGTGTTCTATCAAAGCATTGGGAAATCAATCAATTCGACAGTCAAGATGATATGTCTGTTTGGTTATCGACTACGTTGATTCAAGCCTTGAGAAATATGATTGCATTATTTGGTCATTATTTCGATACCTTGAATCGTATGATTGATGGATACTTGAAACTGTTAGTTTCTTGTATATGTCAAGAAAACGATACCATTGCTCGTATTGGAAGGTCATGTTTCCAACAATTGATCACCCAGAACATGCACAAATTCACTTTGGAACATTGGGATAAGATTAACGAATCATTTGATGAATTGTTCGATCATACCACAGCCAAGGAATTGTTCAAAGCTGATCCTTTGAACACAAACGGATCTGTTGGAAGTGCTGTTAGTGGAGATGTCACTGAAAATGCAGCTAATGAAAATGGGGTCGACTTCAGTTCTGAGGAAATGGGGGAGCCAGTAGTTTACGCCAATCATTCAGCTCATGAGGAGGATAGATTACAGAAAAGTCGTGAAAAGTCAACCATTGTTGTCAAGTGTGTGTTACAATTGTTGATGATCGAAACGCTTGCAGAGCTTTTCGAAGATGAAGAATTGTATGAGACGATACCAATTAACAACCTGATTAGATTGGCCAGTCTCTTGGAAAGAAGTTACAAATTTGCTCGCGAATTCAACGATGATTACAATTTGAGAGTCAGATTATGGAATGCAGGAGTCATTGAAAAATTGCCCAATTTACTCAAACAAGAGACAAGTTCTGCTGCAGTTTACATTGTGATCATGTTAAAATTGTATACAGACCCTGAAAAAGCTGGAGAAAAGCAAAGAGAACACATTGCATCCACTTTGATCCCCATGTGTATTGGGATTGTGGAAAGATACGTCGCTTTGGATGACGTGACTCAAATGAAAAATATGAATTCTTGGAGACCCGTGGTTGTGGAGATTTTGCAAGGTTATGTGGATTTGAACGAGGTTGATTTTGCCAAGAATGCCCCAACCATGTTTGATCTTGTCTTACAAATGTTTGATAAAAGTATGGCTGCGGAATTGAGAGGAGCAATGAGACAATTTCTCACGCGTATTGGTGATGTTTATCTATCGGATAAGAAATAGCTTTACATAAGGATGAAAGATACGCCCCATCGGTCTGATATGTACCCTGGTAGTTCGCGACCCAAAAGTGTTGTCGACCTGAAAAAAATGGCCTCGACGAATTCATTGCTAGATTTCTGTTATGAACAACAAGGTATGTCACTGTTTGTGAAGATTTAGATTAGCGGTTCTGAATGCTTGGTATGGCGCTCTCATTCCCGTTCATTTTTATTTCCCACGCGAGTCTTGTCAATCGATTAGGATTGATGTGCTCAGTTTGAATGATGGAGTGAAATTTCAACCAAGACGTTCGGATTGGCAATATAAATCAATTATTTCAACGTGTGATGGTAACTAACTTAGAATCTTTTCACCCTCTTGGGTAACGACGAGGAAGGTCCCGAATTGTTGGCCACCAAGGAGATTGTCAAGAAGACCACTTCTTCCAAGAAGACTGACACTCCTCCACCAAGTGCCGACAAGTCGCGCGCCAAGAAGAAGACCCCACTCAAGGGTAACGAAGCTGGTATCAAGATGAAGAACGAGAACGACAAGTCCAGTCCTCCAGCTTCGACCGAGCGTCGCACCCAAAAGTCCAAGTTGGACCGTCACTCTGGAAAATCTGACTCTGCTAAGAAGGTGAAAAAGGGTTGGGGTGATGACAACAAGGAGCTCGAGGACGAGATTGCTGCCGAGGAGGACGCTGAGGAAGCTCTCGAGGAGGACTCCGTTCCAAAGAAATCTTTGGAGGACTACTTTGCTGAGTTGCAAGTTCAAAAACCAGTTGGAACCACCAGAGAGGTTCGTCAAGTTGTTGCTGATTTGGAGGCCAAGGAAATCAAGGAGCAAGAAGTCTTTGCTGCTGCCACTGCCATCAAGAAGCAAAAGGACAAGACTCAAAAGGCCAAGACCTTTGTCGACTTCGAGGCCACTTTTGCCGACGATGTGCCACCACCAAGAGCCCCAAGAGGCAGAGGTGATGCCCCAAGAGGCAGAGGAGCTGCCAGAGGTACCCGTGGTGCCAGAGGTGGAAGAGGTGGCCGTGGAGGAAAGGAATCCAAGCCAAGAGCCCCAACTACCAAGTTGAACGAGGACAAGTTCCCAGCTTTGTAAATGCTAACAATGTCGTAATATGTTGTAGTACATGTGTTTGTTATGCGTGCATAATGGTCCGGCGAAGGCTACGTCATCTGTCACGAATAATGCGGTAATAAGCCTTAATAGATTGGCCCAACAAATGAGTCACTATTGTGGGACGACAATAATCATCGTATCTTTGAATAAAACAATTAAATTTCAATCTATCAACAAGTAAATTCCGTTCATATTTTTAGATTTCCCATTTTAACCTTATCTTATCTATTTAATTCTGACCCCCGTGCGTCGTGTCGTGGCTGCAAAAGCAATCCACCGTGTCTGTTAACCGATTTCGAGTCACGACCGACTCGGCGTTACCACTATTTCAACACATCCTTATCGAAAGTTTCCATTTGAATCTCTCATCAATTAGTTCTACCAGTTGATACACGTCAGTTTCGTTTCCAGTGAATTATCAGGCTCGAATTTCCAAGATAGCGCGTCTTGAAATATTATCGGCCAATTCGTCAAGAGTGAAAATCAAAAATTCAAACCTGCTATTTCGATGATATCAAACCGGATTTCATCATCTCTTGGCTCGGAAAGGGTATTGTCCGGAGACTTTATCAAGGATGAACCAAGAGTTCAATCCGCTTCACCACAAGCCGAGGAGTCCAAGCCACGTCGCAAGTCGCGTTCTTCTCCTGATGATAAGCACCTGTTGTCCACGTCGTCGCCTCAAGGACTGGCAGCCGCTGCCCAAGTTACCCCCAACAGAATCGCTCAGCTGTTGTTGAAACAGGGACCTCTCCCCATCAGACACATCACGAGCCACCTCGCCTCGCAGATCGATGGATTTTCCCATCTATCGCTTTCCAAGCAACGGAGGCTGATCATAGCTGCCCTTGAGATGGGCGATCCGATAACGGGATGCGTCTTTGAAAAGATTGGTTGGGGTCAGTGGGAGGCAAGACAAGTGTCTGCAGACGAGGTTTTGGCCAGAAATACCAATAAATCCAATCTCTCCGCGAGTCCCACCTCCGATAACGGATTGAGTTCCAGCATCAAGAAAAGAGCAGGATCCTGGTCTCGTCGTGAATCGATAACCAATCCGGCCACCGATCCTCACAACGCAAAGCTCCCGCTATCTCCCGGTCTCAACGCCATCTCCAGTATTCGGGGTTTGAAGGGACGACAATTATCGTTGGATCAAGCGATCGAGTCTTCTTCTGATGAGGATGAGCTTGACTTTGACGATGACGATGGCATGTTCGCTTTTGAAACCGATTCCGTGAGAAGTAGTTCTGTCACGTCTGTCCACCACAGACCTTCGTTTGGCGGAATCACAAAACCACGGAAACCAAGAGCCTCCTTCACACAAACGATCGAATCAACGCTGGACGGGAACGGAATCGAGGGTGGATTGGACGCTGCTTACATCCCAGAGACGATAGTATCACGTAGAAGGCCTCGAGCCTCTTTCAGCAACGCGTCATCGTTGTCAAGACAATCGTTTTTGAGAACAAACATTTCTGGGAATTTGGTCTCACAGGAAAACGTGAGTGGGACCCATTCCGAGACTGATGAGGAGGATTGGGAATCTATGGGCGCCGCTTCGCTCAGAAGATCGTCTAATATTACACCTCCGACGCCGCTGAGCGTGCCGTTGGCACCACCAACAGATGAAATGGCAGCTCAGGTGCTGATGGACCTGAAATCTGCGTGATGAGCTATGATAATTGAAAAGAATTAGAATATTCTACGTTGTAGACAGAAATCAATTAATTAATTAAAATTGGCTGATGGCCACAGCAACGGCTTGAAGCTCGTTATGAGAAATGGAGACGTTGACACTCTTGACCCCATTGGCCTTAGCAGCCTGTTGAGCATCACCACCGAGAACAACCTGTGGAACACCCTTAGAGTCACGGACAATCTCAATATCCTTCAATGACGCACCAGCACCCTTGCTCTCAACTTGTAAAGCCTTGAACACAGCCTCCTTGGCGGACCAGGTACCGGTGAATGAGGCTGCTGGAGATGGAGCCTTCTTACAGTAGGCAATCTCAGCATCGGTAAAGTTGCGTTCCAAGAAGGTTTCGTTATCAACGTTCACCTCGCTGATGAGCTCAACGTCGACACCAACGCCTTTACCAGACACCCCAACGGCACCGAGAGCTTTGGCAGTGGCCTCAGCAGTCTCAGAGACGTACGTCTTGGCTTGGATGGCCTTGTCGTTGAACTTCAAAGAGTCTTCAACTCTAGCCAATGGATCCAAGTAGACGGGTTGCTCTTGGTCATCAGAGTATGGAGCATGGTCCTTAGCGACGAACATCGTGTTTCTGATGATGGCATTGTGGGTGTATCTGTAAGACTTCTTGTATCTTTGGGTGACCTTAGTCTTGTAAGATTCAAATTGGTCTTTGCTCAAAGAGGCAAACAAGTAGTCTGGATGAACCACAACGGCTTGGCCTCCCTTCTGTCCGAAACCGAAAGAGGTCACGGAAACGGCCTTGATTCCATCGGTTTGGATCGAACGCGATGGGAACAACACAAACTCGTAGTTCTCAAGCAACTTATCAACGTTATCGGCGTTTCTGTTACCTGGAACAATACCACTTTGCAAGATTTGGATAGCTCCGTTCAACATCCAAGCACCGGCAGCTCCCTTGGGGTGACCAGTCAAGAACTTTTGGAAAACACCGTACACAGGGTTACCCTCGGAACGTCCCAAATGCTGCATCATCTTATCGATGGTGGCAGACTCGTTCTTATCGTTGGCCTTGGTAGATGTACCGTGGAACGAGGCAACTCCCAAGTCGTCAATGGTCAAATCGAAAGTGGCCAAAGCTCCACGCAATGGAGCAATAGTTGGGTCTCCCTTCCAGAACTCGTTACCCCATTGTCTTTGGGCATCCTTGAGTTGCTTGGAGCTCTCTCTTTGGATTTGCTCAGAACGTTCGGCAAGGTATTCAGGACCAAGAGATTGGGCCTCCTCCTTGGCGTACTCCAACTCAGACTCAGTCCAGTCCTTAATCTGGGATTGACGAAGCTTGAGTTGTCTGGCACGGTATTTGATGTCCAAGCTTCTGTTGGAGAACTTGAGGTTGCCGTGATGTTCACGAGCAGTGGTCAAGATACCCTTACCAGGAGCAGGAACGGAACGTCCGATCTTGTCGGTGGCAGTGGCGGTCATGGCCACGATGGCATAGATTGGAACACCCATCTTCAAAGCCAAATCGGCAGTCATAATCACCTGGATACCGGAACCTTGAGCCTCCATGAATCCGTTACGAGTGGTGGTGGTTGGACGAGACATCTCCGATGGAGTTCTTCCATGCTCGAACTCATCCAAAGTGTTGGAAGTCGCGTTCATGTTGGCAAACTCGTAAGAACCTTCCTCCTGGAAGTCATCGTATCCACCCACGATACACACCTTGGCCTTACCGGACAAGATTGTCTCAACACCGGAATCGACAGATTCAATGGCAGTGGCACAGGCACCAACTGGAGTCTTGATAGGACCTGAAGAAGAAAGCAACAACATGTTGACCCAAGCAGACATCGTGTTGATGAAAGACTCTTGCAAGATATCGTTTTGGACTGGTAGATCTTGGTAACGGTGTTTGAACATACCACGCAAGGCAGTGACACCTCCCATACCGGAACCAGAACAGTTACCCACTTCAGAGACGTGGACGTACTTGTAGAATTCGTAAGGATCAGTGACACCGGCAGAGATCAGAGCCTCCACGGTAGAAACAAGAACGAACAAGGTGATAGGATCCACTTGAGAGATGATATCATCGCTGATACCATAACGTTTCGCATCCCAACCAGTTGGAATTTGACCGGCAACCAATCTGTCGAATCTCAAGGCCTTTGGAACGTAGATCTTAGCACCCTTCAAGAACTTGACGGAGTACTCTTCAGATCCCTCGATTTCGAAAACCTGGACAAACTCACCGTGTTGCAATTTGTAAGAATCGGCAGTTGGTTTGTCAGTTTCAAATGGTTCAAGATCATGTTGGACGACAATTTCTTGAACCAATTCCTTCTTGTTTGGATCGTAACCAGCAAACAACTCTGGCTCGATGAGACGGATTCCCGAATGGCTCAAGATCTCCTCCTCATACTTACGTTTAACGTCCTTTTCATCGACGGGAACGCTGGTCTTTGCATCAACCCATCCAGAGTAAGGCTTACCCTTCAAGTTGCCGTTGTGGTACTTGACGAGACCCATGATCCAGGCCATCTCCAAGCATCCTTCCAAGGAAAACTCACCGTGCGCCTCCATTTCCCATCTGGTTCTGGAGTTACCCCAAGGTCCGACCTCGGCGAAACCGGTGACGACAATGACTCTTTCCAAGTCGAGCATACCTTCCAATTGAGGAGCAACCTCCTTGATGTCCTCGTAGCTCTTGAGCTCTGGGAAATCGAACTTCATGTTGGCTCTTGGCTGAATTTCAGCCTTCGTGTAGGCAGCATCGGCTTGGTCTCCATAGACAACCTTGTGGTCCAATGAGGATTCGAGAGCGACGGCTCTTCTGATGTCAGACGTCTCGTACAAATCGGTTCTCAGTTTGGCGGTGAACTCACGCAAGTTCTCAATGAATTGCAATCCACCGTTCAAATCAGCCATGACAGGAGCCTCTTGACACATTTCAGTCACCTCAGCACTAAGCAATCCCAAGATGTTGAAAGCCATCTCTTTTTGGGAGAAGGTACGGACACCAAGACGTTCGATACCTTCAGCAATGATGTTGTTAGCAGACATCAACCCGGTACCTCTGGTCCAACCGATGATGGCACCACAGATGGTAAGCTGTTGGCCCCAGGACTCGGAGTGCCATCTGTTCATCAAAGTCTCAAGACCAAGCTTGGACTCGGAGTACAAACCGTCAGAACCAAAAGTTCCATGGTTAGGAGACAACGGCAAAATGACCTGAGCGGGACGAGTAGTGATCTCGCGCACAGCCTTTTGCTTCTTGACCTCTCCCATGAGACGCAAAAGGTTGGTGAGCATGATTCTGTGAGCCAACTCAGACTTGGACCCAATTCCATCGATCTCGATACCTTGCTCTGGGATGGCAGCGAATGGGATGATGGCGTCCAAGTCCCATCCAAGACCACCTTGCTTGACATCATCATAGATGAACTTGACAAGAGCCTCGACGTCCTGTTTGGAACCTTGGTTGAATGGAACCACGATCAAAGTAGATCCGGAAGCACCGAAACGAGAATACATCGATTGGTAGTACTCAGTGACCTGCTTAGAGAATCTAGAGGTGGTGACCAACACCTTGGCTCCACCGGAGATCAAACCTTGCAACACTTCGGCACCGATGGAACCTGCACCGGCACCGGTGACAAGGACGTATTTGTCCTTGAAGGACAATCCGTTAACGGCAGCTCTTTCCAAAGTGTCAAGGAATTGACTAGTGGTCTGTCTGTCATAAACCCAATCACCCATCTTGGTCTTCTTCTTCATGTGCAAGAATGGGATGGTTTCTGGAGGAATAATGGACGAAACAGGGTCCGTGATGGAGAAAGTGGTTGGCAAGGAGGCGATTTCATCATCGTCAGAAGAGTAGGATTGAACGTCGTCTCCGAGGACGGCCTTGACAGATTTGGAAACTTCAATCTCCTTGCTCTTGTCAACGAACTCCAACAATTCTGAGTACAATCTCTTGAACTCGAGCTTGGTCTCGGTGGAAGCTTGCTTGGTGATAGCCTTGTAGATCTTGGCAAGGTCGTCTTGGATGGTGGGTTGAGGTTCTCTGGTCAAATCACAACCCAAAGCCATCTCATGAACGTACTGTTCCAACTTTCTCACAGCAGGTCTGTTAGACTCCTCGTAGACAATATTACCCTTGGCATCAACCTCCGTCTTTGGACCCGTTGGATACGAGATATCTTTGTAAACGGGATCAGAGTTCAACACTTGCAAACAGTTGTCGATCAACTGTTGACCCAATCTGGTGGCCAACTCATAGGTTTCACCCTTCGAGGTGGGAGTGTGGTCGATGTGGTATTGCATGAACTTGATCAACGTGGGGTTAGCACGGTTCATGATTTGGATACATTGACTCACAGTCTCACGGTCCACGCTGGTCAGCTTACCGAAGATGATGTCGAAATACATCGAAAGGGCGTCCTGTCTTGCCCAATTCCAGTAAGAATCGTAAGTTCTTGCCTTGAGAGGGGAGAAGACAGGCTTGATTCCAGAGGCGTAGAATTCACCGTGCTCCTCAGCCCACAAGTCCAATTCAGCTTGCAAAACCTTAGAGGCCTCCTTCTCCTTGACGAGAGCCTTGTCTCCTTTCTTGAGATCCAAGTTCAAGTAACGAGCAAGCACCTCGAGCTGTTGACGCGCCATCTGTTTAGTTTCCTTCGTGACCTCCTCGAGGGCAGCAGAGTCAACCACAGCTCCTCCTCCAGAACTGGCTCCACCAGTGGCAGCGGCCTGTGACAACGAAATTCCAGCGATCCCGGCGTATTTCTGGGCACAAGAGTCCAAGAATGCCTTAGCTTCAGCCTCGGAAGCGAGACGAGCAGCGGGCTCCATGGTGAGGGCAACCAGCAAGACACCATCTTGTCTACCGGAACCAAGACCCCATTGGGTTTGGAGGTACTTTCTTCCCGTGGTGACGGAAAATCCACCGGGCATCTTGGATGACATGAGTCTGGCAATCAGCGAGGAGGATTGTTTTCCGAGAGAGCCAGCAAAGGTGTCTTGGAATTGATCAGCGAGCTCTGCCAATGGAGTGTCTTCTGGTTTCTCTGGTGTGGAACCGAATTCCTTACCAAGATCACCCAAGATTTCATTCTGGACGGTGGATTTACCACCAACCAAGTCCTTGATGGCCTTGGACATTGGAACGCCATCGAGAGGCTTCTTCAGCTTCTGGGCAACCAGAACGTGGAGCAACAGCGAGGCCTTGACAGGCTCGTCAGGAATCTCAGCAGCAGGTCCCGCCGAGGCAGCGACTGGAGCAGCAACTGGAGCAGCGGCAACGGGGGCAGCAACTGGTGCGGCAGCTGGTGTGGCAGCTGGTTCAGCAACGGGAGGAGCCAAGTCAGCAGGGTCTGGGGTGTAGTAGATCTCCTTGGTGTCTTTAGCATAACTCAACACTTGTCTTTGTAAAGACAAGGCAGCGTCGTACGATTCGTATTTGGCCTTGATGGTTCTGGAAGCCATACCCGCCAAAGTGGGGGAAGGTCCAATCTCAACAACACGTTCCGTGTTGAAATCCTTCAGGAAAACGTCTTGAGTCTCAATCCTAAGTTAGATCTTTGTTAAAGTGATAATTACTCACCATCTCACAGGGGAGGCGAATTGGAAAGCCAACAGTTCAGTGAGAAGAACGTGTGAAAGTTCTTGTTCGACTTCTGGACGCATTTTCTTTCAATGGTTGAAGGGAAAATTGCTAGAAGCTTAACAGTTATAAACCACGTCAAATACGCATCGTTGTTGGGTGTTGGGAACCCGCACAACTGGGAGATATCCCAATTATGCAGGGTTGAAAAGTTTACCCATCTCAACGTTTTTCATCTTTGATCATCTCGTGTATAGTTTAACAACTTACCAAATTCATTGTAGCAATCCAATGCTATGCCTTCTCGTTGCCCCATTCTGTTTCTGACGGGATGGTTCGTGGTTGTCGAGAACACTTTAGCGTTGGAAGATTGAGCCGGATTTCCGGCAGGATTACTCCACCCTGGTTTTAACGTTATTGTAATTCCAGGACTTTAATCACCTTCCTACATTAGTATCTACTTGTCGTATTGTTACAGTTGAGACTTATATACCAGTTTGCTTCGCTTACCGGAGTTGTCATGTTAAAAAAAATCTAGTAAACACGGACCTAATTTCTGATGGATCCAACGACAGATCCAACCACGATCGCCACGATGATCAAGACGATGATCAACACAATCCAGAAGATCCAACACTTCTTCCTTCTGGCCTTTCTGGCACTGATCGCAGCCTCATCAACGTTCTTGATACCTTTCTCAATGTCCTTTTGAGCTGCCTTGACAGACACTCCAACGGCATCGATGACCTCATTTTGTTCCACAACCAACAATTGCATGTCCTCGAACAAACGGGACAACTCAGCAGCCATTCTCTCAGCCTTTTGCATCTCTTGCTGTCTGGTTTGAACCTCTTGCAAGACGGCAGAGGCCTCGCCTCTTCTGTTGGTCAACAGAGCATCGGCAAAGATTTGATCGGATCCCATCTCGTTGACAAAAGTTTGAACTTCATGTTCAGAAGCGTCTGGGTTAACGATTCTGTAACGTCTTTCAGCTTGGTTCAAGTTTTGTTGCTTGTACTTGTCCTCAACCTTCAAAAACTCCTGGATGAGTCCCAAAAACGTGTTTTGACATGATTTGGCATGCTCTTGTTTGGCTGGGTCGGTTCCAGCGAGCTTGAACAAGGACTTGACCTCTTGCTTCAACTGTTGTTGAGTGGATGACGCCTCACTCGAAAGATTGTTAATTTGTTGCTTGAGCACTTGGGTTCTTTCGGAACTGAATTCCGTCACCAAGCTACTCTGCTTTTGATCGATTAACTCGATAAGGTCTCTGTAGTTACTGAACTGGTTCTTCACCTTCGACACTTCAGACATGAAGGCCGCGTTGTCGTCACCAGCTGCGTAATCGTTCATTTCGAAAGATTCAGCATACGGATTCCCGTACTATGTTAGTGGTTTCCGAAAAAAATGGATGGCAAATTGTTCGGTTTTACGGGTCTAAGCGCGCTCTCCGGGGCGGAGTAAACCAACAACGACAATTCAAAACGCGTCATCCATCATTGATAAAAACTTACCCCATTACCGTAGTTGCTCATTCCGAAAGTTCTCTTATTAGTTTGCGAAACGGAAACTGGTTGGAATGTGTCTAAGTTAGAGGTTCCGGGCTAAACGATGATGGCCAAGGAGTGCGCTACACAAAGAGAAGGGGCTAACGTTAGACACGCTCAAAGTTGCTCGAATAATGCTATTAAATTTTCCACTCCCTCGATTATATTTTCATCATAACCTTTCCCTGGAACTAATTTGGAATGGGCAAAATCAATTATTTTCAAAGCACTCAACGGAGCTCGATTTTTCTCGTCCTCATCGTCCTCATCGTCTTCATCCACATCCTCAAAGATCAGAGGATCTTCCCTCGACTCGTTCCATCTCGTCGTATCACTCTCGTACACAAAGAATAAGCTCCCAGAACGGATCTCTACCTCCTCGTCCAACAAACAGTTGTAAACCATCTGTAATCGGATCAAAAATGCTTGAATGATCTGGTCTTGGATATCTTTCTCCAACAAATTGTGTCTAAAGAAAATCCGCAAGCCCTCAACAACGTTGTCTTTGGAAAGCTGTCTACCAAAAAACTTGGAAAAAACCAAACTGTCTCCCTCAATTGTCACAGTCTCAGGTAACAATTGTGGTTTTTCGTTATGTCTTATCTTCATACCACAGATCCGAAAATGTAAGGATCCACTCGTGGTGGTATCGCTGACTTTTGTCAGCCTTTCAACTTTTTCCGCTGCCGTGTTTTCGTCATGTAATAATTTCCCCAATTTGATATCCAAGATACAAGGCTTGACAAAGCCATGCAAGACGTTTTTCAAAACCAGGTAAGGTTTGTCATCCTTTTCTTGAGCAATGGCTTTCTCGCGAGTTTCCTCATCTATCTGGCCTTGTTCCAAGACCTGATCTGTGGCTCCCATTCTCAAAGTCCCCATGAAAGTGGGCATCCAATGACTTAAACAAGATCCCAAATCTTTCTCCTCTTGAGACCTCATTTGTTCATAGAATTCAATTTCCTGGGTAGTTGTGGGCTTCAGAAAAAGAGATCCATCCAAGTTTTGCAACGGTCCAGCGTGACCAGCCGCCTGATCCGCCAAAGGTTGGTATTCCATGATTTCATCAATCTCCACAACCAGTTATTGTATGGTCGTGCGATAACAATATAGTCGTGACGGATTCCAAAAAAAGAGATGGATCTGGTGATAACCGTGAGATTCGAACTCACGCCTCCGAAGAGACCAGGACCTTAACCTGGCGCCTTAGACCAACTCGGCCAGGTTACCGTCCATCCATTATGTTCGTTTTCAAAGTGGCCCATAAGGTGACAACCGACTTAGACTGTTAATTCCCATTATTTATCCCATCTATATTTTTTATTTCTATAATGTTCAGATCTCATTCTTTAAAAACTTTTATTTTGATTCATTCTCTTGTGAGCTGGATTCATCAGATGGAACTCGGTTTGAAGACATGAAAAGAGAAAAAAATAATTCTATGCCTGCCATCGGCGTAATTGCGATCATCACCACTTTGAAAGCATGAGCCAATTCAGGAATTGAAGGGGAGTCCAAAGAAGTTGAATTGACAACACTACTAAAAATTATGCTTTCCAAAGCTGCTCCCAAAGCTGCGCCGAGGGCCCTTAGAAATGCCAAAAAAGTAGTTACAATGTTCAAATACTGTGGATGACTCTCTCGAAGGGGAATCTGTGGACTTATCATTCCCGGTTGGATGATGAGTCCGAATCCTATGCCGTTCAAAACTTGAAAGCCCAGAATTTGAGCTCTGGATACTTTGGAGACGGCTAAAATCAATAATCCTGAGCCAATGGTGGATGCAAAAGCCCCCAAAATGGCAAACAGTTTAACGTAACCGAATTTAGAAATACTCACGGCCGCCAAAGTGGAACATACGACCACGGAAACCACCATGGGCAACAAGTAGACTCCAGTCATCCAAGGTGAAAGGTGTAACGTGTATTGCATGGCGTTGGCCAAAGAGATACAAGTCACTATGAAAACAATCTCTCCCAAAAACAGCATTATAGAACAGGTATAAACGGGTCTAAGAAAGACCACTTTTGATGAGATCAACGGTTTAGCATCATCTCTTTCCTTGAACAACTTAAGATCAAATACTAGATAGGCTACGGTGAAAATTCCGCCAATGAGATACGACCCCATAACTTGAAATGATACTCCTGGCTGGTTTGAAGTAAAACTCAAAGCAATTAGTAGAAAAGTGAGTCCGCATGTCAGTAAAAGCAGACCTCCCACATCCAATTGTTTGAGAGTTGACTTTTCAATTTTGACTTGTTCACTCGAATGGAACGATATAACAAACAAAACCAACGCTAATCCACCAATTGGTAAGTTGATGTAAAAACACCATCTCCAAGTTAGGGAAGAGTTTCCGAAGACACCGCCCAACAAGGGTCCGGACACAGATGATACAGCATAAGCCACGTTGACGATGTTGAAAAAAAAGCCTCGATTTTGAAGAGTTGAAATCTCATTGAGAATAAGATAAACCAACGTCTGAATTCCACCACCTCCAATACCAGAAATGACTCGTCCGATAATTAACATTCCCATTGATCTTGATATGGCAGCAATCAATGAACCAAGTTCAAATATCACTATTGCAGCGCATGTCACAGATTTTGTTCCAAATATATGAGCTAATCTCCCCCAAATTAAAGTGAGCACGGCCACTGGTAGCATATAACCGCTGATTATCCATCCATTATCAGATCTATCGAATCTTTCGGCAATCATTACTAGCACGGTAATGACTATCGTTTGATCCAACGCGGCCAAATACATGACCAAGAAAATGGAAAATAAGCATGTGTAAAAACCGAACCTCTCAATAATTTTGAAGTTCTATTGATGTTAGGAAAGGAAGGCTATATGATAGTTGCGGAGTAAGTACCTGCCCGCTTATGCCCGACTGGGGGCACTTGCATGATGCATGAACTGGGATTTGATTCGGGATATATAAGACCATACCGTGCCGATACGTCTTTCAAAACGTATACCAAAAGCTTGGTATTGGCTATTGTTCGTAAACAATGGAGGCACGGCCGGTAAAGAAACGATTGCGGGTTGGAGAGTCGTGTATTCTATGTCGTAAGAGGAAGATTAAATGCGACCGTCTCAAACCCCAATGTTCGTCATGTGCTAAGTCGGGGGTGTCTATCGATGCATGTATCTATGGTAAAAATCCATGGCAAGATAAAGTATACGAAAGCCATAATGAAACGTTGATATCTAAGTTGAAATCTGAAAACGAGGATTTGAAAAGAAGGGCCCAAGAGTATGAGAATAATATCCAGATTCAACTGGCCTCTTTGAATCACTACGTTCATCATTTACAAAATATCATCGATGGCTCGGAAGAATTGAATGTTGATACTGCACATCTACATGCAGCTGATCTGGAGATCGCTGTGTTTCAATCAAGTTTCCTATCAGAGAAAAGAACAAGGTCACTCTTCTTGGGTCCTACCAGTTTGAGAGCCATTGGATTTGCCAACGATCCATTTGAAAAGCTGTTTATGCCTTTCAGAAACATCATCCTCAAGGAAAAACATAGTTGGAAAGAGAGGAGACATAAGAGAAAGTCGAACCATGTTGTTCTAAGTCGATACGATAAGGGGATTGGTAGGTCTGTAGAGGATTTTAAAGACCTTATCGAATCCAAGTTGCCCAGCTATTCGGCCTGTTTTGAACTAATCACATTCGTCAACCACAAAATTGCATTGCATCTTCCTTATATATCACCGGAGGTGGTGAACATGTTATTCCATGAACATTTTGCAGAATCGGATTCTGACAAAGTGACCATTGTCAATTTCGAATCAATAGCTTTAGCTAACGAAGTTGCCGTGATCATTGCATGTTTCAAGTTAGCAATCGATATGAGCGATCCGAACGATTTCTCCCAACCGATCAAAGATGACGAAGACGCTCTTCTTTCCTTAGTTCATCAATGTTTGGATTTTGGATCTTTCATGAAAAAGCAGTCCATTCCAGTTCTATACACCCTACTCATACTATACGACATTCAAATGCATGATCCCGAGATCTCAGATGGTGGAGATGGCTCTAATATCACGGCCATTGCTCAATTTGCCGTAACAATAGCATTTCAAATAGGTCTTCATAAAGGACCTCTTGGACTACATGCACAAACGACTCTATCTTTAAAGAAAAAATTGCCATACTCTCCCGATGTCAGAGAAAAATTATGGAGAAGAATCGTCGAACTTGACGCTTATACATCATTTATTCTTGGAATTCCTCTGTTGGTCAACTTTGATAATTGCGATAGAGAATTAGTGAGACCGTCACATGAAACGATTCGTGTTGACGCCTTAAGGGAGTTGTCAACTATGTTGATATCGACAAGAAAAATACCAACCATCAATGAACTCCAGATCGTACTAAATCGGGTCCGTTCTGCCATACAAAATGAATTTCCCCCATTTACCAATTTGATTGAATGTGTGGGTGATTACTCAAAGGAGGGGACCATCAAATTTGATAGGCTATTGAACAAAATGAAATTATCAATTGTTAACGCCACTGGGTTAGTCATCTTGTGTGCAGGTTTGTCAAGGTTGGATCAAATTGTGGCTAATACGGCTTTAACCCCACAACAATTGAGTCAATTGAAAGAGATGGCCATTGCTTTCCAAGAGGAGGCTCTTGGATTCTTCGCATTTTTTTTTATGTTAACTCGTAAGATAGCATGTTTAGGGATTGGGGTCAATCCGCTTCGAGTGAGGTTGTTCAAGCCTATCATGTTCAAAATGATTCTATTGGGATGTCTCTTCGTTTCCTCAATTAGCGTTGGTGGACAAGGACCTCATCATTTAGACCTTGATCCATTATTCGATCCAGAACGGTATGACTTGGGGACCGTTGAATTTGCCATTTTCGGAGACGATCATGGGGAGAATCCGATTGTTAGTTCGTTCAAAAATGACGTTGAAAATTGTAATAACGTTCTATTTTTGTTAGGTGAAACTCTTGGAATTCTTGCTGGAATGGACAGTTTCAAAGATTATGGTATCTTTATCATTTATAGATTCATGTTGGTATTACATTGCTACGTTATGCAAGGAGATGAGATGAGAAATGGGGATTTGGGTAAGGCCTCATCGAAGGCAAAAACTATGATGAGGGATTTATTGACACAACGCGAAGGTATTTTAGAACGATATCCACTTTTCCAGAAGAATTGGGACTCCCCCGTTTCAATTCCATCATTTTCTGAAGAAGAGTTTAGTGAAATTTTTGGCCATTGGGATGATATTTTGAGTTCAACGTTGGCGGGAGGACTAAAGGGCTAGCTCCGATGACTAGCTCCGATGGCTGGTCGGACTTTGCGGATTTTGGATTCTTAAAACGGTACATACCTGTCAAATACTACATCGGGGGCAACTTGACTTTAAATACAATTTAATCATTACAAACCACTTTAGGGGCTTTCCATGGCTGGATCTTTTATATCTACAAGCGTTAACGGTGAAAACCAGCTCGTCGAACTGTCAGAGGATCCACAGGGTAAGATCAAAAGAAAGAGGAATCGCCCATCCATTTCATGCTTACTGTGCAAACGTCGCAAAGTCAAATGTGATAGAAAGAGACCCACGTGTGGAACCTGCTTGAAGAACTGCTTACCATCTGAGGCCTGTGTTTACGTCGACTCAGGTTGGAGACCATCCGTTATTGAGAGGTTGGATGCCAGTGAGATTAATGATTTCAAACAACTACTGGATGAAAATGAAAGATTACATCAGTTGTTGTTAGAAAAGGACAAGACTTTACAGAACGAGGTACGCGATTTGAAGGCTCGTATCCAAAAAATCGATGGCAAAACCGTCAAACTTGACTCCGAAAATGAGGGTTTCGGGGACGTTCGTTACAAGATGGTTGACAACATGTTGAGAAGTTTTGTGTCTGAATCTGATGATCTCCTATTTTTTTACGGACCCACGTCTTGGAGATCCACGTTAGTTCAAGATTCTCATCTTTTCAGCTTTCTTGAATCGTTACTGTCAGTTTTCAAAAATGAAAGACTTAAATGGCATGAAAAATATATGGATCCTCGTGAAAAGGCTAAAACACAATTGCAATGCCAGATATATTCGGATCCAGACAAAGTAATTGAAAATTTCGTCCAAGTTGTTCAAAATCAATTACCGTCATACAAAGTTTTCAGCGCTGGTATGAACTATTTCTTTACATGTTTAGCGAAATCCATGTTTGCCGTGGATTCCAATTTGGTTTGCACATCTTATGAACGATTTTTCTCGCACGACTCTGATAAAGTTTACATCAAGGTCAGGAAGTCTCACGATTTAATACGAGTTGCGTTGGTTTTGATCTCATTTAAATTCGCTCTCACTTTCGATGATACCTTATGGAACGTTGAAAATTATACTGATGATAATGATATTTTGTCGTGGTTAGCGGAAAAGGCTTTGAATTTGGGAGATTCTCTCAATAACGGATCTTTCTATGGTCTCACTGCTTGGGTTTTACTTTCGATATTTGCTGCTTACGATATAAGAGGTGCAGGACCTGATGATGCCAAACATATGGGATTTGTCTCTAGTAATGCTTTGGTATGTGCTTATGCTATTGGAGCTCATCGTGATGTTACTCGTGTCTTCAGCTTTACCAACGGAGAAAACAAACCTTTCCCCATCTATCCTGATTGTGCCAGAGCGCTCTGGATCACTCTCAAGTATTTGGATGCTGTCAGAGGGTTAGCTAATGGTAGGCCTTTGACCATTAACGATTCTGGTTCCGATATCATTTGGAACGTTGGATCTGGTGTTTTTGTCAGTGAAGCTACCGGCTTAGTTCGAGCTTCTTTGAACAAATTAACGAACGTTGCTGATAGACTCAAGATTGCGGAATTCGATATGGAAGTTGACAAGATTTGCAAGTTCATCTCCAACTCGGAAGATTCCATCTATTCTTTGACTTTGAAAGCTGTTCAAGATACGGATGAAGCAAAACATGTCTTAATGAAAATATTATTCACGTTCCAATTACTGGAAGTGTTACTATGTCTCAATTCTCATGTCAGTGCCATTGCTGGTGGATGTTTAAATGGCACAAACGGCGAGTTTTCTGCCAGTGAGAAACAGCAATTGATGGAGATTAAAAAACAACGTAAAACTACCGTTTTGCGTCTTTCCGTCTTCATCATGTGTGCTATCAATTTTATCTCTACACATATGAGATCAGGTCGTCCAGGTGATAGATTCTTTATCATTCAACCTCAATTGCGCAGACTGTTTGGAAGAGCTTGCTTCACTGTAACGACTAGCATGTTAGAAAGTTTCACCGCTAACCATACGATAGTATCGAATTCTCCCCTGTTGGTTGACACTCTTGGAGTGGAACTATTCGAGAAAGTTATCTTTATGAACTATTCGGCAAAAGATGATATTACACCTGAAATGCTAGATATCAAGACAAAGATTGACAATGGGTTAACCAGTCCAAAGAGTCTTTTATCATTTTTATCGGGAGTTTTCTTCAACTTGAAGAACACAAAACTTTCTAAGGACTACACCTTCTACATGAACAACAAATACATCAACTGTTTCGCGGAATATGTGAGGTCAAAGAACGCATGGGATAATCCTGGTAATGAAATTGTGTTCAACTTCGAAGTCCAAGAGTTTATGACCTTCATCAACAGAGCGAGCGAGCAAATAGATTAAATCTTAATGACTTTGGGTAATGTTTCATGATGTAGTTATAAACCGAATTACAATTTGATTTTTGGAAAAACAATTAAAAAAATAAAGAGGTCGTACCCGGATTCGAACCGGGGTTGTTCGGATCAAAACCGAAAGTGATAACCACTACACTATACAACCGATGGTCCCTAGCAGGATCGAACTGCTGATCTCCGCGTTATTAGCACGGCGCCTTAACCAACTGGGCCAAGGGACCTTGTTGTGACAATTTAAGTTTTGGGTTTAACGTGTGCAGTTCTCATCTGTAAAGTCAAAAGACATCCTAGGCCGTCTATATACCGGTGTAATCTTAAGGGATTCTATGCCAATGAAATCTGCTATTCATCCTAATAAAGGGCCTAATTTTTGAAGTAATTACTTTTGAATGATGTGAAAATTAAGAAAATTTAAAAAATATCACAATTCTTCAGAATTTCAGAAATGTCATTACAATCGAAAAGTTTTTTCTTAGTTGTTAATTTATTATATTACACTTCATCCTCTTCCATTTCATCTGATTGCTGAGCCCTGAATTTTTCTCCTGCCTTCAGGGCGTCTTCCACAGACACTGTAACGTAGTCCACTTTTGAGAATCTTAGTTGAGTGGGCAAGCGATAGTATGATCCAGAGATTTCAGACTCTTTCTCTTCTTCCACCTCTTCTACAGCATCAACCTCCATGGCATCGTCATCCAGAGCAACGTCCAAGTTATCAGTCTTATCCACAGTCCCAGAAACTTCATAGATGGCCACTCCGTATTTGGATTGCAATTCCGAGAGAATCAAATCGTTCTTTTTCACCAAATCCACCAAATCTTCAGCTGCTGGAGCGACAAATTCGGATTCCAAAGAGGAGATGTATGATTCCAACTTCGTTAGCTCTTCCACTAATTCCTCAGCTTTTGCATCGAATTCTGGTTCTGCTTTCTTCGTCTGTTGTTCCTTCAAGTAGTCCTTGAGAGAATTTACTCTTTCCTCCGAGAAAATATATTCTTTAAGTCCATCTTTGGAATCTCCAAGTCGTGTTTCGGCCAGCCCAAACAGATCCAAGAGGAATTCATTTTGTACCACATACTTTGTCGCGATGATGGATTTTAATGATATCCTTGTCAATTCTCCACCTTTCTCGTCGATTCCCGTCAAGATCGAGGACGGATGGCGTAAGGCTGTGTCTGTCATGATTGATTAAAGGCGAGTGTGTTCGATGCCAAAAATGGTGTAAGCGCATCGCACACTACCAGGTCTCTTCATCTGAAGTTCATGGAAGCTATAGATTACATTTCGCTCGTTTTACGAGTTCACATCGTCGATGGTAGAATACTACAAGGAAGGGTTGTCGCCATCGATGATCAATCGAATTTATTGTTGACAGAGGTTATGGAGACCTCTCCAAAGCGAACTTTGGGATTGGTGAGTGTTCCAAGAAAGACAATCGTCAAAGTGGAGACGCCCAAAGGAGAGTACAATAAAGTTTTGAAATGGAAGCAATTACAAGTTTAAATAATGCTATTCTTCATCCTCACTGGGGGCCACACTTACCCCTCTTAAAGTGACATCTTGATCGGAATCTTCTGGTAATTTCCATTCGAAATAATCGGATTCGTTACTCTCTTGCAACGTTCCCAAGTCTCCGGGAGTCATCATTCCCTCGATGTACCGATCTCCGGGTGATCCTGGAGCACTCAAAGGTCTTGATATTTTGATTGAGCCCCCGTTTTCGAAAGGATTGTCCTCGTTCAAGTTTTTGAAGGACTCCGGATAGGCTCTCCTCAGAGCCAAGGTACGGGCCTTGACGTATTCCAGACCCATTCTTTTCCAGTCCAAAAGATCGGACAAACGCTCGACTCTGTTACGTTGGTTGATTCTTTGTCTTCTTGTTTTAGCACAAAAGTCAAACATGTAATCAGCGAGTTGATCAATACTTTCATCGACCGATTTGAGACGTCTGTCCACGATATAAATACCGTAATCAGTGGAATTTTCAATCAAATCTTCCATGTAGCAACCGAATCCGGAAAGATTGGTGGTGATCGAGGGAATACCCATCACAGTACATTCAGCTGGAGTATAACCCCAAGGTTCGTAATAAGATGGGAACACTCCAAGATGACAACCACGAACGAACTCATCATAGTCTAACGACAAGATTGGATTGTTTGCGTTCAAAAACTCCGGATGGAAGATGATCTTGACTCTATCCTCTGGTCTATTGAACAATCTAACGTTACGAACCTGATTCAAGATTGGGTCTTTGGAATCGTCAGCCATATTATGGGTCACGATTGGTGGTAAAGAATCTCTTTTGAGAGCGAACATACGTCTTTTCAACAAGACTCTATCAGAAGGTTTGAGTAAATCATCGATATCGGGTAATTCCATTTGTGAAGAAGTCTGAGTAATGGTTGGATTTTGGCAGAATTCAAACAATCTTTTACCCATCATGGTTTGAATATCTTTAATGGAATTTTCGAGTTGTTTAATGACAGCCTGACCTTTCAAAGTCTCCACAGTGTAAGAATGGGTTGAAGCAGGCATGATGATGAAGGCAACAACGGTCATTTTGGAATTAGCTTGTTGAAGACGATGATTAAGTCTTGCCAACGCTTCGATGTAAAAATCAACACCCTTATTACGATATTCGTAACGGCCGGCAATGAAGAAATACAAAGTGTTGTTCAATTTGAAATTCAATTGACCATAGAAATGACCACGAACAAATTCGTTGATCTTTTCCTTTTTCTCGGCATGCAAGTTTTGAAACTCATGAACGGCTTGAAATTTGACAACGTTCAAACCATTGGGAAGAACCCCATCCGGTTTCCGTTTCAAAAGATGTTCCGATTCAAAAGCAGTGATATGAGAAACGGTGGTGAAAACGTCAGCAGAGTGAGCCGCTGCTCTTTCGATGCAATAACGATGATAAATACCACGTTTACCAGCTTCCGCATCGACGTCAAATTTATCCAAATTGTTGTAGAAATCAACGGAACCAGCACAAAGATAACGTCCCAGAAGCGTTGCATGAGTGGTAAAAATGGAGGTTACATCGATTTTTCTCTTCCTACACAGAGGGAGACATACACCAGCGAGCCATTCATGAGCATGGATGATGATGGCATGCTTCTGGTTATGGAACGAATATTCACCCAAGAACCAAGCGACAAGGTACCCTAAAAGAATGGCATCGTTAGTCTCAG
Source organism: Kuraishia borneana (assembly GCA_030569035.1). Taxonomy (NCBI): domain Eukaryota; kingdom Fungi; phylum Ascomycota; class Pichiomycetes; order Pichiales; family Pichiaceae; genus Kuraishia; species Kuraishia borneana. The sequence goes on from JAJMJT010000006.1 coordinate 56,610, forward strand.
TATCGAATTCCGGCGATGGGATCCCCGTAGAGTTCCAAAGATCCGTCTTCCATTCGTTGAGTTGATGGCTTGCGCTGCCCAAATCGAAAAGGACAACACGAGGAGCCCCCTCGATAAGCCAACGACCATAGATGTATTGAATACCACGAGACCCCATGGAATCCAAAGTCTTCTTCAAATAAACATCCTGAATGGGCAATTCCTCCACTTCTACCGAGGCGGAAGCTCTGTTCCACGGGCCAAGTAAAGTGTATCTGTCCTTGTATTCAGCAACGGTGATTGGAGCTTTAGACTTGAGGACCGAATAGATACCTCCGACCCTATTAGCCACTTCCGTGGCACATTCAAACAATAAATGATGTTTGACGTCTCTTGTCATTGAATAAAGGAAAGAAAGAACCCGGGGACAATTAAGGGATGGCTGCCATATGCATGAGTGTGGGGCAGCGGTGACGTAGTACACCAGGGACCATTACGGGAGCGGCAAAAGGAATTCTAAGATTAATTACTATCTAAACCAACAAAAGAAATGAGATTTCAATTTACAAAATAACTATTTTGGGGGATCATTATCCTCAATTTGTTTTGTGAGTCGTGTGCGAGGCTAATAATATCTGTGGACACCCCAGAATCATCGGTCAGCCCACGTCAACCGTTTCGGCTAGCCATAATAAAAATACAATGCCATGCTGAATCGTCTATTTCCCAAATCGATAGACATTCCGGCGACTCCAGCTCCATTGCCATCGTCCGCGCAAACGTATGAGGACTCATTAACGCGAACTTTACTATATGGTACCCCTGATTTCGTTCAATCGCCTTTACGAATCACAGAGAAATCCAAACTTTTCAGACTCGTCGTTTTCCAAGATGGTGGTATTAGGTCCAAACATGCTCTTTTCGATTCTGCCGTCATGGATCCTAAGTTACCGAAACTGGATGGTACTTGTTATCATCCACAACGGGAGTTGATGACCCATATGTTTGGATACGGTGTTCTGGTGGATACTTTGAACTCTGTGAAAGTTCACGTCTTGCCGCCATTACAAAATATGCCCGATTCTGTGCTGTTGACTCGATTGGTATCGATCGATTCCTCTTTCAGTGTGGTTCATTCAACTGGTTCTCCCGAGTGGAACCCCGAGGCAACGATACCCTCTTGTCAACGAGATGCTCCAACTAGTAATACTTCAACAAGGTTCGCTATGGGAGTGGTGATGCCCATCTCGCAACTAGATTTTGATGAGGTGGTTGCTGATAATTGGGAAGAATTTGCCGATGAATTGGCTGCCATTCAGGACAAAATAATGAACAAATTGAACGACATAAGGATTCAAAACTCAAAAGCCATACGAATGGCACCTTACTCGTTACAGAAGGATCAAGACTTCCAGAATTCGTTACTCGCTTTTATTAGAATGTCGATTTTCTTGATCGAAACTCCAAGGTTATTGATCGGCCTGGCAAACAAACAAGATCGCAACTTGTTGGAATGGGCTCAGACTGTGGCTTCGTGGTTGGAATTCAAAGATGGTAGGGCTCAACATTTACATTTCCTAGCTGCTCTTTTCACAATCTTGGCTCCGATCAGACGTCATTTACTTGATAAACCTTGCAATCGTTCCAAGCCAACCTATCGAGTGATTATCATGACTGGAAACCCAATGGTTTCTCAGAAATTGATATTCATTTTGACGGGATTATTCATCAATGACGACGTTGTATACGTCAATGAGGACGAAAAGATTCCGGTGGTGGAACCAAGAGCGGTTCCCATCCCTATACACAGACAAGATTCATCGTCGGAATCTGATCCTTCACCTTCTAGTGTGAAACCATCGATGGGCAACGGGTGGGAGATTCCTTCCAAATCCACCTCTCTAATATCAGAATCTCCCATCTTTTCCAAGAACATTGAGGGAATTTCCATGGCACGTCCCTCCATAAATCGTCAATCATCGTACGCCTCCCTACAATTTTTGTCGAGTTCATCTTCAACACCATCCAATCTTCAATCTTGGGTCAACCACGGATTCTCCATGCTCGATAAATGGAAGAGTGCCTCTACTCAACCCCCATCGAATCCAAATTCATATTTGAGACATTCTTTTTCTTTCAGCCAACTTCGGACCCCATCGCCTGCCCATGAATATGAGGAGTATCCTTGGAGTTCCAATTCTCCTCGCGTGAGCAGGGTACCTTCCAATACAGATTTGACTCGAATGCCTATTAGAAGAGGACCTAGTATCGTGGAACCAATCCAAGAAGATTTTGAAAAACCAGTGGGGAAAAGAAATGAGGAAATCCGTCAGAAATGCCGTGACATCATGGCATCTGACCCTGAATTTGAAGACTCGAAAGTGAAAATACCTTTGACAAAGAAGATATCGGAACGGAAGGTTTTGTTACCATTATGTGGATATTTAGAGCAGTTTTGTCCCGAATTTTCGTTACAGGCATCTCCCATCTCCAATCAACTGGAGACCCAAATTTGTGAAGCGATGAATGGAGATCTTAACAGAACATGCCTGAACAAATTTCAAAGCGGATCTGTTGTCTCCAAGACGATTTTGATTTCGTTGCGGGCTCGTGAAATCAAAGAATTTGAGATTAAAATCGATGACAACTGCTTCAAAGAGGAGGATAGGACATCGCCACAAGCATCGATGCTTACCACATTTTTGCAAAGTTCACCAAGTCCCAATGATTCATGGGGTTCATGGTCGTCGTGGACAAAACCCAAGGATGTCAACAAATTCTCGTTAATGAACGTTAAGCCCACAATTCGCAAATTGTATTCACCTTCGAGAAAATATCAATATCTGGATAGATACAGGGTTTCAAGAATAGATGAAATATTGAATAAAATAGCAGATTTATGGAGACATGGAGATGGAAACGAGGAGGAAATAAAAAACATACGAATGTTGGTTGATGATATCATGGATTAACAAATTTCATTACAAGTGGTAGCGATCATGAGCGTGCCAGCACGCCAATATTTATTCATAGTACATCACGTTTCCACCACAATTCTCACAGGCTGGTTTGATCCAAAGACGTTAAAACTTTGTCTCTTTCGGTATTTATTTTCCGTCTCTTCCGGGTTCACCACGCGTAACTTCCTATTTGGTACATCTTGTAAGTTGGTAATCGATTTGAGACGTAGAGGTCTTGGTTTGAATTCGGCGGACATTTCAGACATATTGGAGACGGTTGAAGTAGATGAAGCGAGCGAGGGAACGGAATCGGATGTAGACATCTCTGGCCTGCGGATGGTCAAAGGTTCCACAGAAGTTGGAGACAACAACTTCATGGACGTGTCGAGTTTTGCCGCGTTGGCAAGGATGATCTTCTCCTTGATTGGACCTAAAAATGGAGCCAAACAGTTGAACAGGTCCTGTTCTGTCACACGCAAATCCCACGAAAGGTACGCGATCATTTCACGTTCCAAAGTGTTGACCTCTTTCAAACTGAGAAGACCATCCGTGTATTTTGCCCAACATTTGTTGAAAGGAGACGAGTCATTCAGACTCTTGGCTGCCAAAATGAGAGCCCCCAGAAAAATGCGGTGGTGCGTGGTCTCCACTCCATGAGAATTGGGTGGGAGAATCGATCTTAATTTGACAAGATACACCAACGTGGACATCAAAGTTGGGGTTTGTACTCTCGAATGGCGAATGAGTCCCTTAATAAAAGAGGCCAGTGACACGGTCTTGTCGTCAACAGGCGACGTGGGCGGAGAGGGATAGGCGGATTGAAGGTTGGCACCTCTAATGGAAATCACCGACTGGGTTGTTGAAACCAGAAGGGATACCATTTGAGAGCAAACAGGTTTCCTAACGAATTGATGTAGAGCTTCTCTGTCAAGGGACATTGGATCTCAAAAGTGCATAGGAAGAGGATTTAAATGAAAAACAAAACGGTTACACGCTGCACATCTGAAGGGGCGAAGGGATAAGACACCGCGTCGCGGTGAAAAATTTGATTATATTACATTTTTTTTTAATTTTTTTTTTGTAAATGAATCAAAAGAAGGATAAAACTTTTATGATCCAATCCAAATTTAATAAACTTCATCGCATTGTTCGTTTTTCACTGTTTCAACGAAGAAATGACGCGTCGCAGGGGTGACCTGCGTACAGCTCCTTCCCTTTTGGGACATATGACACTAACCCTTTCCACATTAGGCTCCGTTTGTTTTCAAACAGTTATCAGTATTGCATCCAACTGCAGCGTCAACCATGCATACACATGAGCTGTCATTAACAGCAGAACCGTAATCTTCCGTTTGAACCAGTCCCACGCTCCCATCCCTATTGGGAGTGTATGAAGTGGGTAATTGATCCTTTCTTGCGTAATACAGACTGAATTCCGGTTGAATCGTGACACTGTGGATTCCATAAGCGTGCAAACATCCTTTAATCGTCGATGCGACGCTCAAAAAGTCTTCTGGAGAACAAGTCAACTCCACGTGCAACGAGGCGATGAACAGCCTTTCGTTCAAATTCCAGATGTGAAAATCGTGAACGGAACAAACTCCTTCCACCTTCAAAATGTCCGCTTTAACATCGTCGTACTTGATGTTGCTAGGAGTAGCCTGTAACAGAATTCGAGAAGACGTTCTACACAACGGCATGGCACTGGAGAAGATGATCATCGTGATCACCAAGGAAATCAAGGGATCCGCGTAATATTTCCAGGTGTAATCTGTCTTCCAGATGAACAATGCTGTCAACATGACTCCAACGTTACCGAGGGCATCACCCATGACGTGTAAAAAGACACCTTGCATGTTTAGCGACTTACCCTTACCATGCGAGTCCTTCTGTTCTGAATGGAGATGGCCGTCATGTCCATGGACCAAAGCTCTTTCCGTACCAATGCGATTCACCACGGTAGAGGGCCAAACCGATTCCAAGTCTTCGAGATCTGGTGCATCGGAGTGAGAATGTCCCATCAATGGAGTTTCCTCATGGTCATGATCATGCGAATGCGAATGACCTCCATGCTCATGGAACAAGAACAATCCAACAATGTTGGAAACAAGACCAGCACTTCCGACACCAAGAATCAATTTGGGATTGGTGATAACCTCGGGAGCAAAGAATCTTTGTACAGATTCGATGAAAATCGTGAAACAAAGAGCAAGCAAAAACACAGCATTGATCAGGGCACCCAAAATCTCCGCTCTTTGCCAACCGTAGGTGTATTGGGAGTCGGCGTCCCTTTTCTTGGCAACGTTAACCGCCCACAACGCCACAATCAAGGAGATAATATCATTAAGCATGTGGAAGGAGTCTGCGAGTAAAGCTAGAGAATGCACAGCATACCCAACAATCAACTCCAATAAGAAGAAAACAGTATCTATCACCAATAAGGTGTAGATTCTCAATTCTTTGGAAGCCATAATGGTATGAGCGCAAACTCCTGATGAGAACGATACTTCTTTTTTGGTAGTGTACCACCCACATATTACGAAACTACAATAGATCAAACGTAAAATCATATCTATAAACTTTTATCCCATTTTAAACCTCGAAAACCTCAATAGTGGCAGATGCAAAATCTGTCGTAGTGATCACACAGAATCCAGCACCGTCAGCAACGTCTGAGGATTCAGATTTGACCATGTTGAGACCGATGGTCTTTGGGTTAATTTCACAGGATCCACCCACACACTTGGATTCGTCATCACAGGTGATTCTGAGACCAAAAGATGGGTTTTGGTTGTTGAATGGGGAGGTGGGCTCGAAGTAGACTGGGTTCCAACCGATCTTGACGAAGGTGGATCCATTGTCGTCCATGTTAGCACCAATAACGTAAGGAGCCCAGTTACCGTAAGGGTTTTCGGTGGATCCCCAAACACATCCCTCCTCAACGGAAACACCTGGGGCGTTAACGTAGAAGTGAGAGGCAGTGGAGGCCCAGTAGTCGGTACCTGGAACAGCAATGGTTTCGTTGGAACCACCATCAACGTTGGTAGGAATCAACATGGCCTCGTTACCTGGCAAAACAGTTTGACAAACGGCAACGTTCTTGTCAGCCAAGTTCTTGACGGAAACAGTTCCCTTTCCATCGACACAGAGATCACGGTCTGGGAATGGGGTTTCAAGTTCACCATTGGCGTTACAGTAGAGACCACCGTTCATGGAGCCTGGGTAAGAGTAGGTGGTGGAAGAAGGATCCCATTGGTTCATGAGTTGACCTGGAGGACAGGCAAATGGACAATAACTTCCAGCAGTACAAGGTTGATCTGGAGACATGGCCCAACCAGCGTTTTGAGCATCTGGAGTGACAGCGACGAGTCCGCTAGACTCGGGGAAGGCACAGGTGGCAGATCTCTTGTGCTTGTGGTGAGCATGCTCTGGGGTAGGCAAAGCCAAAGCGGCAAGGGCAAAGAATGTCGTGTAAATGGCCTGAGTGTACATCTTGAAGGAGTGACTGAAAACTTTTGGTATAATTCAAAGAATGCGGATCGGTTTGTAATGAATGGCTAGATCAGATCAGATCAACGTTGGGACTCGGCCGTTTATATGCATGTAATAAAAGAAAAGCCTGGGCAGAGAATTTTCATTTGACCCGGTCTAGATTTTGTACGATGTATTACCGCATTGGGTTTAAACAAGATGCAGGGAAAAGAAAAGGCACTCTCCGGCCAAGCAGAAGCGAGATGGGCTCGAGACTCTCAGCCTCGACATGCCCAAGGGCATCGCTCATTGGCCTAAAATTTTTCCGCAGCTCACTAAGTAGATCTAAAACATGACGAGAATGTAGCCAAGTGGAAGACGTCACAGTCTTGACAGACTACTGATTTGATCTGAATGGCCAGGACAATTAAATCGTTCACTTTTCTCTACTTTTCAACTGTACTCCCCCATTATTTAGCCGATTCACGTTTTTTTTTATTGATACTCCAATTTTTATTACCCGCTGAGGCGTCGGTTTGCTGTAGCCGGCCTGTCGAACGTTCCATTTTCCCAATTCGGTACCCCGACGTCATCTCGATCGATCATAACCTGCACCATTTGGGAAGTAATCCCAATTGTCTAGATTCCCCACTACACTGTCGAAGGATTTGAAATCCAAATCGCCAAGTTGATCCATGTTAGCTTCACCCATCCCATATTGAAAAACTTCCAATTCCGGCTTAATCATTGGAGTGAAATGATATTTTTCGTTGCTAAGATCTGTATCGAGATTATCGCATAGATATGAAAGACAATTTTGTCTTTTGACGTTTGGATTTTCCTCCTCTTGATCTGTAGATTCAAGCACCTCCTCAGTCATTGGGCTCAAATCAATAGCTAAAGTATTGGATCCACCAAATTTTGGGTTCCCAGCTTGAATCTTGTACTCACGTTTGGGACCGTCAGGAAATTTGAATTTGAAGTCACACACTAGTGGTAATCGACTACCATTTGGCAATCCTAGTCTGTTGAACATTTGATTCATTTCACACAATTTCATGAAGCTATCCATTGCAACGTGATTACCAGATTCTGCCATAAATCGTAACAAGTTGACACCCTTATCAATCTGCTCAAAAGACTTTCCCGAGAATATAGCCATTTCCAACACTGCAACGGCACAAAAACAGAAATTAGTATCCCAATAATCAAAGACAAACAATTGTTTCAAGTTTTGAAGTGAATATAGTAAATCGATGCTGTGACATGCACTCATTATTGCCTTTTTTGTCACTCTTTTGGTATCATCATCCTCATTAATATAACCTTTAAAGATGCCCACAATTAAAGGTCTTGCTGTATGGATGACATAATGATTAAATTTCAAAAACAGGTGGATAAGGGGTCGACTCGTTTGAACCCCTCTCGAAATTTCCACGTTCATTTTATGAAATTCTTGCGATAAATTTTTTTCAAAATGTGACTCAAGAATTTCGAGCATTTGAATCGTGTTCACAATTAATGCTTTGGAAAATTGATTTTCCAACATGTAGACTTTAGAGACGATCATGTTGCCAAACTTGAGTAACGATACTTGATCATCTAATATTTTCAAATCGAATCCATCGTTTAAATTGAGTGGGTTTTCAAGTGGTCTATCACATTTCACCATTTCAAAACTCATATGGGTTGGGATTTTCATCCGAAAGCAGGCAAAACTATCGAGAGAGAACGTGGTCCACCATAACCGTTTACACTTCTCCTTCAGAACGGGATCTCTCACCACCTTGTTGTGTAAACCTAAAGTGATGCACCATCTTTTGGCTAAGCCAAAATATGTGAAGGATGCGTTGATTCGATTAAGAGTCTGAGAAAAATAACCTAATAATAAGGCGACTTGGATCAAAGTCAATGTTGGTTCCTCGTGTGACATATGAAACATCTGCAGTGCAACTTTGAAGTATTTTAAACCGGGAGTGGACGTTGGTTTCCTCGTCATAGGATTATGACTTTGCAAAGAGTACCACAACATTTCTCCAACAGCCAACGTGATCCAGAATTGACAAACAAATTCCAAGCTTTGGAAATCGTTATTAAGGTAAAGTGATTCACATTTCGAATTAAAATCCGCTTCGTCGTACAAATAATAAGATTGTCTGAACGTCGATAACGTCATATTAATCAAAGTTTGTGCGTAATCCTTTGAAGGTAAACACAGATTTCCTGTAAATGAATATTTTAAAGAGTCATCATGGACGAAAAAATGATTTGATTTGAAATCTTCTGGATCTTGATCATTGAGTACAACAAACGGCAACTCTGGAGCTTCCACAAATTTTTCACCTTGCAATTCAATATTACCATTCGCAGATAACTTTTCCAGTTGGGCCAGTCTTTCGTTCAATTTGTTCCATTGTGATTCCATAACTATCACCTTCCGTTCTTTCACGGGGTAAACACATTCATTTTTCGAGACTTGACAGTTCGAGCAAGCGGGTTTCGCACCAGAGCATTTCACTTTTTGATTTTTGCAACGTAAACAGGCATAATGAGACCTCCCAATGATCCCAAGAGGTTCAGTCATATCAAATTTTGATGAAATAGAATGTGACTTATCTGGGGTTCCCCACAATCTGAGTGCAACAGCAAATCCGCTCTATGAGGCAATGAGCGTTGGGGGAAAAAAAGGGTCTCACCGATGAGCAAATAGCAACCGATCAATATATTTGATTGATTAAAAATTGTAGATTTAACCGGTAAATACGAATATCTTTTTATGAATGGCCGCGTCGATAATGTCGAACAGCAACCTGTAACGCGGACCAAATGAGTAAAGAAAACGTGACACAGCACTTTGTAGCCTACGAAGAAACACATGCTTATCATAATGGAACTTTAATCAAATTAGGTGCTAAAGTTCCGCAGATCAAAATGGAGAAGAGGAGTGATTTACCATACCCATAAACCTCTACTAAGATCCATAATGCTTGATTTATTCATATAAAAGATACTTTTATGCCTACTCTTACTAATTATTACTTAATGGGACGAACATCTCCAAAGCCTCTTGTAAAGCCACATGCTGAAATTTACCACAGAGAGTTTCAATAATTTCAGTGGTTAATGATTGGCAGATGTGTAAGACATTCCATTTCGAATTATTTTTCTCAAGCAATCGTACGTTGGATTTAGCAATTCCTGCCAGAAAATAGAACATTATGTCCCTATCGTGCGACTGCATGATCGAACCAAAATTCTCACATTTTGACAATCGAGAATAAAATACTAAAATTGTAGTATTGTACATGATTTCTATCACATCTTTCATACGATTGTTTTGTTGGCTTTTCAGGTTTTCTCCCCACATCAAGACTTCTCGCTCTAAACTTAGTGTATCCGATCCGTACAAACATCTGTATAACAAGATTCCAACACTGGAAAAGGGACAATCTTCGTTTTTCAAAGAGACTTGGGCCCAATCAATGTATCTCGAATTGAGCTCGAATTTGATCTTCCAATTCATTCCTATCCAGGCAGCAACGTTGATAACCCCAAGAATAAGAGGACCGTGATCAGCTTGGTTCAAAGTCAATTGATTGACAACATTGAATGTCTTGATGATATATTCGAGATTTATGGATGTTCGTAGTGGTAGAAGAAGGAAAGAGGACAGAAATTGGAGATCGTCATGGTATTTTTCCCAACAACTGTAAATTTCTCCGACTAATGCCGGCACATCGAAGTCATTCTTATAGGTGGATAGATTCTCAGATAGAGAAATACACATCTTGGTGCCTTCTATGTAATTCTCCTCGTTTCCGATAAGAAAAGGAGTTTCTTTTCTGATCTCTTTGTCATAGAGTATCTTGTTATTTTCGTCGATCGGTTGATGTTCAGATGTCCGGTTATTGCTTTCAGCAGATCCTGGCTCCTGATTAACGGATTGAAGATTCCAAAGTGAATAACAGGGTTCTTTGATATTTTTGTTTTGAGAAATCGGACTTTGATCCCCCGGTTCCTCGACAATCTCGGGAGGAGAAGGGTTATTGATAGATTCTCGACCTGACCCCGAGTTCCCTTCCACATTAGGGGAGCTATCTTCAGATGAGAATTCTTCTGAATCGGACTCCAGAATTCTTCTTGATTTTTGCCATCTCCTCCGTGTGAATTGAGATGGCACTGGGGACATTTCGATATCATCTTGCGAGGACCCTTCCGACACAAAAAGCGGAACTTCTGATTCCGAGGAGTCAATGACATTTTTTGTGACTTCGACATCGGGGAGATCTGAAAGATCTGAAATCTCTGAGAGTGAGGGTTCTTTGAGATTTTTCCAAATTGCGCTTTGCGATCTTGGTAATTTTCTTATAGCCACGGGATCAACCCATGATTCATTGTCACTGAGCCGATATCTTTTCCGAGGATGATAACTTAACTTTGAACTCGAACTTTCGAGGCGCATTGAATTATTTGGTTGACTTTCTAATGGAGGAGAACTAACAATGACTGATCTTGAAGGAGATGATTCGTTTAAATTTGATTTGTCGTTTTCCTGCATCCTACCGTTGTCCACATTCCTGTCACCATTCTGAGACAATTTTGAAGATTCCAGTGGTGACACCAATTTCTTCGGCGACTTCTGTACAAGTACAAGAGCCCCTTGAGGAGACTCAGAGAGAGATTGAATGCGAGATTTGGGTATCTCTGGAGGGTTTTCATACATTTCAATTTCTGAGTCAGAATCATGATCAGATCGTGAACTCAGAATGATCAAAGCGTTGTGGTCAACAGGTTTGAGAGCGGAAACATCTGGATCTGGTCTTGTTGATTTGGTGCTACAAAGCACAAACTCTTGTTCGTTTTCAGACTCGCTCGCGATTTCTTGGACTTCATCACTATTCAGAAGATTGGAAAGGGAAAACCTTTCATTAGTATTGCTGGAGACCTTACCGGCACTGAAAGCTGACCTAAGTGATGTTACCCACATGAACGTGTACTCTTTGATTAATAGTTGTAATCCCGTGAAGATCTAATTTATGAAAGTGAAAAAGACGGAGAGTAAACTCTGGATCTGGGTGATGACATGCTCAGGAATGGGTTTAACGGGACACGTATCATCTTCAATCGGGGGGTTTACTATAAATATTCTGAAATGAGTGCTCAAGATTGTAACCATCCACTTTTTTTGTAACTAAAAGTTGTATTCGAAAAATTTTACTTGTTTAGAAACTCCCCAGATTCTGCTTACGTCAGACTGCAGGTAACAATTGGCACAGCCGCACGACTTTGAATTCTGCTATTGGGTCATAATCAACCTCATAAGATTCAAAAGTTGGAGTGGATACGAGTCCGATAGTCAGAATTATGTGACTACTAAATTATTTAAATAACAGGAAGTCAGTAAGCCATTGCCTTGATAACGAGTACGAAACAGCGGACATAGAGCGGTTATGAGCTGTCAATGTTTTTAGGATGGGCCAGATTTGCTCAGATATCTAAATAACGATCAAAATCCAAAGCGTGACTTACATGACTACTTTTTTTTGTAGACCTCACGTGCGGCTCCTATGGTCCACGTGATGTCCCTAGCGGTATTACCCTTTTCGCTTTAAGCTTTCACGTCACAATGATAGTAATTGTAGGGGCTGGTATCACCGGGATGGCATGCGCCACAGAACTTGCTGATAAAGGTCATCGTATTCATGTGGTTGCGGAACATTTCCCAAGATCGGTGTCGAGTCTGGAGGATGAAGATTATTCGTGTCATTACACTTCACCATGGGCTGGAGCTCATTTCCGGTCAGCTCCGGAAGTGAATCCTTGGGAAAAGCGAGAGCATGAGTACAAAATGTTGACGATGAAGCGGTTCAAGCAGATGGCCGAACAATTCCACCAAACGTCAATTCAATTCATGCCGGGGATAGAATGGCTTGATGAGGCGAAGGAAGCCTATTTGACGGACGAAAACTTGAAAAAATCTCTCAAAGACTTTGAATTCTTGCCCAAGGATAAGCTACCCAGTGGAGTAGAGCTGGGATTCCAATACGAGGCCTGGTCGTTAACACCACCGATCCTTCTTTGGTTTCTTTTCAAACGCTTATTGAACAAGGGGGTCACTACACAAACAAGAAAATTGAAATCGCTGAAAGAGATCATGGACGAATTTCCCGGCTGTCCTGTGGTGAATTGTTCCGGTCAAGGTTTACAGTATGATGGATCCATCGATGTGCATTCCACACCAGTTAGAGGTCAAACCCTTCTCATTAACCCACCAATCGACCATCCCTATAAAGATATGACGATCACACATCAGAGCAAAGATGGAATCTTTTCCTTCATAATCCCACGCCCATTAACCGGGACCATCATTTTGGGAGGTACCAAGCAATTGGGGGATTCGCTCGCGGAGCCTCGCGCAGAGGACACAGAGACGTTGATTAAAAATGGCCAAAGGTTATTTCCCGAATTGATGAGACGCACAAAAAGTGGAGAGGAGTTTGACATCGTTAAGATAAATGTGGGGTTTAGACCCGTTAGATCTAAAGGGAGTCGAGTGGAGCTAGAGTGGATCGGACAAACTTTTATTGTGCACGCATATGGGGTCGGTGGAATGGGATACGAGATGTCCTTTGGTCTCGCGAGCCATGTGGTGGAGCTGGTGAATACAGGTTTTGTAAAGACGAAATTATGAAGGTCGTGCATCGGCACCAGTACACAAGTAGATATCGCCACGAATCGCTACCACCATGTTGTCCAAGATCTCGCAGATCGGCAAGAACTTGAGTGATGAGATCTCGCGGATTAACGATGAGGTGAGTCAACCGCAAGGTGATCAATCCTCAACAAGATCTGCTTCCAATTTACTCAGAGGAGGCCAATGGAACAAGGGCAAGCCGCAGGAGGTGGTTGATTTGGGTGCCGCTAAAGCTGTGTTGAGCTCCGAAACGCCCAATTCAGAGGACTTATTGCAACCAACAGACGAGCCGGAATTGGAGTCGAGTGGTGCCGATTCTTCGACGGTGTCACCACCAATTCCCGAGCCTGAACAACCTCAGCAAGACCCAAGATCCGTGTCACCAGATAACAATTTACTGTATGTTCCAAACACCTCGATACGATACTCGGAGCTTCAGCCAGAAATACGTGCTAGATTGCGTAAGTTCATCAAGTACGAGGAGAAATATCCCGTTTTGTTGGAAGCATATAGGACCGAGAAGAAGAAGAGTGTCTTCATCGGGGGGTTTGAACGGGTGCTTGGTGATATGACGCCCGTGTCGAGTATAGCGCAGGCAGGTGAGTTTAGGGACTATTTGGCCGGTTTAGAGGCTAAGAGTGACATGCTGAACAAAGAACTTGCGAAAGTGACACACGAGTATAATCAGGAAAAGCAATGGTTTCAACGCAGAACCAAACGTTATGACGAATTGAAGGCTGCTGAAAAGGAATGGGAACAAGTGAAAGCCAGAAATTTGGAACTGGAAGAGAAAATCAAGGAATTAGAATCCAAGACTGAAGTATCTGGCTCTCCCGAGAATTCAGAGGAGTTCACGAAGATGAAACAAACTTTGGAAGAAAAAGACATTGAGCTCGCAAAATCTGCAGACTCCATCCAGGAGTTGGAATCCCAAATTAATGACCTGAAGACCAAATGGGATCAGACCAAGGAGGAATTGATCAAACTTAAAGACGAAAAAGAATCTTCCCTCGAAAAACTTGTCACTCTCGAAAAATCCTTGGCTTCGAAGGACAAATTGATAACTTTATTCAAAGAGAAATTGTCCAAGGGCGAAACAGAGGCCAGTGATTCCGCTGACTCCCTAGAATTGAAACATTCCAATGAAAAGTTAGCTGAAGAGAAGGTTGAATTGGAAAAGAAAATGGCCAAAATATCTGAAGACCTCCAAACTTTGCATTCAACTCATGCTGCCACAAAGGAAGAATTGGAAGCGAAAAATGAGGAGATTGAAAATCTCAAGGACACCCTCAAAAATATTGGCGATGATTTGGTCACAGCCAAGGACGAGCTTAAACACAAGTCAGGAGTTTCCGACGATCACGTGGAAGAACTCAAGTCAGAATTGGAGACTCTCAGATTTCAACATTCGGACGCAGTTACTAATTACGAAAAGAGTTTGAGGTCTGCTAACGACAAATGTTCCACTCTTCAGACTCAAGTAACTCAGAAGGACACCACCCTCCACTCTTTGAGATCCGAGTTGACTCAAAAATCCAAAGAGTTAGACGAGGCCACGAAAGAATTGAAGAGAGCCAGATCAGATGTCACCAAATTGGGTAAAGATGTCGAAATACTCAAACAGGAAAAGTTGCTCGCACAGAAACAAGCATCCGAACTTGAGGATAATAGAAGCAAGGATGTAAACATGAAATTAGATTTGTCATCCGCAAAAGCATCTTTGGCTTTGAAAGAGAAACAGCTTGCTGAAGCAGAAAGTAAGATCTCCTATCTGGAAAAAGATAAGGAAAGCTTGAACGACAAGTTGATCGAAATCAAGGTGAGCATATCTAATTTGACTTCCTCGAACAAGGCATTGACTGAGGACAAAAACCAAGCCGTTACGAAAAATGAAACTCTGAGACAGGAATATAATGATCTAATGTTGAGATTTAACAAGATGGCTACGGAGAACAACAGATTGACTAAGAATGTGGATGAATTGAAGGATAGATACAGTAACCTTGTTGACAACAAGTACGACTCTGGAGAGCAATTGGATTCATTGAAAAAGAGATGCGAGGAGTTGACAATGAGAGCTCGTGAGGCCGAAATTAGAGTGGAAACATTGGAAGAGGAACTAACTCATTCGAGATCAATGTTACACGAGAGAACGAGAGAGACAGGCACGATTCGGAAATTGCTAGCCGATGCTGAAGCTGCTTCTGATGCCAGGTTGAGAGAACTGGCAGTGAAATTGGACGCTGCTTTGGAGGAGAAAAGTCGACTGGAAGGTGAATCAGCCCAAAGTGTTAGGAGAAAGCAACGTGAATTGGATGATCTCAAATTGAAAGTGCAAGATTTGCAAGACACTGTGCATTCTCTACACGATGAAAATGAGGCTCTCACCGAGAAGCTCAAGAACATGGCGGTTGATCAATCTGAAGTTGCTCAATCTGGAAGTAATGCTGAGTTGGATAGTATGATTGATAGCTTGAGAGATGCCTTGAAAGTGTCTGAAGATCGTGTAAAAGAATTCGAACGCTTGAACTCCATTTTGAAAAAGGTGAACGATGAAACTTCACTCAAGTTGGAGAGAATGAACAAGAATTACAAGCTACTATCACAACAGATGAGAACAATGAGTGAGAGAAAACTCAGTGAACCAGCTCCTGTGCCAAGTCGTCGTAGTAGTGTGAGTGAACCAGAGGAAACCGTCAAAGAGAGGACAGAATACATTCGTAACGTGCTGCTAGGATTTTTGGAACACAGAGAACAGAGACAGCAATTGTTACCTGTGGTTAAAACTTTATTGGATTTCCAAGATGATGACGTTGACAGGTTTTTGGATGCATTATCTAGAGGATAAGTAACAATTAAAAAATACAAACACTATACAGTGAACCACTCATGGATAAATTTCTTGAATTTGCTGGTAGGGGCTTCGACCTCTGTCTCCTCAACAACCACATGGACACCATCTTTTTCATCAGTGGAACTAACTGCTTCTGATTCGCGCGTGGTCAAATATGGATATTTCTAGTACATTATCTGAGAATCTTCAGCAGGGATGTCATCATAAGGAACAG
This sequence comes from Kuraishia borneana, assembly GCA_030569035.1. Taxonomy (NCBI): domain Eukaryota; kingdom Fungi; phylum Ascomycota; class Pichiomycetes; order Pichiales; family Pichiaceae; genus Kuraishia; species Kuraishia borneana. The sequence continues at coordinate 72,782 of JAJMJT010000006.1, forward strand.
CACCCAAGTTCATTGCTTCTTCCGGAGTGAAGGTACCAAACATGTCAAATTCATCAACCTCTCCAGTGGTATCCATGGGCCATATACGACATAAAACGTAGTACATAGACATGGAGATGAAGAGACCAAAAACAAATTAGCCCTGTACTGGTAATTAAGAAATCAGCAATACAATTGTGATCCCATAATGTATGATCTCACAGCACCGATCATGGTTATATCGGCAAGATACGATAAACATTAGTGCTTCGGTGAAGGTTGATAATCTAAGCTTGATTGAAAGCAATCTAAATAACGCCAAAAATTTAAACTATACAGTGAACCACTCGTGGATAAACTTCTTGAATTTGCTGGTGGAAGTCTGGCTTTCGATCTCGTCAACGCTAACCTGAACTCCATCTTTCTCATCCATGGAGCCAGCAGCTGGAGAAGATTGACGCGATAGATAAGCGTACTTCTCATGTAACATGCTCACGTCCTCGGGAGAGATGTCGTCATGAGGAACTATTCCCAACTTAATAGCCTCCTCAGAGGTGAAAGTGCCAAAGATGTCGAAATCATCGACCTCTCCAGTTGAATCCATAGGCCAGATACGACAGAAGATATAGTACATAGACATGGAGATGGCAAGACCGAAAAACAAGTTACCACGGAAGTAGTTGAACATCCCTGGGGCGATGTAAATGTCAGGGTTGACGTTGTGGATCATACCTGGCAAGTTCAAAGAGAAGGCAATGGTCCAAGCAGCGAGAGCACGGAAGTTACATCCGTAAGTGTAGTAGTACACACCATCTGGTCTGGAGTGGTACAAATCCAACATCTTGATCTTTCTACCTCTCACGAACCAGAAATCACAGATACAGACACCAATAAGTGGCACCATGAACACAGTGAAGGATCCCATGACGGATAAGAAAGTCGAGGAAGTATTGTAGAAGGTCCATGGACACACACACCAAGACATCAATGCCATAACAGTGGCACCTCTAAAAATGTTGATGTACTTGGGGAAGATACCAGCCAAATCCATACCACCTGGAATACCGTTTTCAACGACACTGTTGACGATGTGAGCGACGGTGAAACCAAGGGAGCAAAAGAAGGCAGCGGCTCTAGATTTGGGACCGTAATCAGTCTCCAACCACAATTGGACGACGTAGATGGGGTTCCAGTATTGGTCACCATAGCTCTCCATGAGACACGAAGTGGTGATGATACCAATTGTGGGCACCAAGGTGGAGAAAAACCACAATCCGAGGAAGTTACCGATGATTGGAGAAGTCTCCTTCTTAGCAAATCTAGTAAAATCAGACTGGTTAGCGATACCAGTTGCGATACCTCCGAAAGTGGAAGTGAGACCGTAGATCCAGATCCAGCCAAGTTCAGAGCCAGTCGCACTGGTAATGTTATGAACGAGAGGACCAACAGATCCGGTGTGAACACGGGCCCAGATAACGAGACCCAACATAACGAATAAGTTGTAAACGGAGGAGATAAGCACTGGTGAGTGAATCTTCTCCGGGCGGATTGTGAGAAGAACGTGACAGAGCAGTTGGTATAACAAGAACGAGACCAGCTCCTTGGTAGTCATAGCAACACTGTCAGGAAATGTATTAGCCATGTTCTGGTAGGTTGGGAAAATCGATGACAAGATGGTACCGAGACAAAGACCACCCATCCAAGCGTTGGAACCGTACCAGACAATACCGAGGAAAAATCTCATAGCGATACCGAGGCCAGATCCGTAAATACCGAAGATTTGTCTTTGAGAGACAGTGAAACCGATGTGAAATCTGGCACCAACCCAACCGTTCATAATAGCAGCGATAACGGTGAAAAATTTTGCCACAATCAAGATACCGACGGTCATTGGGATGGAAAGACCTAAAGAAACGAGCGACGATCCTCCGGAATAAGCAGCAGCGGTGAAGTTACCTGTATTCCAGAAACCAAGATAAGTCATGGTATTCCATGTTCTTCTCTCCAAGGTGAGAGGAGCAATATCCTTGTTGATCCAAGCCGTTGGCTTTTGATCCTTGTACTTGAGCTCCAAAGCTGACAAGAAACTCATCTTGAGGTACAAGTGGATTATGACCTCGGTATATATTCACCCTTTATCACCTTGAACTTTGATTGTTCTTCCTTAACTGAAATGCACGACGATAAGATGAAAGCCAATGAAAAATGGACACCTCCGCCGTGAGGTGGGCATGCCCACCTCCATACATGCATGATAAGAGATAGCTATCGTGGTGGGCATACCTAATCGGGTACGTCAATCCCAGGGTTCTTTTAATGTAATCAGATGGTTTTGAAAATTAAAGACATGATCAGCTCAAGAGGTAAGAGGGGTATAAGCTGTTTACCTTGTCGTAACCATAAAAGAAAATGTGACCATCAATTACCTTGTACTGCTTGTATCAAAAATAAACGGGAAAATCAGTGCCTGAAAAATCCCTCTGGACTTGTTTTCTCAAAGGTGGTCAGGAGGACTAAGAAACAAATACCAACGACTCCTCTAGATGGTTTTCCTAGCCGATTGGTATCGGATGTGTTGATTGATAACTTTCTGTCTCTGTTTCCCCATATGTACTGCAGCATACATCCACCATGGTTGATGCAAAAATACAACGATCTGTGGAGGGGAAAGTTGACTGAGTCATTGGAATGTTTCATTGGATTGATTTATGCTATTATGGGTGTCAGCTGTCTCGAAATTATTCAGGAAAAATGCGCTCAACTACGAATTGAACATTCAAGAATACGAGATTTGTCCGATGTTTACGCTCAAAGATCCTTCCAGCATTTAGATCACTGCAACTGCTGTGGTTTGATAGATATGATGACCATTTCTGTGCTACAATCATATCATCACTCGACAAAAAATTATTCTTCTTTGAACAAATATCTTCAACAGAGTATAAAAATTGCATTCAATCATCAACTTCATCTCGATCTTCCTGAAGTATCTCTATATACTAGGGAGATAAAAAGACGACTTTGGTGGGATCTTGTCTCTGCGGACAATTACCAAGCCATGTGCTGCAACAGGATCCCAACTATTTCCCCTACAAAATATAAGGTAGCTTTACCTGCAAACTGCAATGACGAAGAAATGATGAACAGAAGTGTTCCCAATAAGCCGATAGACACATACACTCACTCGTCCTATTTTATTCACGTCCTCAATCTGTTTTTAATCTGGTGTGATCTCAGAGACGAGAATGGGGTCACAACTGAAGATTCTAACATGGTCATTGAAGTCGACAAGAACCTCTGCAATTATCTAGCCAAACTGCCCCCTTATTTCCAGCTCTCAGATTTCGAAAAGAGCAAGGAAGAGATTAAGATGAGAGATTATCCCTGTCTCTTCCACATGTTTTGGACCTGTGTTCAAACTCAGAGATTCAGAATGCACAGGAGCTTTCTCTATCCTAGGATTGAATACTGTTACCTTACGTGCTTAGAAGCCTCTAGCAATGTTTTAACGATCTATAATGTCATGAGCGATTTTTATTACAACGAAGGAAAAGATTTTTTCGTCATTCAAGCCCATAATTTGGTTTCAGCTTGTGTGGCACAAGCCATTTTTTGGTTGGTTGAATCACCTCCCAATTCAGAACAGATTGAAAGCGATATTAAAGCTGCCATATTCAATTTGGAGTTTACAGAAAAGCAAGGAATTCGTTCCAAAATCGTCAAGGAGGGTTTAGTGATTTTGAATCAGCTTCTCAATTTGAGGAACGCAGGTTCCGATTGCGAGGATTTACCGGAAAAGATAGGATACATTTTCGGAGGTGAACATGCGGCCCAAAAATATTTGGAACGCTTAGACGAAAAGTCTATGTGGGAAAATTTGATTACAAAGGAACCATGGCAAATTTGGGATCTCGAAGACTGGATAACCTTTTTCAATTAATTATAGACCCTTCCAATGGAATGTTTTTTCTAGTGTGATAGTTTGTGTCAAGAATTCTGAAATGGAGCTGTTTCCCACCATGATTTCATAATCTCCCTTCTCGCAACACCAATCGTCGTCGTATTCGTCAAAATACGAAAAGGCATGTTTTGCCTCCAGGGAAATTTTGACGACTTTGGTCTCGCCAGGAGCAAGCCTTATTTTCATAAATTCCTTCATCTCCTTATCTGGCCTCAGAATTGATGCTGTCAAAGGAGAAACGTAAAGTTGGACAACTTCCGAGCCGGATGTGCTGCCTGTGTTGACCACTGCGACTGAAACATGCAGTATGCCATCATTTAATTCCACTTTAAGATCCTTGAACTCGAAACTGGTGTAGGAAAGTCCATATCCAAATGGGAACATGACGTCTCGGGAGGTTTTCTCATAGTACTTGTAACCAACGAAAACGTCATCACCATAGGTAGCGAACCCATTGTTCGATTTCGAGCTCAAAAATGCTGGATTATGCTCAAGTTTATATGGGAACGTTAAAGGAAGCTTACCACTTGGATTAACGTCTCCGAAGAGTACATCAGCTAAGGCATTTCCTGTCTCGTTACCCGAATAGAAAACTTGAATCAGCGTCTTTGCCTTCTCGACCCATGGCATTTCTACTGGCGTTCCACTGTAGTTGACGACAATTGTATCAGGATTAGCATCAAGCACGCTCTCTACCAGCTTGTCCGTTCCAGGGGGAAGTTTCATGTTGGCTCTATCGTATCCTTCACTTTCGTATTGATCATTAAGACCAATACACAATACCGGTTTTGCATGAGTTGTAGCCAAGCTCACAGCTTTAGCAATTTCCTCGTCCTGACTTGCCTCGCGGATGAACCCAAATAAAACTCCTGTACACAAAAATTGAACGCCTTTGGCAACAAAACGTTTGAGATGAGCTGAACCGCATGAAACACGAATATTATTAGAAATTCCCTTCTTAAGAAAGATCTTTCCTGTTTTTTCGGTCGATCCCATGTTGAAAAAACAATTTCCATTCTCTTGGGAGGTCTTATTATCAACGACAAGATGTTCATTCACAAACAATTCAGCAATTCCATCCACGGCGCAACCGAAGATATAATTACCATCCTCCTCGACGGTGAGGGTACCTGTAATGTCATAGTAAAATGGGGTGTCGACACTCACATGTTCATTTTCGTAATCGGGAATGAATAAGACGGGTTCATCTCTTTCCATAGTGTCGATAAGGGTGCGCCCTGGACCAAAGGGTTCAAGGTAGAAATCGACTTGATAGCCCTTTTTACCCTTAGGTGAGTTCATGGAAGGTCCCAGAGGTGGCAAAAATTTATGTTCAATACCACCCGATGCAAACGCAGGCTTTGAACCAATTTTCGAAGTAATTCCCTCCAAAGGAGAGACGGTATAGTATGCATTGACGTTGGCAGAGCCTCCACCAGCATAAGCAGCAGTGGCAGCGTTGGGACCGAGAACACAGACGTCAGCGGATGTGGAGAGAGGCAAAACTTTTGACTCGTTCTTTAGTAATACAATGGACTCGTGGGCTAACATCCGAAGCTTTTCAGATGTTTCTGGTGTGTTCATCTTCTGAGATTCTTCTGGGCTCACTGGGGTCTTTTGTGACCATTCAATGAGCTTAAGAACACGCCTGACAGCATTATCGAGATGTTTAATATGCAGAGCTTTACAGGCGATAGCATGGAGTACCGTGTCATAATTTCTAGATTTTGGTGGGCCAGGCATCTCGAGATCGAGACCTGCTTCAAGTGATTTTAGAGGATCATATACTCCAGTCCAATCACTCATGATGGTTCCATCGTATTTCCACTCATCACGAAGAATGTCCTTCAAAAGATGCAAGGAATTGCTGACATGCTCTCCATTGACTTTGTTATATGAAGTCATGATTGAGACTGGGTTGGCTTCTCTGATTCCGATCTGGAAAGGCATCAAGTATATCTCACGAAGAGCTCTCTGGGAGATCGTGATACTTACAGAATTTCTTTCATGCTCAAAATCGTTGCAAACAAAATGTTTGAGTGTAGCTCCAGTACCATTATCCTGTAATCCACGAATGTACTGAGCGGCCAATTTCCCAGCTAACACAGGTTCCTCCGAAAAGTATTCGAATCCTCTCCCACCCAAAGGACCTCTTTGGGTGTTGACACTAGGCCCCAAAACAACCGAGACTCCCTTGGTTTTGGATTCATCCGACAATAATTCACCAGCAGAATACACCAGTTCCTTGTTGAAAGATGCAGCCATTCCGGTCCCGCAGGGAATGCATGCTGATTTGAGGTTATCAGAGAAACTTGAGGCTTTCACTCCATTTGGGCCGTCAGCGACTCTAATGATTGGGATATCGAGTCGTTCAACACCTTGTAGGTGCCAAAAGTCTCTACCACTGATCAATTGAACCTTCTCTTGAAGGCTAAGTTGGTCGATTAGTTTCTCCATACTTACGCCCACCTGGGCATCGATAAGTTTTTATCTAACCTCCACCAGCCCACCGTGCATATACATACATAGATAAGGGTAGATGTACATTATTTTATACGTTTCGGATTCGGGCCATCATCTGATCTCCGCCTCTTTGCCTCCAGTTTGGCGATAAATTTAGTCATGTATGGTTTGATAAATCCTTTCATCTTTGCCTTCTTTTCATCGTCGAATTCAGCAGGAGGTTTCGTCTTTCCATGTCTGGCTAATTCCTTTTCTGTGAGCACGTGAACAATTTCCTTCGCACACATCTTGAGATTCTCATGTCCGATCTTTTCCTCGTATTTTTTCAACATATTAGGTACCACTTGAGCGAGGGATTTATTCCATAATTTGGCGTAATCAACCTCTTTATGAACCTTGACTTTCTTGACTTTCTTTTCTTCCTCTTCCTTTTCTAAATTTTGTTGCAACTGCTGCTGTAATTTAGCTTGTGCGATAATATCCGCTAGGCTTTCCTCCCTTTTTTTAGCTTCCTCCTCCTGTTCTCTTCTTTGCTTATCCAACTGCTTTTTGTGCTGTTTCTCTCTTTTCTCAAACTCTTTTAACTCACGAGCTCTATCTTTTGCCTTGCGTCTCTCCTGATCCACGATTTTGACCTTTTCGTCATCAAGAGATGAGCCTTTGGGTGTTTCCATAACGGGTCTCTCCCATTGAGTAACGTTCTTGTCCCTATTATAGAAATAGACATTGCCAGTGCTAGGATCCGTTGCCCATTGCCATCCTTCCGGTAATGCTTTGCCCTCGTATCTATGGTTTTCCGCATTGTTAGATCTCGCTCTACGAGGATCAGCCAATACATCGTCATTAGTTGCCGTTCCTGAACGTTTAGGGATTCTGTATTCCAAAGGCAAATCTTTCCAAGAATCCATCAATCCATTGGCGACTTCAGCTAAGGGATCCTCGAATGAGTCCGCAATGGCTTGCAGATACAATTCGATGTTGGATTTGTTTATTCTGTTTTTGAACTTCATTTGGGGCCAAGATGACATCAATTTCAACACCTTTGAGATCAAAGCCTTTTCTGATTCATTAACTGTCACTCTCAACTCCTTGGTATCGTCACTACCAGAGCCAAGAATATTCTTCAGAATAGTGCTAAAGGCTTCAACTCCGTGGACCAGACAGACTCTATCCAAGACTTGGTCATTCGATGTAATCACTAATCTGTCAATGACCTTCTCCATCACGACAAAATTGAGGTTAGGTTGTAGTAAACAACCAGTGATCTTGGGAACTTCCTCCACGTTCACAGGCTTGACCTTCAAAGATTCGACAAATTCAACGTTGACATTTTCATCATCTTGGTCGCTCTTCTTGATTCCCTTTTGTTTCATCAGCTTCAACCATTCCTTCTCCTCGGATGGCGTGACAGCCAAAGCTTCCGCAATTGTGTGAGGCAAAATCTTTGCACTCTCTGTCTGCGTTTTACCACCAATGAAACCGATACAGTTGGGCTCACCGCAGAAACACTTCTGTGCTTGGGCTCCGTATCTGTCAACGTTATAGTCGAAAGTGATCTCTTCTCCCTTGAGAATTTTCCTTTTGGCGAAAATTCCCATTTTTAACTTCTTTCCCACCACCCATTTATCGACGTAAGCATTGGGAGAACAGGAGTGATTACAAAACCTAGCCAAACATCCTGATTTCGTGGCGTCAATGAATTCACCCTTCTGTAGCATCATAAAGTAGAAATGTTTCAAGTTTTGCTCATCATAAGTGATCATTCTTTCTCTGAATTCAGGCTCTGGTACCACTTCACCGATGTACTCGTAAACAAAAGTGTCTGGATTCAAATCTTCATCTGCCCTTAAACCATAACCTTTGTTTTCGGTCAGAATAACTGAAACTTTTGCATACTGCTTCTTTTGAAACCGTTGATTTTGACACCCAATTCCACAGGTACAAGTGTCATCTATACACTCCACACTGGTTAATCTATTGATACAATCCGAATCCGGCCCACAGGCATGATTAATCCCAGATTCCACATCCTCACGACAATCGCATGTCATTTCCTCAGTTTGTCTTCCGCAACTTCCCAATTTGGAGTTCTTGTATTTACACTGCTCCATCATGTTGAACGTGGCCATGGCCTCGTTGGTTTTATTGGGCAAATCAGTGAACAATTTGGGAGGAGGAGGACTGACAGTGGTTCTAGCACTTTCCACCTCCATATCGGAAGAGAAAGCCATATCTTCCTCTATATCGTTGACTGACATGGCGGTAACCAAAGTTGAAGTGGAATGAAATCGGTGTTATTTGTCGCCCGCCACACGACTCGCACATACTGGCACCGAACGCCACACCTACAATTACCTCTACAATCAATTAAAGCTAACAAGTTCAGTAAGATTACGATAACCGAGTATCTAGCTGTACAAATCATCATCCTCAGCAGCTCCGAAAGCAGCTCCTCCAGTCTCAGCTGGAGCTTCAGGGGCATTACCATCGCTGAATCTAAAGTTGGTGTATTGGCCTCTTGAAGCTTGCAACTGTTGAGCATAAGCCTCATAACGTCTGAGCTCAGCATCAGAAACGGAACGCTTGGCAGTCTTCATTGCCTCTTCGAAGTGACCTCTGGTGATGTATGGAACGGGGTCTTCCACCTCCTCTTCCTCCATCTTCACGTCACCACCCTCAGGTTGATCAGCCTTTTCCTTCTCCAAACGCTTTTGAGCCTCAATGGCGTCCTTAATGGCAAACTTGGCAGATCTTTGAACGATGTAAGACAAATCGGCACCGGAGAAACCGCTGGTACTCTTGGCAATCTCGCTCAACTCTAAGCCAGGCTCCAATGGAGTCTTTCTCAATTGAGCAGACAAGATAGACAAACGTCCTTGTTCATCTGGCAATGGAACGTAGATCAATTGATCCAATCTACCAGGTCTCAAGATAGCTGGGTCGATCTGGTCTGGTCTGTTGGTGGCACCGATGATGAAGACATTCTTTTTGGCATTCATACCATCCATTTCGGTAAGCAATTGGTTCACCACTCTGTCAGAAGCTCCACCGGCATCTCCCATAGAGTTACCTCTAGCCTTGGCGATGGAATCTAATTCATCAAGGAAAACCACGGTTGGAGCTGCAGCACGAGCCTTGTCAAAAATATCACGAATGTTCGATTCAGATTCACCAAAGTACATACTCAATAATTCAGGTCCCTTAACAGAGATGAAATTGGCGGAAACCTCGGTGGCGACAGCTTTGGCAAGCAAAGTCTTACCGGTACCTGGAGGACCAAAGAACAAAACTCCCTTCGATGGAGAAAGACCAAATTTGGTGTATTGATCTGGATGCAAAACAGGGTACTCGACGGTTTCCTTGAGCTCCTCCTTGATCTTGTCCAATCCTCCAATGTCGTCCCAAGTGACGTTAACACTTTCAACAACAGTTTCACGCAAGGCAGATGGATTAGAGTTACCAAGGGCAAATCTAAAGTTTTCCATTGTGACTCCCAAAGAGTCCAAAACCTCTGCATCAATGGTCTCCTCGTCTAAATCGATCAAGTCCATCTTTTCACGGATCTGTTGCATAGCGGCTTCAGAACACAATGAAGCAATATCGGCACCAACGTAACCATGGGTTTCAGCTGCAATAGTCTCAAGGTCAACATCATCAGCAAGCTTCATGTTCTTGGTGTGGATCTTCAAAACTTCTAATCTTCCAGTGGCATCTGGAATACCAATGTCAACTTCTCTGTCGAATCTTCCAAATCTTCTCAAAGCTGGGTCAATGGAGTTTGGTCTGTTAGTGGCTGCAATGACAACGATGTTAGATCTAGCCTTCATTCCGTCCATCAAAGTAAGCAATTGAGAAACAACTCTTCTCTCAACCTCACCGTTAGTCTTGTCACGCTTTGGGGCAATCGAATCGATTTCATCAATGAAAATGATGGATGGAGCATTCTTTTCAGCTTCTTCGAAAGCCTTTCTGAGGTTGGATTCGGATTCACCAGCCATCTTGGACATAATTTCAGGACCGTTAATCAAAAAGAAAAATGCTCCCGTTTCGTTAGCCACAGCTCTGGCCATCAAAGTTTTACCAGTACCTGGTGGACCGTACATCAAAATTCCCTTTGGTGGTTTGATACCGATGGCTTTGAACAATTGAGGGTGTCTCAGTGGCAATTCAACCAACTCTCTGATTTGAGCCATTTGCTTTCTACAACCACCAATGTCATCGTAACCAACCTCATTCATGTTATTTTCTTCATCTTCTCTGTTGATTGGTTCACCTTCACAGTGTATTATAGTATCTTGGGCAACGATTGCGTAATCAGCAGGTTCAACTTCAACCACTTTGAATTCCACTTGTCTCATACCTCCACGCACGATGAAATGATCACCCTTCTTGACTGGTCTGTAAGCTTCAACAAAGTATGGCTTGAGGTAGACGTCGAACAAGGAACCGGTGATTCCTTCCACGGTATCGGCAATGGGCAACACGGAAATTCTGGTGGCATACTTGATGTCTGGGCATGGATGAACAGTGACAATATCTCCGAGCTTAATTCTCAGGTTGTTACGGACCACACGGTTGACTCTGGCAACACCATCTTCCATATCATCATCGGCAAGAACGATGAGAACAGTCTCTTTACGTTTCTTACCTTTGACCAAGACGGTGTCTCCACGGAAGAGTTGTAACAACTCCATAGTATTGGAGGACATGGCAATGACAGAGTTATCATCATGGCTAGAATCATCAACAATCAGGGCTAAGTTAGTTTTTTATTCCAGATCAAATCAATTGACTTACCGTTATCCTTCTTCTTTCTTCTAAGGATAGCCGTGGCGGTGGCATCTTCGGCGATTGGATCCGCTCCAGAAGCATCGAGCAATGGTTTTTTCTCAGCTGGCATTGTATTTATTTAGTTTCGTCTTGTCAATTGTTGTAATTTAACAACACGATTTCAATTATACAAAGATGGTGAGTTAAGGAGAACAAGAGGCCACTGTGGTATCTGGTGGCGTTAACAGGGTAACCGGGGGCAATCGCTAGCGCACTACAAATTAACTAGAATCATCCATGAGGCGATAACTGGTTTCACTTATTGTGATGAAAGTAATTGTAAATTAAAACTTGTTGTAGTTCCAAAGAACGTTTATTTAATGTTGGAAACAAGCTTTTGAGCTAATTCGGCCAATTCACTCATATCGGCCTTTTGAGCTGGCCAACCCACAATCAATCCAGAATCGACGGATCTCTTTGGAATCAGGTGGAAATGAACATGATCAACCACTTGATGAGCAATTGATCCGTTGTTTTGCAAGATGTTGTAACCTTCACCTTCCAACCCATCGATGTCCAACTCAAGGGCTTTGGCAATCTTCTTCGTAACTGGTAAGATTTCAGTCAAATATTCATCTGGGATGTTGTGCAATTTTGCTCCATGGAATTTGGGAATCACTAAAACGTGGCCTTTGGAAGTTGGTTCAATGTCCAAAAAAGAGTAACAAGTGGAGGTCTCCAGAATCTTAAAGGAGGGGATTTGACCTAAGTTAGAAATTGATTCACGACATATGATGACAATTCACTCACCCTTGATGATTTTGCAAAAGATACAGGCAGCTTCAGAGGACATTTTGTGAAAGGTACAAGAAACCAGGTGGGGAAGAGCTGAGGTGATTTGAGATGAGCCCGGATCGTTGGCGTAGACTATACGAGTCAAAATAATTCGAATTAATTCATTAATATACATAAATTTTTGCTTTCCAAAATTGATCGAGTTCTCTTCAAATTAAAATCCAACCAAAGTGCTGAATTGTCTCAATCCCATAGACATGATCATGCTAAAACCTTGAGCCCCAAATGGAAAGTATGACAACGTGTAATATAATACTGCAAAAATCTCGACAATACCAGCAAGTAGGGTCAAAATCGTTGATTTAAGGATAATGGCACAGTACAACGTGCTGAAGATGCTGGTGAAGTAGACACATGTAAATGGCAACCTCTCCTTCGATAAGAGATGCTTACAATAGTCTACCGGTCCTTGTAGAGCACCGAACGATAATACGAATAGAACGGATCCCAGAGTCCACAATAATGCAAATTTCCTGGGATTCAACGACAACACGGGGAAAAGGAAAACTCCGAGGGTAAAGCAAGCCAACGATCCCAATAGCAAACAGAAAAAACTAACCAACCTTTCAAATCGAGACAACTTGAACCAGGAAGGTTCCTGTAAATCTTGATTGGTCATTGGTAATCTGGTGTAGAGGTCGTCATAGCTGTTAGAGATCGTGTCACGGAATGAGCCAAACAAATTGGAAGCACGATCCTGTATCGATTCACCTCCCGATGCCGTGGGATGGTTATTTCTCCAGTTCTGGAACTGACTAATAAATTGTGAATCGTCTGTACTCATATTGACAACTATAACAATGGTGGCGTACCTGTGTTTGCCATCGCTCAGCTTGAGCCTCACGCACTACGTATTGTTACCAAATTAAACCTTAGTATTCACTACACTTTCCAAAACTCCTCAGTCCCGCCTTTCAACAAATCTTGTTCCAAGAAATCAAATTCTTTTGGTTCAGACTTGACTTCCAAGAAATCAAAATTATCCTTGGATTCCGGTTTCACATTCAAAAAATCAGATCCAAAACTTTCATCAAAATTCGAATCTCTCTTTGCTGGAGATTCCAACTCCTCAATTTTACTCTTTATCAGTTTTAATCTTTCGTCCTGAGTATCCATGATCTTCAGTAAACAATGGATGTAATCCACCGTCTTGACCAAAATCATTCCCTTGTTTGCCTTTATCTCCTTTATCTCCTTTTCTCTTGGTTTGGCAGAATCGTATAGTAACGACTGTGGAATCAACGAGCCGAGGTCCTTGATCCTCTCCTTGATCAAATCCCGTCGCCTACGTTCAACGGCATTGTGTAATTCTCTGCGTCTGTTCAACTTGGTCTCCTTGTGTAACGGAGTCTTCGGATTCATGTGTGAACCGTACGAAGCTGGTGAACCCACAGCCCTCAAAGATGGTGACGCCAGGGGAGAGTTCAAGTAATGGTCAGTGAAACTACTGTTTCCCAAAGACCCGTATGGAGAGTTATCGTAGGTGCTAGCGGGGGAAAGTACAGTCCCCAAAGAAGTCCCCACATTGACCGGAAAACTTCGTCCAGTGTTGGTTATACTGGCCTGTCTAGCCCTCGTGGGCCCCTGCGGTTGTAAGCGAGGAGAGAAATATTGAGGAGTATTGGCACTCCCCAAGTTCAAAAAATCTGGATTCCCAAGACTTTCAGATAAATTGTCGTCAGTGTTGGATACTAATCCAAACGTATCCAAATCGTCCAAATAGGCTTCGGGAGCGCTTGGAGAAACACCAGAAGATCTCCTATCAAAGTCGTTCAGTTGCGAGAACTCTTTGCCGCTTAGAAACTCTTCCGGTTTCATTCCTAACGCCAAACTGTTAATCTGGTCAAAGGTCGTGTTGTCAAGGTTAAAGTTCTTTGAATCATCTGTCTCATCTCCCAGAAAATCCAACGACGGGACCGTTGGGTCCTGTTGCTGGAAATATTTGTAATCGTCCATGTCTGAGACTATATATTACAATAAATAGTTTGAGTTCGACGGGTCTCAAACAATGGATGGCTGGTATCCCCATAATGTAATCCGTGCCGAGATGATGTGTGGTGCACGCAACAAAATGACAGACTTACAATAAAACGTAGAATTATTATTGAAACCACATGCAAATCATATAAAATAATAATCCATTATTTGCGGTTCTTTGTGTGGTTCAGTATTCATTGGATTTGGCGACATGAATTGACCACTCGATGGCGTTCGGGGGGAACTAAATGAATTTACACTCGTAGAATCTCTGCTGAACCTTGAACTCGACAGAGATTTCCTGCCACGGCTCAGAGACGTGGGTGTACTCACCTTGAGAATGGACGATAGACTCCTGTTTCTTTGTCCCATCGAAGAAGACGATTTGATCAATGGAGGCATTTCCTCGGGTAAACCAGCTGTATCATTATCAATTTTTACCAAATTTCCTTTCGACACAATATTCGAAATTGGCTTTTGTTCTCCTCGGCTTTTAAGTTTTGTCAAGTAGTTTTCGTCATCCCAATAATCACACCATAGATCAAAATCTACACCCCCACTTTTGTTTTGACCCATTTTTTTCGTAGAATTCTCACTTTTTTCATATTTTAACGCATCGTTCATATCAAGGACTAGTTAACAAGTTATTCGAGAATGAAACCTTTTAAAAGTACCCCTGCATTCATGCACCTCATCGCTCAACCGGGCAACTCCAGCACATCAGAACAACTTAACCGCCAAAATCCCCAAATGGGGCTTATAGTTGCATTTCGTTCGGTTGATACCGAATTAATTAGTGGCCAGACCCAAGTTAATCAATTGTAAATCTTATCTACCACATGTCCCGGTGTTGTGGGTCTGGCACGACCCAAGAAGGTTTACAACGCGATGAACGTGTGCATTTGCATAAACCCACATGTACGATCCGGTGAAACCTCGTGAAGAGCGAGATTATGGAGATTTTTATCCTGATCTCGATGAAGCAGAGGCTTTAGTTACTGTGGTTACACCGAACGTCAAACATAGAAAAGTTGTTTTGGTCAATAAACATGAAAAGATTGACAACTTGAAGACTCCAATGTTTAGATCACTGAATGCTCAGGTAGAATTGAGCGCGGATTTGCCTAAGAATGTGAGTTCTCTTGGCTATTCAACTGTTTCCGGAGTTCAATTGCTGCCGGAAACATACTTCCGGGCTGATCCAACTCGAAATGGGTTGATCAAGAACTCGATCAACTTTAATGATAAATTTCAAGTGTTGTACGATATGGATGAACAAGATGATGAATATTTGGCGTTGCTGAATGAAAAGAGAGCTTTGCAAAATCAGAATAGAATCTTGGGTGAAGTCTTAGAAGTAATCTTCACCTTCTTGGAAGTTGAATGGTATTTCATAGAGAAGTGTTTACCTCCCAAATCTCAGGACTCGCTGAATTACGAAGTTTCCAACCAAGCATTTCTTCACAGCTCTATCTATGGGTCTGATGATGGTACTGCTGGATCGCCAGATGAAGATCAAAGATGTGCTGTGTGTAACGAGAGTGAATGTGATAACAGTAACGCAATTGTCTTCTGTGATGGATGCGATATTGCTGTTCATCAAGAATGTTACGGTGTCACCTTTATTCCGGAAGGATCATGGCTGTGTAGACGGTGTTTAATTTCCCGGAATTCGAAGAAGGCTTGCCTTTTCTGCCCTAGCTGGACTGGGGCTTTCAAACAGACAGACAACGGACTATGGGGGCATGTGTTGTGTACTTTGGGGATCAATGAGCTCTACTTTGCTAACCCGATCTATATGGAACCCATAGAAGGATTGGACCAAATTCCGAAAAGCAGATGGAAGTTACAATGTTACATCTGTAGACAAAAGATGGGGGCTTGCATCCAATGTTGTAACAAGAGCTGCTTTTTGGCTTATCATGCCACCTGTGCTCGCCGCTCTGGGTTTTTCATGTCATTGCAAAAAGGCCAACAGGACAATAAGGCAACTTTGACCTCATACTGTGATAGACACGGTCCCGTGGATTGGACAAATTACTGGGATCCTAAAGGTGGAATCGAAAAGACAAGGCTGTACTTTGCCACGGTGGGTGCCTTCAAAAATCGTACGGAGAAATTAAAGATCCGTATCTCCCAAAGTAAATCCAAAGAGGATTATTTCAAATGGAAGACCAAAAATGGGGCCCCGATCTTACCAGCAATAGTCGCTGTGCGGCTGATGAAATTCTTGAAAGACCACCACATTGGTTTAGACAACGCCATTGAAGTGGTGACAGAATTATGTGGCTATTGGACTCTAAAAAGAGAGCAAAAGAATGGAACACCATTGATTAAGAGGCTTGATGCTACTCAGTATGGTCAAATCACTGATGAAGAGATCCAGGAGAGGTTGAACGTCCTGGGTATTTTATCAGAAGACGTTACAAAACTTCTTGACGTAAGTGAAAAGGTGAAACAGAGAGCAAGTCTCCAGGATCAATTAGTCGACACCTTGATCAATGAAACTGACATTGTTCATTTCCCAATCAATTACATCATCTCCACCATGTTGAAAAGAATCAAACAGATAGACAATACCAATTCTTTACAACAGATAAAGACAAATAAACAAATTCAGTCTTTCCTGCAAATCTTGGAAAAGAGTGACAAATATGAATATGAAAGTGTTCAAAATTTTATTAACGATTTTACCAAATTAAGTGGATACATTCAAAAGCAGAACTCAGCGAAAGTCTCTGTTCAGCTGAAAGTTTTAAAGAAATGGGCTAGTGAAAGCAAAGAACAATACCAAAAAGCCCTCATGATGGAACAAGCTGTGCTAGAAAGAGGAGATTTGGTTGATGCATTTGCTGATGAATTCGAAATCGATGGAATCGACATCAAGGAACGACCCTGGGAAGGTTTAGAGATGGATTTAAGTGACGTTGAAGAGCCAAAAGATGCTGATAAAGTGATGAACAAATTCTACAAGAAGATATAATTATATTTAATTTGAACGAAATGAAGTTTACTTACAACTTGTCGTAGTACTCTTCGTAGCCTGGAACATCCTCCTTCATACCATGTCTCTTTCTGGTGGCAGCAACAACTTCACCTGGCTTGGTGGACTTGTCGGTTGGGTCACCGTTCATGGTAGACCAATGGTCGAACACCATCTGTGGGAAAGCTTGACCACCAGTGGCTTGTCTCAATTCGGTGGTGAAACCGAAAGACTCGTTAACTGGCAAGTAAGCCTTGATGGTGAACAATGGGGTACCTGGTCTTTGCTCCTCAGAGATGACTTGACCTCTCTTTCTGTTAAGAACAGAGTAGATACCACCAATGGCGTTTTCTGGACATTGAACCTCGACAAGGAAGACAGGCTCTTGGATTCTTGGCTCAGCAAGCAACATAGCGGCGTAAGTGGCTCTTCTCATGGTTGGCATGATTTGACCAGCACCTCTGTGGATAGCATCGGCGTGCAAAGTAACATCCATGATGTTGACTCTGACGGATCTCAAAGCTTCTCCGAGCAAAGGACCCTCCTTGGAAGCCCATTGGAAACCAGCGTTGACGGAATCCTTGATTTCCAACAAGTATTGGACGGCCTTAGTTTGGTCGACAACCAAGTTAGCACCAGTTCCATCTGGACCGAAACACCAGATCTTTCTGGCGTCGGTAACGTCCCAACCGTACTCATCAGCCATGAGACGGGCACGAGTCTTGAAATCCTCACGTGGGGAGATCTTTCCAGTCTCGATGGCAGCGGCAACCTCCTCGTCAATTGGTTCAGCCTTGACGTAGATACGGTTATGCTTGTTAGGAGACTTGGACAAAGCAACCATGGAGGATTCAGCCTCGACGGTCTCTCTGTAGGCAACGACAGGTGGAGAGATTCTCAATGGAACACCAGCGTGGTCATTCTCAAGATCGGAAAGACAAATTTCCAAGTGCAACTCACCGGTAGCGGCAACAATGTGCTCACCGGATTCGTTCATGGTACACAAGACACATGGGTCAGACTTGGACAAACGCTTAAGACCTTCGACAAGCTTTGGCAAATCGTTACCGTTCTTAACCTCAACGGCGACTTGAACAACTGGAGAGACAGAGAACTTCATGACAGCCATGTTGTGAGCAGCCTCGTTGGTGGTCAAAGTACCAGACTTGAGCAAGAATTGATCGATACCGACCAAACCGACAATGTTACCGGCTGGACAGTCATCGATTTGCTCGACGGTTCTACCCATCATCAAAACGGTTCTTTGGATAGCCTTGACGAACAAGTCCTCCTTCTTACCTGGAACGTAGTTAGGACCTTGGATTCTAACCTTCATACCAGACTTGACGGTACCAGCAAAGACACGTCCGAAAGCGTAGAATCTACCCTTGTCAGAGGTTGGAACCATCTTGGACACGTACAACATGAGGTCGGCCTTAGGGTCACAGTCTCTGATGGCAATGCAGAAGGGGTCGTCGGATGGACCCTCGTACAAAGTCTCAGCTCTGTAGTATTGGGCAGTGACAGGAGATGGCAAGTGGATGACAATCATCTCCAACATGGCGTCGGCAGCTGGCAAGAACTTTCTCATGACAACCTTCAACAAAGCCTTGTCAGTCAATTCCTTCTCATCGGCCTTCAAGTTAATCTCCAACTTCTCCAACAAAACTGGGATTTCGTCGGTCTTGAAGTTCATGATGGCAGCGAAAAGACGGAAGATTGGGTCCAAAACGAACATGTTGAAAGCACGCTCCAATGGCTTACCAGAGGCGTCAGTACCCTTGTTAGACCACTTCTTGGTCTTTGGGTTGAAGTAAGAGTCACCCCACAAACGCTCCATCATCTTAGAACGGTCGACACCGAACTTCTTGGAGTAACGGATGGCGAATTGACGGACGGTGAAAGCCCAACCGTGCAAACCGGAACCGAAGGCAACGGTACCCTTCTCTGGGTAAACTTGAACATCACCGAGAGCCTTGTCAACGTAGGTAGAGATAATAACGTTAACGGATTCAACGGTTCTGGCAAAGGATTGGTAAAGATCCTCCTTGGTGACTTGCAACTCCAAAAGAGCACGGTCAACCTTGTTGATGACAAGAACTGGCTTAATTCTCTCACCAAGAGATTGTCTCAAAACGGTCTCGGTTTGAACACAAACACCTTCAACACAGTCAACGACAACCATGGCACCGTCAGTGACTCTGAGAGCAGCGGTAACTTCAGAAGAGAAATCAACGTGACCTGGGGAATCGATCAAGTTAATCAAGAACTTGGTTCCGTCAGTCTTTTGCTTGATCTCCTTAACATCCTCGTCGTCCATCTCGGAGAAAAGAGAGATGGCAGTGGACTTAATGGTGATACCTCTCTCTTGCTCGTCCTTACGGGTATCCGTGAAACGAGCTTCACCAGCCTTGGCGGCAGAGATAATACCAGCACGCTGAACAAGCGAATCGGTCAAAGTGGATTTACCGTGATCGACGTGAGCAATGACAGACATGTTACGCACATTGGTAACCTTGTCCATGAGCTCACGGATCTGATCGACTGTGAAATTAACCATTGTGGATTTAAACTTGGCTCTGGTTAATGGTTAAGAGGGAGAAACCACGGGGGATGATGAAAAAATTTTGCCCGCGCGTACTACTCAGTCCGGCCCCACCTTTACGCCCATCCCTTCATCTCGCCACCCATTTGCGGGTAACTAACAACTACAGATGCGGTACAAATAAGATTAAGCCATGCTATCCTCGCTAACGTATGTAAATCCTCTAAATTGTTCCTGGACCGATAAAGATAACAATGAATTGACTGGGGTCAATTTGGCAGCTTGAGTCGTGAATTCTTCATCGAAATGGCTTGTATCCCTTGGATCATTAATCTCGGGCACATATGGAGGTGTCATTTCACATGCCAAAATCGCATCAAAATCGATGTTATCGAAATATGGGTGAGCCATGATCTCTTGCGCATCCGTTGGTCCTGCACCAAGACGTTTCTTTGGATCTCTCGTCAACAATTTTTGTAGAATGTCCACTGCTTCTTTTGACATATGAATTGGATAAAGAGGTTCATCAGTTAAAATGGCATTGAAGACTTCATCCTCATCCTCTCCCTTGAAAGGTGATTTAGTCAACAACATCTGATATAGCAGAACTCCGAATGCCCACCAATCAACAGCCTTGTCGTATTTCTGTTCCTTCAGAATCTCTGGAGCCATCAATTCTGGAGTACCACAGAAAGTGGCCGTCGTGTTCCCATACCACATGTCCTCTTTACATAAACCATAATCAGCGAGCTTGATGTGACCTTCTGTGGTCAACAAGATATTGTCGAGTTTCAAATCACGGTAAATCACACCGTGTTCGTGTAAAAACTTGAGTGCCAAAAGAACCTCAGCTGCGTAGAACTGAGCTCTTCTCCAAGAGAATCTTGCCTTCTGAACGTGCCACATCAGATCTCCACCACTGATGTATTCCATCACAAAATAAACTCTGTTTTCCGTCTGGAAACATTGATGCAGATTCAACAAGAATGGGTGTTTGCCCTTGTTGGCGATTAAAAACACCCTCTTTTCGGATTTAGTACTCTCCACTTCATCGTTTTGAACAATGAAATCCTTCTTTAGAACCTTAATGGCACACAATTGTTTCGTATGAACCGATTCTGCGAGCATAACTTTACCGAAATTTCCCCTCCCGAGTACAGCCAAGAAGTTGAAATCGTCCAGTCCATACTTGTGACGATGACGATGTTTCTGAGAAGGTCTAGAAACACGGCCTTCAGAGCGACGACTCCTCTCAGGTTCATTACGGACAGGCGCAGGTTCCTGGGTCTCTTCCAATTCGCTCGTGGAACGGGACTTGTAAGGATCCAGATCCTGGTACTTCGTGGGAGTCGTTGGGTAATCGGTGTAGTTCTTGTGTAAAGGTTCGGGTGCAGGAGCCATCTGTTGCTGTGACTGAGTTGAAGGAAGAGCTGCGTAAGGATTTGGAAGCGGAATTGGGGGTAAATCTTTAGCTGTTCTAACAGGATTTCTCACTGTTGGGTCCTTAGGTTTGGGTTTCGACTTCGTGGCCTTTATGGCATTTTGGGTCATCTTGATCTCTGATAAAATTTGACTGGCTCTCTCCATTGTCATACCACAGAAATCTGGAACCAAATGTGAACAGAAAGTGTGGCATACGACCCCACATTCGGAACATTTACGAATGTTTTTGCGTCCTAAGGGTAGAACGTAACCACAATGACAACACCATTTGGCAGTCCTGTTGGTGACCAACTCCCATCTGTGAGGAATACGATGGTTCAACTTCGCCTCAAATGGATCCTGATCGGTGCTCGATTTGGATATACACTTGGTGATCACTTTTTCGAAGCATTTCTTGTGACACAAGAACCGACAATCTTCACATTGGTATCCACTATAAGGCAAGAAATAGCCACACATAGCACAATTCATCAAACTGTAGAATTGCTTGTAAACAAACTTGTGACCATGATGCTCCACAACATCCTCCTTTCTTTGACGAATGGCACCATGACGTAACAGACCATTGACACCATCACGACGAGCCTTGAGATTCTGGGTCTTGCTGAACCCAAAAGTGAGCAAGATGTGACCAGCAGGTTCCACCACGAACCACGATGATACTGTGACGGCAGCGTCGGTACCTGTGAAGGAGTTGTCGTCAGCACTGACCAAAGTGTCGGATTGAGTGGTGTTGGTACGTTCAGGATTCAACCTTTCGGGAACAGTGTTTCCAGTGTGCATGTTATTTTGCATGAAGGATGCACTCATCCATCCCGTCTCATCTCCCCTATTCTTCTTTCTTCTGATCTCTTCTGCGATATCAGCGATGGAAAACCATGCCATGGCCACAGGGATCGGGTGATCGTCGTTCTTATCATAGATGGTGATCCCTAGTTCGTTTCCCTTATCGACATTGATGTAAAACTCTTCATTCCACTTACCATTACGCGTATACTTTGTGTGAGCCTTCTCAACATCATCAATGAAAATCTTAACCATCGTCTCGGGACCTCTGGAAAACCTGGCAGATGCAATGTGATCCACAGCTCTGATCAAACCAACATTGATGAATAACACACCTGACAAGGGTTTCTTCGGAAACGTTTTTAGCACGGCAGTTTCCTTTGCCACCTCATCGATATCAATGTGCATCTGCTGGTACTGCTTTAGAGCTTTAGAGAGCAGTTGGATCTTCTGATCTCCTTCTACCCTTCCGACTTCAGCAGCAGCAATGCTACGCCTGTCTCCCTCCATTTGATATAACTTGTACATTTTGTCGTTTGCTTCTCTGTATTTCTTCTCCGTCTGAACTTTCAATTGCAGCTCCTGCATCATGAATTGAATTCTGTGGCCCAACGATGGACACTCGTATTTCAACAGATCCAGGGACGAAAACATGGGTTTTGCGTAAGTTGTGTCATTGGACATTTGATTTGGATCTGGTAAAGGCTTTTCCACGCTATTCGAATTTAGTTTTTCCAACTTGAGCTTCGACATCATCTGCTCCAAGTAATCTATGTTTGCTTGAGCTTCCCGGATGGAGGCATTACATTTCTGTATCACATCCTGGTTCGTGGTTCGGCTCTTCAGATTGGAGGCACCATTCTTGATGTTACGCTCACGCTCGATTTTTTTGAGTATATCGTTCACTCTGGCGTCGTCTGACATCTTGCTTGATTTGATTTGATCCGCAGTTGATTTTGAACGCTGATCTCAAGAAATTTGACAAACACCTCCAGATTCAGTAATTCGTTCTATTTTGACGCGTCAAATCAAAAAAGAATTTGAAACGAAATGTTATGAGTTATTGCAACGTCACAACCTCACCACGCGCCCACAGCCGCTACAGGTGACAAATTAGTCTTTACACTACCTCAGGTTCGGAATTATCTACTATTACATTTGCAATCACAATCGGGGACAGCACAGATGTAATGCTTTGCAAACCATTCTTCCGCGTGTCCTGCATGCATACCATGGTTGCAGGTCAAACAGAAACTAAACCATTCCCGGAATTGTGAAGACACTTGGATTTGAGTTTCACTTTCAGAATCCACATTTATATTTTCCTTTGGCAATGGAGTTCCTTGAGGTAACAGACAAACTGCACATCTAGGAAGAGCAGCACCACAATGGGGACAACTCGAGTTTGGTCTGCTCAACTTGGCCAATCCTTTAGCGTAACCACGAACATTCTTCTTGTAGTCCGCAATATTTTTGTGGCATTTCACACATTGTAAGAAAACCTGTCTAGGTGGTGGTTTTATCATTACTTTTCCCTTCATCGTTTGTGACAATCTATGTCCTGCAACATCGAATTTAGCTCGAACGCTGAACATGCTCCAACTGTTCAACATCTTACGGTATTCGTCAATCCAAGCATCAACTCTCGGATCATCGAAATATTTGGGACAAGCATGAGCAGCGACTATGCAAGCAGTTTGCACATCACTAGTGCGATCCAGATATGATTGTAACAAATCGATTCCCTCGGGCGTGATACCTGTCAAGATCATTCCCTCGATCTCTCCACGTGCAATGGCACTTTTCGCTATACGATCGAGATAAACACTCAATTCATTATCGGGCAAAAATCTGAGGGCAACTCCTAATCTTTCTCTCAGAGGAAGTGCTGCTTCGTCCAAAACGTCCCACCAGTTATTATCTGCAATGAAAGCGAAAATGACTCTCAAATATGGATTTTCCAGATCGGATGCCAACTTCCGACATTGATCTCTCCAAATGCTATTCATAGGGGAATCTTTATAGCTCAGATATCCAGCAACAGCAGTTGACATGATCCTTAACCGTTCACTTTTCGAATTGGCCAAAATTTCGACGGCTTTCCCCACATCCCCATTGAACATCGCCCATCCAGCTGCCCTCTCATACTGTTCTCTTGCGATGAGGCCTTGGTATTTCTGTTCGAGCTCCAAGGATCCAAAATCCCAACCTGCCACAAACATGCATAGCCTGCGCTGGTACTCTTTATGGCTTCGAGATTCTATGGGTAACACAGAACTGGAGGAGCTTTTGATCTCTGCGATACGTCTGGCTACAAGGTCATGACTTGCCTCCACAAAGCCCTCTTTGCTAATCTTCCCAGGTCCAACGTACCTTCTCTGGTCTCTAAACCCTTCTATTCCCTTCCAAATACCCACAACACCAAGAAATCCAAGATCGTAATCACCAGAAATCAATTTTCCTTTAGTGACATTGCCGGCAGTGATATCCATCCATCTCCAGAAATGTCTGAGATGGTCTTGAGACCCAATTACACTTTGTTGTTCGACAACGGTAACATTTTTTGCCAAATCAATCCCATATCCAGCGGCAGCTCTTCTCCAAATCGTGTATCCAATGTCGTTATCTAACAGCGTTTGGACGGGCATCAGCATTTCGCTGATTTCAGAAATATCTGACTCTTCCATGGGTTCCACATCCTCAACCTCACTTTCCGAATCCTTAGGAGCCAGTAGATGGACGTGATCGCCTGTATTTGGTGCATTTTCCATTTTGACATCTTCCTCTTTTGTCACAGTAAACGTCCCAGCAGCACTCGTAAATGACAAATCATTGAAAGGGCTGAATGAGATGGCCTCTGGTATGGATGTTACACTCATTTTATAAACGGAACCAGATTGACGCATGCAGACAAAGTCTATCCCATGTTCTGTGTTGAGATTTGGGGCGTAATCGTACGACAAGACTCTTTCGTATTTTGTCTTGACATCCATTACTTTGGCCACGAACAGAGAATTTGATCCGTCGTCCTTCGTGGTGTTTCCTAATTTCCATCTTTTCACCACATCTCCTGAGAACAAAGCTGAGAATTCGCCTCTGTTGATGGATGAAAACCTAAAGAATGCAGGATTCGATTTTCTTTGATCCGTCAATAATCTATTGAACGTGAGTAGAGGAGCTTCATTGATAATGTTGGAAGCGGCAGTCACTCCAGATGTCATTTTCCGTCTGTCCCAGAAGGAAACCGTACCATCTTCCGAATAGGAGGCGAAAACGTTGGAATTGAACGGATCCAGCGAAATGCCGGATGTACATTTCGTAGCCAATTGATACACAGGTTGTTCCGAACGAACATCGAACTCGCGTAAGAACTTATAACTTCCAGTTATTACACTGTTCGGATCATCTAAGAACGTGGTGGAAAGAATGGCCTCGTTCTGCACGTACGTCATCAATGGCTTGTTGATATGGTCGTTGGATCCGGTCTTTGAATAATGTTGTATATCATATATCTGGACACTGTGATCCTGTCTGCCTCTGTCATATCCGAGAACAACTAAATTTTGCGTGTTGAACCCTATAGAATTACAAGGTCTCGCCTGTTTGGGTTTCAATCTCACCAAAGATGAGTGAGGTGATGCTATATCAAAGATGTACGCGCTACCATTCAGCTGACCCACCGCTGTCATACCTGATTCGATTCGGGAATAATCCATACATTGAATGCTATCGAAGCCACTTCTCGAAAGAATCTTGACGATATTTTCGTCCTCATTCTATGTTAGTCAGTCTGTAGTCCTCGTACTCACCTCCGTCGTGTTATCCGTTTGATACAGCGATATTTCCTCGCCCGAAGGATCGACAGCAAGGTATCTTTGCTCAATGCCGACGTCCCAACCGCGAGCAAATACTATCGAGCCAGGCATTGTCCAAAGCGGTACTTGTTTAAAGTCTAGGTGGAGAGATGTGTGGTGTGCACTACGCAGTATTAGTATGCTAATTCTATTACGATGCACTAATCATGAGTGGTGTCCTCGTCACATGCTGGATTGATTTTTGTGTGTTTGTCAATTTCATTTCGTTGAACACAGACCCCCATTCATACTCCCCCTTTTCTAGAAAGACAACTCCCAACTTGAATGTTCTCGACTCCCCCGGTTTGAGCCCTTCCCCTATGCTAAATTGTAAAACCCCATTGTACAAAATCTTTTTATCAGTGGATGGCTGAAGCGACTTCAAAGTGGGTACGTGCCGAAACATTCCTGTTATTATTCTTGAGGAACGGTTAATCAGCTTTGCCTCCACGGTGTAAAATTCTTGTAATTCGGCGATTTTGATGCTCTCATCGTTTGAATTCATTAATTTCAACTGCATCTCCACTTTCTCCACTTCCAAAGCATTAATCATCTTGGAGGATAACCTTATACTTCTCAAATCAATTATTCCATTTCTATTATCACTTCCATTTTCTATCACTCTCCAAGTTCCTCTTAGACTTCTTAAAAGATGACGTCTATACCAAAATGCAGTTCTCATGAACTGCTGCTCATCCTTGGGCGTCTTTTTATCGAGGATAAACTGCTTGTTACGAAGATCTGGAATAGGCCTTTGTAAGATCGCTTCCGCAAGGTCCATTCTTTTCAAAGGAATCAAAACCCTTGTCGTTTTCCCTTGTGGAATAGCCATTACACTTCTGAAATCAGCTTTTTTGTCCGTAAATGCATCTGTTTCCTCTAATGGTAATTCTGATTCGT
The DNA here is from genome assembly GCA_030569035.1 of Kuraishia borneana. Classification (NCBI taxonomy): domain Eukaryota; kingdom Fungi; phylum Ascomycota; class Pichiomycetes; order Pichiales; family Pichiaceae; genus Kuraishia; species Kuraishia borneana. Next base: position 99,298 of record JAJMJT010000006.1, read on the forward strand.
CCAAGGCGTATTCGATGGTGGTCTCCATTTTTTGATTCGTCGCATTACGCAAATCTAATGCCAATAGACAATACTCAGAAACGTTTCCAGAGGCTTTGATAGCATTGAGGAATTCCCAATGTTGTTCTGGTAAGTCTGGAATATCGTGAAGTAGTGGGAAGACGTTGCAACCAAGAACGTCGATACTTGGATAAACGGTGACGTTGATTGGAATCTCGATGTTACGACAAAAGACATCGCCATCACCAACGTTTGCATATTCCAAACATATCTTCGATTCCTTCATTCCTCTTTTGCCATTGATTTGCAGTTGAACATTAAATTTTTGATATCCCGCGATCAAATCCAAAGAATCCTTATTGAGAATCTTGTAAGCAGGTCTTCTCATCAGGTAATATTCCACTTCGTAAACCTCGTTAGCTGGTAGTCCCTTCTTGTTTCCCAACGCTGAATTCAAAGGTTCAATAGTCGAATCGAAAAAAGTCGACACAAGCTCGTTGATCGGTGAACCAGTCGTGTTTCTCAACACTATTTCAAAATCCTTGGATTCTCCTTCCAAAAGCATCACCCAATTGTTATTAAGTGAAACATCAACAAGTGATAACATCGGTTGCGTTGGGATCACTTCAAAAGGCAATGTCTTGCACTGAAAACTGTTAGAAGCTTCCTCTTTGATCTTAGGAGCCATTTGCGGCAATTTGACTCGTCCAATCTCAAACTTCCGTTTCTTCAAACCACTTACGGATGCGCTTATCGAATCTACTTCCAATTTGCCATGAGAGTTGGGAATCACGAAAAGGGAGATAGAAACTTTGGATTTCGCAGTTATAAGAATCGTCTGTTTTCCAGCAGCCTCGCCCTGTGAAGCCCGGGGACTAAGGAGCGTGGTGAGTTTGAAATCAGCGCTCTTTGCACAAATCTCCACCTCGTCGATGTTAATATCAAACGCATGAGGGTTCTGGAAAGTTACTACCAATTCGAAAATCTCACCCTGGACCAAAATGGGGTCTGCAACTTTGTTTTTCCCAAATGGATTATAGATCCCGTTGCTCTCCTCTCTCAACTCTCTCTTTTGTGGGATGGATGAAGACGAACTTGTCACTACCGCATCCACCACCAAATTATCATCCCAATAAGTGATTTCTGTGGGAGATTCAAGTTTTGAAAACAAGCTTTTTTGCTCAATTTCTGTCAATGTTTTGCCATAATTCTTCAGAAGAAAGCTGCTATACCTCGAGATTTGATCTTTATCTCCGGAAGCTTCACAGAATTCAACACAATGTAAAACGAACGATTTTTGAATGGAGTACCACGGATAAGAAATGATAGAATCTCCGCGCACTCCAAAAGCCTTCAAAGCCAGCTCCAAAAGCTCCATAATCCCTTTAGAATGAAGTAAAGCCGCAGTGGATCCTTTCGAAGGGATAACTGTATCGATCAGTTGTTTAACAGCCAACGATCTCTTTCTTTCCAGTCCCAAATCCGTGAAGACCGAAATCAAAGAATCCAAAATCCTACATCTTTCTCGAACTTTCAAGGTGAAAAATGTTGGCTTGGAAAATTCCTGGCAAGTCGATAATATTTCAGATGTTGAAAAAAGTGGATCCACACTTTTCATAACTGTTATAGGCTCAGACCTGAATAACGATGATATGGAAGAGAAACTCAGCTCTCCTGTCAAGTTCATGAACGTCAAAAACTTGGTCAATCTCATGAGACTATCGTAAAATACCTCTGGTGGGACAGAATCTTCAGGGGAAGCCTGCGATAGTCTGTAATAGAATTGAACTTTGGTATAGATTTTGGTTATCAACTCGGGAATGGTCGTTATAGAGTATTGAACCGTCCCTGCAGCTGGTATAGGAGAGTTTCTTGCTGAAGTTGACTGAATCGAACTTCTAGGTGATGAACTTGGTGAAACCATCAATTGGGTGCTGCTTTCTCGTCCTAATATTATGGAATTGATGGTACTGGGAAGAGAAAATGGGACGTCCAGGTATGTTAGCGTAAGAACACAAACGGCCAAGCCTTCCAAAGCAGAGCCCAACCAAAGGCAATCGTTGCATGCTTTCAAAGCAGTGATTGAGTCACAGAATTCTCTGAGCGCATCGCTCAGAAATCCAGCAACCAAATAAAAGTTTCCCATCAACTTGCTCTTTCTCCCCTTTAATCTGTTAGCCTTGTATTTCTCGGTAGATTGGACCGTTCCATCAAATGTCGAATATCTTTTGCGTAGCTTTTCAGTTTTCATTTGGTCGCTCAATTGAAACTCACCCGGTGATCTCAGAGTCACATGTTGATACGAATCAACGAATTTTGACAAATTTATCAGGAAATATGATGATATATCGCACGTCAGAGTCTCCATCGATCCTGTGGACTGACAAAAGACTCCAGGAACTTCGAAATTCGTGTCCTCAGTACAATCGAAAACAATTATGACGTGGGCAACGACGCTTGGGTATTCTTTTTTCAAATCAGTCATGCATTGTTGCAAAGTTTCACTTGTTAGATCTGATTGGAACTTGCACAATCCAAACACTACCAAAGTTCTTCTGAACGTTTCCAGGTCTTGCAGAAAGAGCAATTCGGAGGGATTCTCTTGAACGCGGTGATCGTAGAAAATTCGGCCATGAGGGTATCCCTGTGGGTTAAACAACCCTGGTGATGGTGTCAGATCAACCAATCTGATCTCCCTTGTGGAATCCAAAAGGGAGAAATACTTTTCAAAATCATTCCTCCTCAATTGGTTCAACGGTAGAACCAATGTTTTTACCGTCCCCGGGGATATAACGGAATATCTGTCTCTCATTGGAACGGAGCACACGAACACGTCTGGTGCACTTGAGGTAGACTACATACGGTGCTCACACTACCTCATCATATAAAATTATCAACCTTAAAAAAAATTACATCAATGGGTAAAGCTGATAAGAAGAAACTAGTTCGCAAAAGTCCCGTGGACACTAATGCACAGCTGAACAAGGTGTTCAAATTCAACACGGATTTGGGTCAACATATCCTGAAAAATCCTCTCATAGCACAAGCCATCGTCGATAAGGCTAACATCAAACCTTCCGATTCCGTTCTTGAAATCGGTCCGGGTACCGGTAATTTGACGGTTCGTATCTTGGAACAAGCCAGGCATGTTTACGCTTTCGAGGTGGATCCCAAGATGGCCGCTGAGTTGACGAAAAGAGTTCAAGGTACTCCGCAACAGAAGAAGTTGGAGATTGTTCTCGGTGATTTCATGAAACACGAGAACCTTCCTTATCACGATGTTTGCATTTCCAACACTCCCTACCAGATATCTTCAGGGATTGTGTTTAGACTGTTAAGTTTGCCTCGTCCTCCTCGTGTGAGTGTTCTGATGTTTCAAAGAGAATTTGCCATGATCTTGACCGCTAGACCAGGCGATGCCTTATATAACAGATTGAGTGCCAATGTGCAGATGTGGGCCACTGTGAAACACATTATGAAGGTGGGAAAAAACAACTTCAGACCTCCACCTAAGGTGGAATCTTCTGTGGTCCGTATAGAGATCAAACATCCAAGGCCCAATATCGACTTTAACGAATGGGATGGACTGTTGAGATTCTGCTTCAACAGAAAGAACAAGCAGCTGTCTGCCATCTTCAGAAACTCCAAAGTTTTAGAAATTTTGGAACAAAATTACAAAACGTTTGTATCTGCTCTTTCCGCTCAAAGAGGAGAAATGGATTTGGATCAAAAGGCCGATTATACCGCTTTGGTGAAGGAAAAGGTGGAACAGGTTCTTGCCGAAACCGGATTTGCTGAAAAGAGATCCAGCAAGATGGATCAAACAGATTTCCTGAAATTGTTGTACGCTTTCCACCAAGTTGGTATTCATTTTGCATAGAATTGTAATATATTCTCTTCGGTGATCTATGTACGCTATCTTCTTTTTGTAGTCTTTGCTGGGTCCTTTCTAATCACATCGGTGACACCAGCCTCCTCCAAACTGTCCTCCTCGATTCTAACTGCGTCTCTCCTCTCCCACCATCTATCCTCACATAAATCGAAAGCTTTTCCCTTCAAATGCTTACCACGAGCATCTCTGTTACTTGAGATTGCCCATTGCAAGAAGTCAGCGCCAGATCTCAAGTAGAAATCACGCAACGATTCGAAGGCCTTAGGATGAGGTAACCAAGGTCTTTCATCTGGAATTTCAGGACCAGCCTCCTCCACCTCTTCCTCTTCTGACTCTTCTTCACTTTCCAAAGTTTTGCCCTCTTCCTCCTCATCATCATCCTCGTCATCGTCATCGTCATCTTCGTCCTCTTCCTCTTCCTCCTTCTCGAGCTCAGACAGATCTTCCCAAAACACCTTGACACCGTCTAGTTTAGCCAGATCGATGGAGTAAAAAGAGTCCAAGCTGAATTCTTGTTCACCTCTCTCCCATGCACCTCCGAAAATGTACAGTTTATCATCGAGAACAGTGGTCAAACTGTTGTAACGAGGATGAGGTAACTGGGTAGCCATGACATACTCTTTTTTCTCCTCCACTTCTTCAACTTCTTCAACTTTCTCCTCCTCTTCATCGTTATCATTCAAATTTGCCTTCGCTAGAATGGAATTGAGCAACTCTTCCAAATCTTGATCTCTATTTCTATCCTTTTTAATCACTTGAGTCTTCTGAGCTCTTTTCCCTCTCAAACTCAGATTATACCATCTATTGGTTTCTGTGTTATAAGAAAAGATTGTGTTGTAGAACTCTGATTCCAACGTTTCCTCTGTCTCCTCATAATCGTATACTCCACCGAAAAGAATACCTCTACCCTTATGTGGTTGCATACTACATCCAACTCTGGGAGAAGGTTGGAACCCCTGTTTCCTCCGTCTTTCCCATCTGATTGCCTTGGGGTCACTCTTCATTTTCAAGTTCCAACCATCACTCAATACTTTACCTTTTTGAAGGCCTTTTCCGGCCTTGACTTTACAATAACCTCCCCAGACAATGGCACCTTCATCCGAGGGTAACAAAGAGTGACCGGATCTGGCATCAGGAATTGGGTGATTTGGTGGAAATTCCACTTGAACCCATTTGTACGTGGTAATATCGAATAACCATACATCATTCAAATAGGTGGTACTAGTTCCCAGATCTCTGAATCCACCATGTAAGATGACATAATTCTTCCAATAAGTCATTCTATGACCACTTCTAGAGCTGGGACCCTTCTTATTATCGACCTTGGTCCATTCTTTTGTCTGACAATCCAAGATCCAAGTATCGGAAAAATGATGGAAAGTGGATTGTTTAGGACTCGAGAACTCTCCACCGTGCATGACAAAAATTCCCGAAGGATGATAGCACATAGCATGTGACGATCTGGGCAATGGGGAATTCCTCGAGACGTACTTTCTCCAAATGTCGTTATCAACCGAATAAACGTACAAATCGTTGTTAAATTTCACTGTTGGACCAGATGAGATTTCACCTCCAAAAATGGTGATTTCCCTTTTTCCACTGACATTTGTACCTATCATCGTTGCATTCAGTCTATTAGATGGTCTTGGAACAGTTGTCACAGAAACAGCTTCGAAAGCTTCCTGTTCTTTGGCCAAATTACTCAAAAGTTCGTCCAGATCAACGTCATCTTCGAGATCATCGTCACCAAGTTTGGCTGCAGTCTTTTTGTCCTTCTTAGCGGCTTTCTTTGTATTCTTTTCATTTTTCAACGCGGCACGAGCCTTTTTGGCATCTTTCGATTTTTTATCTTTTTTCGCCATAGTTTCTATATGTACGTAATGAGCCTCAGCTTCCTCTTTGGGATTTTTTTTTGGTTTGTCCACGTAGCCCCACGGGAAATTTTCATAAGTATTGAACTTGATAAATAAGAGTAATCGGTATCAGATCAGAATCGCCTTTCAATGTTTCGTCCTTAAAAAACTTGACGCTTAAATTTTCCGCCTGACAATTGGTGTTCATAGACTCTGCGGACACCGAAATCTTGCGTGGCTCACGCCTTGCATGACAAGCGGGTATGACCCGCTAGTTTCCTGTCCGCTAACCTCTACGTTTATTCCCAAATGACGTTCGCAGAGCGCAAAGTGCGATTCAAGGAGTCCTCTCCTCGTACTTATGCCACTATAGCATTTATTCTGACGCAGATGCAAGGATATTGGTTCTTCGAGACGTTAGGGATCTTGGTAATGCTTGCTTACTTCTTCCCAAATTTTGCCAGACATGGAGGGTTGATTCGTGGTGAATACACCATCGGTTACGGTGCTGTTGCTATAATTTTTTTGGGATCGGGTCTATCGCTTTCTACGAAAACTTTAGTGAAAAATATGGGGCATTGGAGGGCTCATATGGTTGTGATCATTCTACAGTTTTTGGTGACCCCAGCCATTGTCTACGGGTTTGCCTGTGCCATTTTCGCTGCTCGCGACGATCAAATATCAGATTGGATGATGGTTGGTCTCATTGTAACGGCATGCTGTCCAACCACTGTGGCATCCAACGTGGTTATGACTAAGCAGGCTCACGGGAACGATCAATTGACATTGTGTGAAGTGTTCATCGGTAACATGATAGGTGCTCTGATAACTCCTGCGATGGTTCAGTTGTTTCTACGTAACCAATGGGCGTTTGCCAATCCTGCCAATGGTAACAGTGTTGGAAGAGTGTACGAGGATGTTTTCAAGCAAATCGGTTGTTCCGTGTTTGTCCCCACATTTGTGGGACAAGTATTGCAAAACGTTTTCCCCAAGCAAGTTAAAAAGTTTTTAGAGGTGACCAAATTCAATAAAGTGGGGTCGTGCATGTTGTTGTTGGTGATGTTTTCGTCTTTTTCAACAGCGTTCTATCAAGATGCATTCACTTCTGTTCCGCATGTTTCCGTTATTTTCATTTGCTTTTTCAACCTTGGAATTTATCTGTTTTTCACAGTGATATGCTATGCAATGTCAAGACCTTCGTTTCTGCTGAAGATCTTTGAAGAACCGCCTAATGAGAATCATAGCAGATGGTACAAGTGGGGATACGATTTGTTTAGACCATTTTATTACAATAGAAGAGACACTGTGGCTATCATGCTATGTGGTGCTGCTAAAACTGCAGCTCTGGGAGTGTCATTAGTCACATCTCAATACGGAGATGATAACGAGCATCTTGGTCAATTGTTGGTTCCATTGGTTCTTTACCAATCAGAACAGGTTCTGACAGCAGGATTACTTACAAAGGTGATGAAGAAATGGGTCCACGCAGGACCTGAATACAAGATGGAGCAAGAACTTAAGGTCCAAAAAGACGAAGAGGATAGAGTAAACGAAGTAGAAGGTTCTGTCGAGAAATAATTAATTAAGAATTACCACATTGAACCGTAGATAAAGTTTTGAAATTTCAGATTTTCGATATTTTTCAAAATTCTCAGACTTTTCGAAATCCATACAGAGATGAAATTGAAGAAATCAATATATCGTTGCATTTGGGTTTTTACTTTGTATCATCATGCGTTATTTAATTCGAAGTAAATGAGAGAGTTATGTGCGTAAGGAGGGCTAAGAAAGACAATTGGACCGCTCTGCAACGCGTCTCGCGCTTAAATTACAACTTAAAATCTTAATTTCCTATTTTTGGCGCATCTAGAACCAGTAAACGTATATAATATTTTGTAACGAATGTGGTATGGAGGCGAAGCTTGATTCGTGCATGTACACATCTTGACGTAGGCACGATGCGGAATGTACCTGGCTTTGCTATTCACCGAAACTTTAAATGGCCTGCGGACCCATCATCATTTGTTGATCAACCGATGATTTCCAAAAGGAAAGTACACACAGCTCTGGTGTTTCTGCTAGTTCTCGTCATCATTGGACTACTACCACCCTCTCTTTTCGGTAGGGAGAGTCAACTGAGGCTGGTGCGGGAGAAACCCAATTTGGCACAATTGAAGATTATTGAAAATAATGAATTACGAGACACTCTCAAAGGTGATAAAGAAAGCGATAAAAATGCAGCCAGAATTGTCAACACGGAGAAACTATCATTTGAAACCAAGTTTGTCAATGATGGCATCTACCGCGAGAACGCAACATTGTTCTCCTTAGTTAGAAATTCCGATATCTACGGGATGCTGAAGGCAATCAGATCCGTAGAAGATAGATTCAACCATAGATATCATTACGGATGGGTTTTTGCCAACGACAAGCCCTTCAGTGATGGTTTCATCAGGTCTGTGTCCAGCTTCTGTTCCGGACCAGTTACGTTTGTTGTTATTCCTAAGGAGATGTGGCAGATGCCACCGTTCTTGGATGAAATAAAAGCGAAAAACACTCGCAAAGAGATGAGAAAGAAAAAGGTGAAGTATGGGGCCTCTGAAGCTTACAGACACATGTGTCGTTTCAATAGTGGATTCTTCTTTGACTTGCCCGCTTTGAGTCATTACAAATACTATTGGAGAGTGGAACCAGATGTGGAATTCAGTTGTGACATCCCATACGATCCGTTCACGGTGATGAGAGAGAATGATAAAGTTTACGGTTTCAACATGGCTCCTTTAGAGCTTCACACTACAGTCCCCACGCTATGGGATACAGTCAAACAATATTCAAATTTATATCCGGAAGCCGTTGTGGAGGACAATAACATGGAATTCCTCAGTGATGATGGGGGTGAGACGTTCAACATGTGTCATTTTTGGTCGAATTTTGAGATTGGTGACATGGATTTTTATAGATCCGATGCCTATCGTCATTTCTTTGAGTACATCGACAAAGCAGGGGGTATCTATTATGAAAGATGGGGGGATGCTCCAATCCATACGATGGCAGTTTCTCTCTTGTTGAGCAAGGAGAAACTCCACTTTTTCGGAGCTACGGGTTACAATCATGAACCAAATCAGGATTGCCCCAGGTCGTTTGATATAAGACTCAAACACAATTGTGATTGCTCTCCACGTGATGATTTCACCTGGGGGCATCGAAGCTGTATTCCGAAATTCTTTGACATTCACAATTACGAAAGGCCTCTTGGGAGCTCACAATGGAAATACAGACCAATTCATCAACTTGAGAAAGACAAAATTGAACAAGAACATGAGCAGCAGGAGCTGGATAGATTGGAGGGCGAAAATGCAGTCGATCCTGACGAAGATCCAGAAAAGGATCCTTCCGAGTTGGTCCAAATATCAAACGTTGATAACAACGGGCCCAAAGACACCGCAAACGAGAGTGATCAGGATACAAAAGACAACGCGAGCGAGATTGATGAGGATACAGAAGGAAATGAGATTGGGATTGATCAGGATAAGGAGGTAGCGAATCAAAATCAGCTACAAAAATGATTAGAAATGAATTAACGATTACCATTCAAGCTTATTAGCCCATTGAACCCTCTTTTGCTGGGGTTTCACGTAGTTTCGTATAGGTGCGTTCTCTTTATCGTCCACTTTGAGATATGCTTCATGTTGCTTTTGATTGTAGAATCCATGACGAACAGCCTTTTGTGGGGTGTTTCTATGTCTAACCATGAATGCTCTAATCAATGCTGCTTTCTTGATTCTTCCTTCAGATGCAGCTGGAATTGTGACTAATTCATTGGTTCTCTCGGGAATTGGGATCTGTTCACTGTTTTGTGAGTTGATTTCGGTTGCGTATTTTGTAGCATCATCAAGATCCCCGTTCTGGGCATCGACCAGCAAGTTTAACACGTTTTGTCTGTGCTTCAAAGCTGGATTTAAATGACGCTTCACTCTGTGCGATGGTTGACAGCGAGGAGGTGACACAATTTCATGCTGCTCATTTTGTATTTCGACGAAGTCGTTATGAATTTCAAATGGTGTTGCGGGGAAGCGGTATTGTGGTCTTGGAATTTGACTTTTGAATATTTTTTTGCGTTGTTCAACTCCGTAACTGTCCTCCAACATTTGATCAAATTCGAGATCCTCGAAAATCTCAAATTCATCTCCAAGATTGAGATCGTCTGCCTCGATATCGTCAGCGATGTCAAAGTTCAAATCGAATTCGTCCTGTTCGACTTGATGGTCTCTCCATTGTTCATAAGCGTTAGATCTCACCTGGGCGTCAATCTCATCATCACTATCAATGATGATTTTCGAGATCTCATTTGTATCTGCCAGATTCAAGCTCGAGGATCTGGGTCTGAATCTGAAAGAAGCGACCTCATCAAAGATAGGAACTTCCACAATGGAATCGCCAAATTCGAAATCATCTAGAATGCCTCGAGATGGAGAAGGCCCAAATAAACTAGACTCATAGCTCAAGCCGGTAATACCAGCAGTCATTAGCAATGCTTGAATGTGTAAAGCAGACGATTGTCTGATAGATCCTGTTTATGCCTTGCATGTTTAGATTTATCCCAATCGGGACCATAGTCTCGTGCACTACCCCATACCCATTGCGGCTCTCTGCGGCTCTCTGCGGCGCGGCGTTTATTGTTCCTCTTGATCGTTAGTCTAATCACTTTTATCCATTGGTACTAACCTAGAATGTCTGAAATTATTACTCCTGCTTCTGCAACGGTCCCAGAGTCCACAGTCAATCCCCCAGCTTTTCTCCCCGAGCTCCCCGCTCATACTTTGACTTACGAGCATTTCCTACGTTACCCAATTGTTGCCTCATGGATCAGAATTAGGGACTCAATGCCAGTGCCCCATGTGATGAGACCAATTTTGTTCGAGTGGGCATACACGGGGAACAGAAGAATCTACACCGAGGTGGTCGACAAATTCATCGATGACAATTTGAGCAGACTTGACAAAGTCTTACCCCAAGCTCAGACTTTGAGAATGAGAGACATCAGAGATTCCATGGCCAATCCCGTTGTTGAGGCTTACAGAACTACCACTCAGGTAACCCATAACATGGCCGTGAGTACCAGAAGAGCATATTCTGGTATTTACAACACTGATGGTAGAGCTCTCATTCGTGGTCAAGCAGACTCTATATTGATGCCTATCAACGATAGAATCAACCAGCTAGTTGTTGCTCAATTTGGCGACGACGCTGACGTACCCCAAGGTGAATTTTCGAACGAGTTATCTCGTGGACGTAAGATCGCTACTGTTGCAGCTCAGAAGGTCGCTGGAGAGCTGCAAAAATTACCAGCCCATACCAGTACGATCTACGCAGAAAACAAGGAGAAGCGTGGAACAAACCTTTTGGCAACTTTGGAAACGGGACGTCAACTGACCGCGGAAGCCACATCCGTTTTGAGACCGTCCTTGACTAAAGAGGACCCAAAACCAATTGAGATCCACAACGTGGAGATTCCAGTTGAAGGTTCTTCCAAGAACGCTTGATTAATTTCTGTTGAGAAAGAGTGTTTGTGTTTTACAGTTATAATTAAAAAATAAAATAAAAGAAATACAGAGCAATAGAAGATTAGTCATTTTCAAGATGTTGGATATCCTCCTTGAGAGCCATGACCTTTGAATGGAGTTCATCAATTCCAGCGTTGAAGTTGGACTGCTTGTCAAGCAAAGCTTGTTTCCACTCCCTAAAACGGATTTCTTGGTTCATGACGTTTTCAGAAAACCTTCTTTTCAAATTCCGTTCAGCTGAAATGAATGATGGATTGGTGTAAACCAATTCGGTTTCCATTTCTCTAACCGAAACTGTATTCAGATATTTCTGCATGTCAAAAGGATCGTTCAAAACGACTTGAGAAAAATCTGGCTCTTCATGTTTCTCGTTGGCCTTTTTGAGTCTGCTCGTAAGGAAATTCTTACGGTAGTACTCGTAGTGCTTCTCCGTGGATGTAATCAAATCGAGAATGTTGGAGCCAAGAAGCAGTTCCTGGATCTTTTGAAAATCGCAATGGTTGGGATTATCTGTTTCCGCAGTACCCCAGTTGTACTGTCTCCCTCTAACAAGAGTACCATCGAATCTTTCAACCAAACCTCCACTGTTGATAAGGGAATAGGGCATTTCGTTGATATCACATTCGGTGACGTTTTCGTCCCTTAACCAACGGAAGATATCAATTTCATTTGCCTCCATTGAATCACGAAATGATTGTTTGAATTCCATAATTTCTTGTTTAGTGTATCCATCTGCTTTGGACACTATTGGAATGACGTTGACCCGTCTGGAGAGCTCACTGATGGCTTCGATATCCAGCATCGAAACCCCACTGCAAGAAGGAACAAGAAAGTAGAGACAAGCATGAACTCTTGTATCTGCGATTTCCGAGCGATCTGGTTGACCCTCTTGGTAGAGATAACGTCTGAATTGGGTATCTATGTATTTCACGACTGGATACCAACAAAACCTGTTATTCTCCAAATCTCCAAAACCAGGAGTGTCGATACAAGTAAAATCTAACACACAATCACCTTCGACGAGTTCGATTTGATGGGGTTCAATTCGAGTGGTTGAATGAGGAACCCCATCTTCGTAGTAGTCCTTGATAGGTAAGATTTCTGCATTAAACAACGTATTGATAAAAGAGGTCTTACCTAATCCAGATTGACCCGTGATGATCAAAGTGAATTTGAGACCATGTTTAAAGGCGTTTCTTTCACTATGTTAGAACTTTCACTTGTTCTCAAATCTGTGGGGTAACTCACACTTGATCCGGCAAGAATTGCAAGCCACAAAGACCAATTTGCGACAGCTCCTCACATTCCAAATAAGACGTTTTAGATTGACGAACTGTGGTTCCCGATTCGAGGTACGAATTCCCGTAATCGGTTGGCTCCACAGTTGAATCTTTGGATTCAAGAAGTAAAACATCATTGACGGCTTCGTCCATGCTCAAATCAATTTGAAGGTCGACTTCGTCAACAGGGATGCGTTCTTTTTCGGAATCAGACATTAATAGGGTGGAAACTGCTAAGAGTTGTTGAATGTAATGGGATTACAAGTCTATGTGTAATTAAGAAGGCGCCGCACTCAGGCACTCGCTGATGCGTTCCTTAGCGAAAGGAAACAATTCCACAAAACACCAATGCTGGAGCTGAAAGGTACCTGAAACTTTTGAGGCATGATCAAGAAATTGATGAACTGAACGGGAAACCACACAGCCCAATTGACCATGAGGGTGCTGAAATAAATGGTTTCGATTTTACTCTTCAAGTCGAATTTGTTGCCCTTTTCGATGACAAAAGTCCCGTAACAGAAAAAAGCGAGCAGACCAACAGGCGAGAAGCAAAGCTGATCCGTGAGAACCCGCTCGATCACTCTCACGAGCGCGGGCATGTCCAGATACAAGGCATTGAGGATGCTATACCAAACGACCTGAACGAAAGCCATGATAAACCCCCACAACATAAAACAACCAAACCGCCTGAAATCGAACCCAGCCGCTTCCACGGGAGAAAAAACAGGGGTCTCCGTCTCCACAGGAACGTCATCTCCATAATCGACAAACATTTCGATAGAATCCTCGGGGAGCACATGGCCTCTTTCCAGAGCTGATCCTATACTGCTATTTCTTCTGCGGGTCAAGGGAGAATAATAGGAGGTTATGCTCTGTGCCAAAGTGTCAGCTATTCCGAATAATACCAAATTTGCAGCTATGGTGGCAGCCAATGACGACTTTGTATATAATCTGTGGTAATGCCAAGTGAGTCTCATGAGCAAGAAGGAGAAAATCGCCAAAATTCCGTAGTTGATCAACGGCACATTGTAAAGTTTTCTAGAGCTAGAAATTCTGTTCAAAGCCCTCATCCAGGAACTGAACCCATGAACGCTCGTAACAACCATTGTCAGATGCAGCAACGGCTTTCTGACTGTTACCTGTACAGGTAAATCCCTGCTGACCAAGCGATTAGGTAAGACAGATAAGCAATTAGAGCCGGGACACGACCCGATGGGGATGTCCCTTCACCAAAATAAATATCACGTGGTCAGAGACAGGGCTGAAAAGCCCGCAAAAATGCTCGTCGAGACATTGGGTGTTACACATACCCAATCTTTTCAGGCATCTCGTAACTCTGTTAAGACTACTGCAAATCTAATCATGCTTATTCCAAAAGACGAGCGCAAGAAGATCCACACGTACCTTTTGCAAGGTGAGTAAACTGATATTAGGGTGGTTGAGTGTCATTGAAATTTGGTTGTTATTCGGATTAAGGCGAGAACGTTGATTGAACAAAGATTGAGAGAAAAGTGAAAGACAACAATGAATTTGATGAAAATTTGTTGGATAGTTCAGAGAGATGCAAGAAGAGTCGGAAAGGATGGAAACGCCGTTCTCAGCGGATCGGAAACACGAAATTTCAGCGAGATTCAACCAACTCGAACCGTGCAAAGAATGAATCATACTAACTTCTAGAGGGTGTCGTTGTCGCCAAGAAGGACTTCAACCAACCAAAGCACGAGGAGATTGACACCAAGAACCTCTACGTCATCAAGGCCATGCAATCCTTGACCTCCAAGGGTTACGTCAAGACTCAATTCTCTTGGCAATACTACTACTACACTCTCACTGACGAGGGTTTGACCTACTTGCGTGAGTACTTGAACGTTCCAGAAGCCATCGTTCCAAAGACTCACTTGGCCAATGTTCCAGAGAGACCAAATGCCCGTGCCCAGAGACAGGGTGGTAACGGTGAGGGTTACAGAAGAAGATTTGCTCCACGTGATTAGATAATTAATCAGAAATAGTTTGGTAACCTGTAGATTTTGAAATAGTTTCCCCCGTGTTGCGCTGGTTGGACGGTTTAGTCTTGCCTGCCCAGGTTAGCTTAGCTCAGCTCAGCTCATTTAGCTGCTTATTCTAATGCCTCCCAATTTACTGTATGAATTGCAACGCCATTATGGACCCCAGGTGTTTGAAGATTCGACGTTTAATGAGCTGTTTAACGTCATAAGAAATGGATCGACGCGTGTGACTCTTGCTGGACTCAAGCAGTCATTATACAACACGGATGGTTCTCCATTCAACCAGAGCACAGTACAACTAATCATGGACATGTTTGGGAAAAGGACGCCAGGAACGTTGGACATTCATGAATTATTACAGGTATCACAGTACTTAATTGGATATCTGAGGGTCTTCCAAACGGTGGATACGGATAGGTCCGGGTCGATCTCCCTGGAGGAGTATTCACAAGCGTTACAGATATATAAATTCGGACTGTTCCAAGATACCGTTGATGAGATTTTCGCCAAATTTACCACGTCAAAATCGATCCCAATGACGTTTGATCTGTTTCTAGAGAGCATGGTTTGGTGTTTGAAGATGCTCCAAAGTTTCAAAAGATATGAATTACAAGGCACCTCCAATGCAGTGCTCCCAATTGATGATTTATATGAACAGGTGGTGGCATTTTCGTCTATGTAATATTCTAATTTGTTTAAAGTTGACTTGAAGTTGACTTAAGTTGACTGCCATTGTATCGTGTCATTTAGGATGGAAAATATAAACTGGAAATTCTCAACCACTTCTTCACGCGTATCAACTTCTTGGAGCCACTGGTTCTACTAGGATGATGTGTGATGTGAAATTAAATGATGATTCAAAGCAAAATGTTTATCTGGCATCTCTAGTATTAGTCTTGTACTCTGATTTCAATTAGCTGTCTGAAATTTCACATCGCCATCAAATTACGTATCTCGTTATGTACATGCTAATCGTAAAAGCTGTTGGAATTGGTGATGAACTGAACAAGTTCATGTGGCTTGAATGGCCACCTCCAATACGCCTCAGCTATGTCGTCAAGATCTTGCAGTGTCAGTTCGGGCACCACTTTCTCCAAGATCTCTTTTGGGAGAGTCTCTGCAAAATATGCCACTGCTCCCGGGCCTAAAGTGGACACTGCGGTTCCCACTTTTGTGTTTGTAAATGTGAACAGTTTTTTGGTCACCAAATTCCATTCCTTGCGTACTTTGGTATCCTTTGGGTCGATCTGGAGAAGACACAATCCGGACTCGATATCACAAGCCAACGGATTTCTGTCGCCCCAATCGTACTTGGCCTTTTTGGAGACGGCCACTAGTTTCGTATCAGTAAAGGCCTCTGCAATGACCCCCATTCTCTTACGCGAGACTCTAGAGAGAACTTTTGATGCAGTTTCTTCCGTGGTCCACATCAGCATTCTCACACTGCCGTATTTTTGAAGCCAATTTCTATCCTGGACACAACCATAAAATTGCATTAGAAGCACTTCGCCTCTCGAGTAGGCCAAGTTGCCATGCACCAACAATTCGGGATGTATCTGGTCGCGAGGATACTTGGTCACATCAATAACTTTCTCATCCTCCAACTTCTTGTAATTCTCCCAAGCGAAGGCACTCAGATCATAAACACTAAGACTCTCCTTCTGTGGTGATTCCAACTGTGTGGCGACCTCTGTCAAATATGCATTCAAAAATTTGTGGTTTTCCAACATGATGTGTTTTCTTGGTTTTGGCTTGAGCTTTTCATTCAACCTGAATGAAAATCCATTGAGTCCAGAATAAATATCCACTATGGTGGTGTTGTCATTGTACATGGACAGATCCAACTTGTCCAACAAGGCAGCAGTGGTATCATAGTTGATCTTCAAATACGAATACGTCACGTTCCTCAATGGCGTCTGCTTCAGAATTCGAGAAATTGACATTTGTCATACAAAAAAGTTGTAGTTTTAATTTTTCAAATCCACTGGTATAGTGCACCACCCAAAAGGTATCGCTACAACATGAGTTGTTTGTCGTATTCGATTAAGCATGTTCAAGATCAAATTGAAGGGACCGAGTACTTCGGACAGCCCGAAGATCAAATTGAAGGTCAAGAAGGAGCCAAAAAAGGAAAAGGAATCAAAGACTCGTCGTGTGATTCCACGAATTCGGGTCAAGCCCACGAGGGTCCCCGGAGATGGTTACGACTCGGAGGATCCGGACAGGGAGGATGATCCTCTGATGGAGGAAGGTTTCATCTTGAGAATGTTGGAGGATTCGTCGTTGGAATCTATGAGACGCAGTGTGGACGATGGGGACTTCAGTGGCATATCGATCAAATGGAAGGATAGGCGGAGGGCGGTGGTGAAAGTTAATGATCAAATGTACGGCGCAAAGTTGGTTGAATTACCGACGACCTCGGAAATTTACAAGACTTTGGACAAAAAGAACATGTTCAAGACAATAGACATCTCCCAAATGCTGTTGGTTGTGTCCGCAATCAAGGATGAGAAGGAAGTTCTGAACATCCCTGTAGAGAAGGAGGAGACTTATCCCGATGGAATCACGCCACCTCTCAAAGACGTGAAGCAAAGATTCAAGCAAAGGTTTACCAATAAGGTCTTGCAAAGCGTGGAGGATAAAGTGGAGGAATTACTGAGATTGGACGATGAGGCGGTGAGTTCGTCGTACGAGCTTTTCGATCCAACCCAAGAGACCCACGTGCCGATGACGCTGAACAGAACTCAGAGCCAAGTCAAGATCAACGAGGTTAATGAGCTGGATGACTTGCAATTGGAATTAGAGAAGGAGTTGATTGGAGACGATGACGTTGAAGAAATTGAGGGAATTGAAGGAGCAGATGAACCTGATAACGATATTGAAGATGAGGATGACGACGGCGGGGACATTTCATCGAGTGATGAGGAGAGACAAGAGGTTGATGAGGAACAACAGCATAACAAGATCATCAAGGAGGAAATTGCCGAATTAGAAGCCACCATCAAATCGAAGGAGGCTGATCTGCTCAAGGCAAACAACCCGATCATCAAGAGTAGAATCAACGACGTGGTCAACAGACTTAAACAAGAATTGGAGATCAAATCCAGACAAATCAGAGAGGAGGCTCCAGAACAAGAACAAGATGATGGAGACGATGCAGACGATGATGACGACGGAGACGACGGGGAAGATTTGGACCAAGAGGATCACGAGATGGACCAACAAATGGAACAGCAGGAACAACAGGAGCCTCAGGAACCAGCACAAGAAGATCAACAAGTGGCTCAATTAGAAGAGGTCTTACAAGATGAAGACATGCAAGAGATTTTCGGGGAAGATTTAGATGATTTATTCTAAATAGTGTATTATAATGAACTTCATTTAGCAAGGACACGACTGTAGTCATTAGGAAGATGGCGTAAAACTGTGGGGGTTCAACTATGTCACTTAATTGGGTTATGGTAACGGAGGGTTCACCTCCTTTTGTTTTGCTTGATCAAGAGTCTATGAAGTTTGAATCTCAGCCAAGGGTCACGATATCGCTGCAAACAAAATACAATAAGAGTACCCCAATTACAGCTACGGGGAAGATTTATTTGACAAACAAGAGAATTGTGTTTTTATCAGAGCACGGAGATTTCAAATCTTTTAGCATCTTGTTCAAACAAATCAAGGATCACAGGCTACAACAACCGTGGTTTGGACCTAATAAATGGCAAGGAACTTTTGTTAATGAATCCAAAGAGAGTGGATTTAAGGATGATGTTTATGATTTTACTTTTGCCTTCAATGAGGGAGGAATTTTCGATTTTACAAAGGTGTTCGATCAAGTTTTCAATGACATTGGTGAACAACTCCCCGCGTATAGTGAATTTTAGAGGGTTGTGTATCTTGTAGTTTCCTTGGTAGTGTACCGCCTATTAGGTGCGCCGTAGCTTGTTCCACAACATACGCCTATCACTCTGTGGTTCAATAGATCAATTCGATGGAATCACAACCACAAGAGGTGCAATCGGCACTCATGGTGAGTTTTTGAAGATGGACTTGGATGGTTTGACTAACTTAGCGGGTGCAAGAGCTGAAAACACAATATGGAGAAAATGCCAGTCAATTACCAGAGTTTATTAATCTTGTTAATTTCTTAAATTACAAATTGAAGAACTCTAACGGACAACAAGGCGTTAATCACAACAATTCATCCAACGGGAACTCTGCGATGCATCTGGAAAAGGAACAGGTTTTAAATCCCATTCAACTTAAGGTTTTCAAACACCAACTGATGGCTTTTAAAGCGTTGGTCAAGAACCAACCCATTCCTTCCGAGATTGCTGAAGTGATTTTCCCCAACGAGCATCCTAAACAGCAGATACCGCAACCGGCTATCGTGAAAACGCAAGCTTCACCGCCACAGATGAATACTCCAGTGAGCCACCCCACTGGGGAGTCTCAACCCGTGATGGTTCCCACTACCCAGGAGCCTCCTCAGGTGGCTCCAATCGCACCAACGCCTCCACCCCAAACCAAGGTGACCACGAAGGAACCTCCCAAGATGACGGAAACAACTCCAATGACAAACGTTTTACCCGTTTCGGATCCATACGCGGTGGTGGATACTTTCAGTTTCATTAAGCCGGTGGAACAACCATTCGAAACGATTTCAAATCCAACCACGAAAAAGATCATTCCAAGTGTGCATCCTGTGCCTTTGGATATCAAAGGAGCTAAAGATATAAAGGACTTGGTCTACCAATTACAACTGGATCAGAGTTTGGAGTCTTTGAAAGAGTTAGCAAACACCTCCGATGATTATTACATAGACTCGAAAGCTTTGAGTGTATTGCCCTTGCAAACGGCAATGAGGGGCTATTTCCTGAACATTGTTCAGCATCAGAAGTCGCTTTTAACGAATTATTTCCCTAATTTCCCCTCGAACTTGCGAGCTGTTAACGACTTGGATTTTGGGGTTTTGAGCAGCTTGAAGCTCGAGCAAAAGCATTCCAAGATCAAGTTTGAAAAGGGAGAAATCGTCAAGAGACAAAATAACCTGATCCTTGCTTCGAAAGACTGGTTGAGTACAAGACAGGTCAAGTCGGAGAAGGTGGCTAAATTTTCAAGGCAAATCACTCAAATCCATTTGGCAGTGGAGAAGGAGGAGGCAAAGAAGTTGGAAAGGAATGCAAAGAAGAGATTACAAGCTCTGAAGGAGAACGATGAGGAAGCCTATATCAAACTGCTGGATCAGACAAAGGATACAAGAATCACACATCTCCTCAAGCAAACCACTGCATTCTTGAAAACTCTTGCCCAATCGGTCAAGACCCAACAAAGACAGATTGCCGATAAAACTGACGAGGAATCGGATGAGGAACTCGACGAAAACGTGGATTATTACTCGGTTGCACACAGGGTAAAGGAACCAATTTTGAAGCAACCATCCATCCTTGTTGGAGGAGAACTCAAAGAATACCAGATCAAAGGTTTAGAGTGGATGGTTTCATTGTTCAACAATCATTTGAATGGTATTTTGGCCGATGAGATGGGATTGGGTAAAACGATCCAAACCATTTCGTTAGTCACTTATTTGATCGAATCTAAGAGAATGGAGAAACCATTTTTGATCATTGTACCCCTATCCACGTTACCCAACTGGAATTTGGAGTTTGATAAATGGGCACCAGCAGTGAAGAAAATCAGTTACAAAGGTGTTCCAAATTATAGAAGACAACTTGCGGGAGATATTAGATCGCGCAACTTCCAAGTGCTGTTGACCACCTTTGAATACATCATCAAAGATAAGGCTCTTTTGTCCAAGATAGATTGGTGTTACACAATCATAGATGAGGGTCACAGAATGAAAAACTCTCAATCCAAGTTATCGCAAACTCTCACTGCTCATTATCATTCAGATTACCGTTTGATTCTTACTGGTACTCCACTTCAAAATAATTTGCCTGAACTTTGGGCTCTGCTGAATTTTGCTTTGCCCAAAATTTTCAATTCCGTCAAATCTTTCGACGAATGGTTCAATACCCCATTTGCCAATGCTGGAACTCAGGATAAAATTGGTCTTTCCGAGGAGGAGACGCTTCTGGTGATCAAGAGATTGCACAAAGTACTGAGACCATTCCTGTTGCGTAGACTTAAGAAGGACGTGGAAAAGAATTTGCCCAACAAGGTGGAAAAGATCATCAAGTGCAAAAAGAGTGCACTTCAATCAAAATTGTACCATCAAATGCTTGTTTACAACCAATTGTTTATTGGTGATCAAAAACCAATTGGTGTCAAGGGGTTGAATAACAAATTGATGCAATTGAGAAAGATTTGTAATCATCCATTTGTTTTCGTGGAAATTGAAGATCTTATTAATCCAATGCATGAAACAAATGATGATATCTGGAGAGTTAGTGGTAAGTTTGAATTACTGGACCGTGTTTTGCCCAAGTTTAAAGCCACCGGTCATAGAGTATTGATTTTCTTTCAAATGACCCAAATTATGGATATCATGGAGGATTTCTTGAGATTTAGAGGATTACAGTATTTGAGACTTGATGGTGACACAAAAGCAGATGACCGTACACAATTACTGAAGGATTTCAACGCTGAAAACTCAGAAATTTTCATCTTCCTGCTTTCCACACGTGCCGGAGGTTTGGGTCTCAATTTACAAACTGCAGATACGGTCATCATTTTCGATACCGATTGGAATCCTCATCAAGATTTGCAAGCTCAAGATCGTGCTCATCGTATTGGACAGAAGAATGAGGTGAGAATTCTACGTTTGATCACGGATGATTCCATCGAAGAACATATTTTGGAGAGAGCCCATCAGAAGTTGGATATCGACGGCAAAGTCATTCAAGCAGGTAAATTCGATCAGAAATCCACGGCCGAAGAACAGGAAGCTTTATTGAGATCTTTGTTAGAGTCTGAAGAAAACAAGCATGAGGACGAAGAAGATGACATGAACGATGATGAACTGAATCAAGTCCTGGCTAGAAACGATAATGAGCTTGTTGTCTTCCAGCAGCTGGATAATGAGAGAATGGCTAACCAATTTGCCAACAAACCAAGACTGTTCACAGATGCTGAATTACCAGAAATCTACAATATTGAACCTGTCATAGAGAATGAAGATGATGAACTCAAGTACATGCGTGGCTCTCGTGACCGTAAGGTTACCCATTACGATGAAAGCGTTCCTGAGGAACAATGGCTTCGTGAGATCGATGGATATGCCTCGAGTGATTCAGATTCCAAGCCTAAGCGGAAACGGGGTCGTAAACCAAAGGCTGCTACTGGTTCTTCCAATGGAGACGATATGGACGATTTCCTTGATGATGATGAGCCAAAGAGAGTCCGTTTGGGTACTCCTGGTTCTGGACGTGGTAGAGGACGTGGAAGGGGACGTGGAAGAGGAAGAGGCCGGGGCCGCGCAGGTCGTCCGTCACCTTTGACTCGTCTTCCTGTTGTTGCCGTTGACATACTAGAGGATGAGAGAGACAAGATCCAAGCTCAGATGCAACATATCTACGATTCTGTTGTCTCTTATGTGAATGCAGAGGGACGTGTTTTGAGTCCTGTGTTCATGGTAAAGCCCAACAGAAAGCAGTATCCTGATTACTACGTTTTGATCAGTTTCCCGATTGCTTTTGATATGATTCAGAAGAGAATTAGCAATTATGAATACACGGCCGTATCACAAATGATGGAGGATTTGCATCTCATGTTTGTGAATGCCCGTACCTACAACCAAGAGGGATCCATGATCTATCTCGATGCGCTCGAGTTGGAGAATCAAGCTGTGGAGAAGTTTAGAGAGATTACTGGAGAGGATATCAATTTCAATGAATTCGATGCGCAGTACAATCTCAAAGGAATTGTACCCATCGATCCTCAAATGACTCAAACTTCCCAAACTCCAGCCGAATCTGTCATTTCTGCTGACGATATCATGGCTGACATGACCGACTTTAGTTGATATCATCCGGTTCATCCATCCTCAGAAATGGGCTGCGACCGGAATGGATTGATAGACGTCTTGGTCTTGTCTTCGGAGTTTCGTCGATGTTAAGTGGCACGTCTGCTGTCGGGATGTACGCGTGCGGAAATGCTGCGTAGGTCGACATCGATTCCGATTGATCGTTAATAGACTGTCTGTCCAGGGGAGGCGTTGCAGATCTGTTAGGGGACCCGCTTTTCACAGGATCCATACTATCTTCGTTCGTGGGATGTTTAATGGATTGAAGACTTGATTGCACAAACCAAGTTTTTGCAAAGAAGATGGACCCCCCAGCGAGAACCAAAGTAATAATATTTGCGAAAACGTTGAATCCAGCCAAATTGCTGAGTTTGGCTCCCATTATGGCCAATGAAATCATCAAAGTGGATGCCATTGTGATCATCATGACGGATGCGTTTATCGTTTCAAAGAAGACATTGAGACCATTGAGCCAATCGTGAGAATAAACGTTGTTTCCAACTAATTTGACAGCAATTGCCAGCGCTGCCAGGTGAGCGACAAACACGATACTGCACACGAATGAAATGAAACATGTAAACTGAGTGATGTATGAATAAGTAACCGCTGTAGTGAAAATAGTAACCTGGGCTGGATGAGCATACAACGGCTCAACAAATTGTTTGATAAACGTGGCTGATGACAACATATGATTTCCCAAATGAAAATTCCCGCGTCTTAAACTATCGTAAGCTGCTATTGAAATTGGCAATTTGTGATCTGATCCTTGATCAAAGATCTGTTTGAATTCAACGCTGACAAATTTTTCCGAGGACTGGTACGAATTATTCCCTAACAAATATCTGAATGGCGACATCTTGACTGCAATTTGTGAAGTATCCACATGGAAAGAGGGTCTCATCACAATTGCAGTTGTAGGAGGGTCGTCTTCGAAATCAGAAATGGCCATGAGGACTTTGTGGAGTTCCACAGTGGTAAAACTAATATTCTTCCCATCGTAATAGAAAGAGCCATTTCCATGGGAGCTTCTCACAATGGCACCTGCGAGACTGCAAGGTGGTAAATCATTGACCAAAGTTGTCTGGTAGAACAAATTGTGATAAGATAGAGTCATAAGGAGGATCGAAAAAAGACACAGTAGAACAGCGATACCTGGAGGATTTTCATCTATCTCAGGCAAAACTTCCCACCAATGTAAGCCTCTTTGAGGCTTTTTAAACCACGAAAACATAGTTGATTAAAAGTTAAAGATTTAACGCCGCAGCCGCCGCACCGATGAGCTCCAGTGCTCATCGACTATTCCTCTTCCTCTTCATCAACTATGTCTGTTTTAAAGAAGAAGCCCACTAAACAAGTGCCAAAATTCCTGGAGGCCACAGTGAGTTGCACACAGCAATCAGTGCTATATGGTCAATGCATTTTGAAACATTATCAAAACATGTCTAAGAACGCCTGTGCTGCCGAGTTTGCAGCTTACCAAAAATGTGTACAAAGCGTCCTGGGACGTAAATGGTGATTATACTTGAACGTTTATAAAGTCAGCACGCAGCCTCTTGAAAGCCTTCTTGCTTGTCTTCCTTCCGAACAACCGCTTGTACGTTTTGGAGACAATGACAAACACATATTTGTACCCGAACTGCAGGAACGCATAGTTAATAATGGACAGAGCAATGATGATCCATTTGAAATCCAGTGACGTGAAAGTGAGATCCATCAAATCGGCAAACCACGAGTCTGTTGGCACGTATAACAATAATGACGAGATAAAAAAGGCGGCAACGACGTTGACGATGAACGGTTTGTTCTGAGTGGCTGGTTGTCTGTAAGGAGGACCAGCAGTCAAGACTATGGCAGCCAAGATGTATTGGTAATTGGAGAACGCGAAAAGAACAGTATTATCTGTGGATTTCACCTCGTCATCGTTTCCTGGAATAGGTTTAAGGTACCAATCAGTGCTTTGAGCCATTTGCCAGATTATGATTTGGAACGCCATCAGAATAGAAATATTCCCAATGAGTGGTATGAGAATTTTGGGTGAAATCAGATTGGCTGTTGGTCTCTTTTGCGACAGGATGGGGAAAGGCTCCGACCATGACATGAAGATGGCAATGGGCAAGATGAGAAACATGTCGATATATAAGAATTGGAAATCACCTAAATTGGTTCCCCTCTTGTAAAGAATGGAAACAGAAATAAACTGGATGGCCGAGTAGAGTGACATGAATTGGAAACACGAAAAACTGGTCACCAGTGAGGCTCTTCCTTCTTTGATAACATCCAACACACACGAGATTTCAAAGACTCTTGATGTAAACGGTGCTGCAACGGAAGCCTCTGCTTCACTGAGGGAAACACCAACATCGGCAGCTTTCAAAGCTCCACAATCGTTGGCTCCGTCTCCACAGAAGCCCACAGTGTAGTCGAGTTTTTTCAATTGCTCAACTAATTCGTGCTTTTCATCAGGTGACATTCTGGCGAAGATGTTTCCCATCATGAGCATTTTTTCAATGAGCAAATCATGATCCTTCAGCTCTGTCAGAATAAACTTGAAAACGTCACCGGTGACCGCCAAGGAAAAATCCGATCCACCAGATGATGGTTGGAGAGTGATTGGATCCAACGTTGAATTGGGATCGTCAACATCCTCCCAAACAAACGGAATTTCCAGGTTCTCTCCCACAAAAACAGGGATAAAGATACGACTGTCGGGATCAACAAGGCAACTTTCACGGGCAACACTAACGGCTGTCAAAACGTTATCACCTGTACACATGATGCATCTTAGGTTGGCATCGTTCAATTCTTTCAAAGAAGCCTTTGTAGATGCTTTCAATTTATTTTCAAAGATGAAAAATCCCAGAAATTCAAGGTCACTTTCACAATCCTCTCTGCTCAGAGTTCTCAGAACGGTCAAATCCTTCTTAATTCTCAACTTTCTCGAGGCACATGCAATCACTCTGTAACCATTATGAGTGTAATGATGCAACAGTTCCTCGAAATCTTCAGGAATCGTTTCCTTTCTGCAGATTGATTGCATAACTTCTGGGGCTCCCTTCACAAACACAGACAAATCAGCACCGGATTTCACAATGACGGACATTCTTCTTAGTTGGGAAACGAATTCAAATTCCTTGACCACAAACAAGGACTCTGTTCCTGAAGTTAACATGGTGACAGAAGTACCATCGGGCAGCTTGTTTGACTCGAGAAAAGATGCCAAAGTCTTGTTTCTGTCATCTTCGACTAAATTCCAATTGGTGAATTCGAACATCTTGTTGTCTAGCGGATCACCGATCAACTCACCATCCACATTTTTCAGAGAATGACATGATAACATCGAAATGAAGAGATTGGCGGCCTTGTAGTTTGAGATTTTCTCGTGTTTCAACGATTCAACGTCGGACATTCCCACCGATATTCCTTCAGTTAACAAAGCAGAAGAGTTGGTCACAATAGGATGGAACACATTGCTGTTTCTATCGGGCATTGGAGCAGACACATGTACACCGAGGATGTCTAAGCCGTCCTCAGTTAAAGTTCCTGTTTTGTCAAAACACATAACGTCAAGTTTTCCGCCCACGTTGACTCTTGTTGGAGCAATACAAAATATCTGTTTACTCCTCAGCCGGCTCAGGGCAAAACTGGTTCCAATGGTTAGAGTAGCTGGTAAAGCTGGGGGAACCACGATGGTAATTAAGTCTAAGGCTCTCAGAATGATGATCTTTGGACCCAGTCCGAGTTTGATGAAGTTGATTGTCGAGAAAATGAATCCTATTCCAGCAATGATGGTCATGACACCAATGTACTTGAAAGAATCTTCATAAAACTTGAAACCAGTGGGTTTTGGGAAAAGCATAGATCTGACTAACGCACCCTTTGTGGTGTTGAATCCCGTTTTGACAACTAAAGCTACACTGGCCTCATCAGCACTAGCCTTTCTGGATCTGATGACTTTGGTTCCACTGTACAAAAACGATTTTGCAAGACCCTGTGAAACCTTTGGCCTGTTGAATTCATCAACCAAATCTTTGACGATTTCCTCTGAAATGGGGAATTTCGAGACAGGAACCGATTCTCCCGTCAGCATCGACTCGTTGACAATACAATCGCCTGATAGCAGAATGGCATCACATGGTAGAAGACTGATGGAGGGATCGGAAACTTCGAAAACATCACCGGGAACCAAATCATCGGATGAAATCTCACTCCAGAATTCGTTCCTCCAAACACGAACGGGACAATGGAATCTAGAAATGTCTCGTAAACGTCTCATTGTTTGCCTGGTCTCTATCAGAGTTTGCACGATAGAGACTATGGAGATGGCAAAGATACAAAAAGCATAATAGTAGTAATCATCCAATAACCATAGGATGATGGAAAACACCTGGAAGACATAGAACGGATGAAGCACCTCATCCACGAGTAATTGTCCGATACTCTTCTCTTTGATATCAATGAGATTTTCCCCAAAGATCATCTTCCGCAGTTTGTAAATCTCCTCAGCAACACCCTTTTTCGCACTAGTAAGGTCGCACCATCTTTCATCCACCCAATTGGCACTCACTTTGAAGAGGTCTTCCACGGGCGAGTAGAACAAAGTCATATATCTGTATTCGAAAGAAATCAGTACGGGAACTATGGGATCAAATTCGTCGGTTGGGACCTCATGAACGCTTCCTGTTTCTTTTTCCTTCGATTTAGCCAAGAAGCAAGATAAGGGTTGATTGAACCATTGCCTCGTTATATCTATCGTTTCTATCTCACCGAATTCCGTTTCCACAATGCACCAATCGGATTTCCCCAGGGGTGCGGGATCACCCATCATTTTCACCCTATATCTTGGTATCCATCTTAACAGCAGGTAGCCCAGTCCACAAGTGAACACGCAGAATAAATAGTACAGCATTAGTTTCGTCCTGGAGGTGGTATAACCTGCAATACCCAAGACGAGATCCTCTTCCGCGACGTAAAACCGCTGATAATGAAGATTTGCGGGAAAGTCTTTGAAGAGTTCATCGTGATCCTTCAAATCAATTCTCAAGGACGGTTGAGACGTCATTGATCCAGCATCGGATTGATAGTCATCTGCATACAATAGTCTATCCGTTGGAGAGTCTGCCGTGTCAACTGACTCTGTAGCACCATAATGAGGACTACCACCTCTGCTTATGGCGACAGAATCCCTCCTTGTGTAGTCATCCTGATAGGAATTCCAGTTGGTGTCATAATCAACTGGTATCTCTGAATTTTCAGCAACCTCCATAGTGGAGGCCCCATGAGCGTTCTCGATCTCTTCAGTGGTGAAGTATCTGAAGTTTAACCGTGTGTCCACCGATGAAGAACGGGATCTCACCGGTAGGAATTCAGAGGTCGAACTTCTTCCTCTGAAATCCGGGGCCTCTCCAAGCTCCATATCATCCGCATACGACAAACGCGGGGAACGTAATTCTCTATGATGATGGAAGGACGAGATGGACGATGGAATCACCTCAGAAGCGGCTCCAGAGTACATTTCATGATCGTTATCGTCCACCATGTTAATTGCGCCACTGTAACGCGTATTCTGAGAGGACATCGATTCCCTATGACGGGAGGACGAGCGCCTTGAGTCCCCGTACGACATTGTTAGTGGGGAGTGCATCGCGGACCTGACGGGTTTCGAAAGCCGGGGCTTTCAATCCAAATTGACAGACTGAAATTTTACTTCAAAATTACGCAGAAATGGGAGTACTACAAAGCAATTGCTACAATCTTCATCAACATGCATTGTTACTACTCTATCGAGTGTGGTTGACGAATTATCTCTTCCCTAGCAAGAACGATGGTTTAGGCAAGTTCGTTGCATCAGGTGAGTCATGAAAGGACGAACCCGCGTACGCAATATCTGTTGGTTTCTGTTTCGTGGATCCCGAGCCAACTTCAGGACTGGTACGGCTCTTTGGTTTGCTATTGTTGTTCTTCTTCTTGGGGGTTCCATTGCCGAAATCAGGCAAACTTCCATCAGGTAAGGTGCCAACGACACCAGATTTGACGGACGATGATTTTGGTTGTTTGGGAGTTGCTTTGTTTTGTTTGGCTGTCCCGGAGAGCAACAGATTCTTCAAATCTTGTGCAGTCTTCTCGGTGTCATCCTTTGGTTTGGGTGAGGATTTCTTCTTCCGCGGAGCGTCCTGTTTCACTCCACCAAAATCAGGCATTGATCCATCGGGGAGTGCCATTCTTGGTGGGACGTCCTTGGATTTCTTCTTGGGGGGTGATTTTCTCTTGGTTTCAACCACCGGTTTCGTGTCATGTGCTATCATATTAAATCTTGGGTGTTTCGCTAAAACTAGAGCTGGGTGATATGTAAACACGATTGATAAAGCTTATAGACATCTGTTACTGGGTATCAGTGCTGTGTTCTGCTGGGAGACCCCCGTCATGGAATGCCACTCTGGAGGTGGTGGTGGCACTACCTCTCTATGGTTCTTCATAACGACAAATGGGACAGAAAGGCCAAGAGGCAATATATAAAGAAACATGGATTGAATCCTGTTGATTTAAAAAAGGATAACTCAGAAGTTGATCAGGTATCTTCAGGGTCCGACACGGAACTCGAGGGTAACGAATGGCGTTTCAAGACTTTGAAAGAGCAAGTCGAAGGCGAGCCTGAAGAGGAAGATGATGAAATTTCAGATTTGGATGAGGAAATACGATATCTTGCATTGCAGACAGCAGCCAGAGAAAGTGGGGAGCTGAAGAAAGCAGAGTCAAAGAAGTTCACCAGACTTTCCGAGATGGATTCTCAAGTTGAGCCCCCCAAGAGTCGAGTCTTGACGGAACAGGAACGTGAAGAGTTCTATGAGTTGGAAAAGAAGATCGAACAAGAAAAATTTAAAAGAGAAATGGACTCCAAGTTTGGATCTAAGAAATCCGATACGAATTTGACGAGGGAAAAGAAGAGAGTTGTGGAGGTGACCCGCAAAAACGACGACAACTATCGTGCAGTGAATCAAAAGAGACTAGGTAAAAGTCTGTATACTCCAAAGGGGGTCTCTCAAAGCCAATTGGATGACGATTTAGAGAGAATGCTGGGAATCAAGTTGGAGGAGAAGAAGGAAACGCCAATTGCGTTTGAAAAGCTGCTTAATGAGGATATCAAATCCACCACAACAAAACAACCAAATGTCAAAAGAACAATGGCGAAAACGATAACGGATGACGACGATTTTTTAGATGAATTATTGGGCTAGGCCAGCCGCACGCACTACGTAATCTCTATGTTACCCGGCCTTAAATTTTTTCACGTTTCGCCCGGGGACGACCTTGCTAGTACCAAGGTTTTACTGCATCTAAGTCTTCATCAACCATGTCTATCTCCGCATCCAAGGCCAAGAGAGAAGCCAAAAGAGCCGCTGCTGGTAAGAAGCCAAAGAAGGGTAAGAAGGATGAAGCTGAACAGGCAGCTGAAGAGATTGCCAAGCTCAAGTTGCAAATGGACAAAGATGGACTATCTGATCGTGTCACCACTGGTGTTTTGGAATCTTTGCCAACTTCCAGAGATATTAAGATGTCGTCTGTGTCTTTGCTTTTCCACGGTAAAGTGTTGATTCAGGACTCTGTTTTGGAATTGAATTATGGCCGTCGTTACGGTTTATTGGGAGAGAATGGATGTGGTAAATCCACTCTTTTGAGAGCCATTGCCGCCAGAGAATACCCAATTCCTGAATCTATTGATATTTATCTTTTGAACGAGCCCGCTGAACCAACCGAATTTTCTGCTTTGGAGTACGTTGTCAGAGAAGCCGAACACGAATTGGCCAGATTGGAGAAATTGGTTGAGGACACCATCGTCGCTGACGGTCCTGAATCCCCAATCTTGGAACAACTCTACGAGAGAATCGACAGCATGGATCCAGCCACTTTCGAATCTAGAGCTGCTGTCATCTTGACCGGTTTAGGTTTCAACTCCAAGACCATCAAGAAAATGACCAAAGACATGTCTGGTGGTTGGAGAATGCGTGTTGCTCTTGCCAAAGCCTTGTTCGTCAAGCCAACTCTTTTGTTGTTGGATGACCCCACTGCCCATTTGGATTTGGAAGCCTGTGTTTGGTTGGAAGAGTACCTTAAGAAGTTTGATCGTATCCTTGTTCTCGTCTCTCACTCTCAAGATTTCTTGAACGGTGTGTGCAGTAACATGATCGATATGAGATTGAAGAAGATCACCATGTACGGTGGTAACTACGACTCTTACGTCAAGACTAGATCCGAATTGGAAACCAATCAAATGAAACAGTACCAAAAGCAACAAGAAGAAATCGTTCATATCAAGAAATTCATTGCATCTGCTGGTACATATGCCAATTTGGTGAGACAAGCCAAATCCAGACAAAAGATTTTGGATAAGATGGAAGCTGATGGATTGATTGAACCCGTCGTTCCGGATAAGGTGTTTTCCTTCAGATTCCCAGAAGTCGAGAAGTTGCCACCACCAGTGTTGGCATTTGACGACATCTCATTCGCTTATGATGGTAACAAAGAGAACAACTTGTATGAGAACCTCTCTTTCGGTGTCGATATGGACTCTCGTGTCGCTCTCGTGGGGCCAAACGGTGTTGGTAAATCCACTTTGCTCAAATTGATGACTGGTGAGTTACAACCACAATCCGGTAGAGTCTCCAAGCACACTCACATCAAGATGGGTGTCTACTCGCAACACTCTGCTGACCAATTGGATCTCACCAAGACTCCTTTGGAATTCGTTCGTGATAAATTCTCTAGCATCTCCCAGGATTTCCAATACTGGAGAGGTCAATTGGGACGTTACGGATTGACTGGTGAAGGTCAAACCTCTCAGATGGCCACTTTGTCTGAGGGTCAAAGATCAAGAGTCGTCTTTGCTCTGTTGGCTTTGGAAGCTCCAAACATCTTGTTGCTCGATGAGCCTACTAACGGTTTGGATATTCCAACCATTGACTCCTTGGCTGATGCCATCTTGGCTTTCAACGGAGGTGTCTGTGTCGTTTCGCACGATTTCCGTTTGTTGGACAAGGTTGCTAAGGAGATTTTCGTCGTTGAGAACAAGACTGCCACCTTATGGGAAGGTTCCATCTTGGACTACAAGAAGAAGTTGGCCAAGAACATTGTTGTTTAGGTAATAGAGATAGTATAATTTTTGTAGAATTCTAGAAACTTGACAATTTCCGAAAACACAAGTTGACAACAAACCCTTAATGTTTTCATCCATGATTATAAATAACGTTTATATTTTAGTTATTCAGTGAATGCTTGTTAGAATTCATCCACTCGTAATGTCCATTTTCCTATTTTTATGAGCCGCACAGGGATGCCTACGCGTACTGACGCTTCACACCTCACCAACAATGAACAACCTCGGAACAGTCGTGGCACGAGTGTTGCGAAGTGGACACAAGGATATGGTTGGTTCCCCACCATCGGATTCTGCCACTCCTAGAGGATTTGTGAGTGTGGAAAGCGATAGTGAGGCAGAAATGGTTCATGAAGACGTTTCAAAGGCAAATGACACGCGAGAGAGCGAAATGAATGACACAATGGTGATCGAATCCGTGCCGTTCGCGACTCCCTCGAAAGTCATTCTGACTGAATCGTCTGATCCACAGTTGAGTTCACCTTTCAAGCGCGTCACATTCACCGGCAAAACTCTCGATCCACAGAGTTCCTCACCCACAAAGCATGCCACTCCCGTAAGATCGATTTTGAAAAGAACACAAACACAGGGAGAGGAGGAATTGGAGCAGGACTGGGTCTCGGGATCCATACTGCAATTGGACCCTTCAAGTGAAAAGACTCCAGATATGATTTCGAAATGTGTCAAATCCTTGGGAAACACCAATTTTCCCAACAGATTCGAGGCTTACGCTTCCATGAATTATGCGATAAAAATAAATACGCCGAGCTTCATGGTGAGAATCCTGCAGCCTCTAATGGGGGAATTATTACCGATTGTCATGGCTGATATCACGAAATTTGAAGCAGAGATGAAGAAAGCTGGTTCGAACGCTTTTGTTTTGCGATCAAATGTTCAAGCAGTGAAGTTGGTGAGCTTTCTTCTGTCTAGCACGCAATTGTGTGACCAAAAAGTTGGCACTGAAGTGCTTCAAAACGCGATAGGTGTCATGAGTGATAATAATTCGTCCAAGAGCCTTTCTGCAGCGTACCTTCAGGTGATTAGAGACCACAAGATTCCGGCATCTGTTCTGGGACCACAACTTTTGGAACTCACATTGTTCGCCATTTTGAACATCAAATCCACTGCAAGCACGAGTCTCACCATTGAGAGATTGGCAACTATCAGACTTTACATTGCGAGACACCACCAGATGATGATTAAGCACATCGGGGTATGGTTCAATTTTGTGTTTTCATGTCTTTGCGATATGGGGTTTGCTGGTAATGACAAAGTTTTGAGACTGATCAACTTGGTGCTATCTGACATGATTACCCATTTTGACAGTTCGGTTGACGTTAGCCACACCGTTTTCGAATTTATCAATGCCACGATAAGCTCCAAGAGTTTGGACTCTAGTCCGTCATTCCATGGGGATCCTAATGCGTTGGTTATCGACTATTTGGTGGATCATTTGGAGAGTCTCATCAATGGTGGTGATTATGTGATGGCCATGCAATTGTGGTCGAATTTTACCATTTTGATGGACAAATTCAATTGGCGTAAGAACATCGAGACATGGTCCAACGTGGAAAAATGGGTTCATGTCTTTACTCATTGTTTCAAATTAAACTCGGTAGCTGCTTGCGAAGCTCTCAAAAGTTGGAGTTGTATATTGGCGGTCATCTCCAATTCTTTCCCCACCATGGGTGATCTATCGCTCATTCCGCCTGGTTTGGGAGTGAGAATGGAGATTCTGCTTTACCCTTTCACTCTATGCAATGAGTATGGTTATGAGGAGTCGATAATGACATATTTTGATGACTTGTACAAGAGGATCTACTTGGCTATAGCCAAGACGTATATGAGGAAGAATGCTTCCAAAGATGCCATGCCCATTATGAATTCGTTATGGGAAAAATGTATTGCTCCGCCGTTGAAAATGGTGTATTTCTCGCAGAGCTCTCCTAAAAGTTGTTGTGAGTTGGGAGCCACCATGATTAATTCCATGTTCAACGGTAAAGCTGCTAATGCAGTGCATCAAAAATCAGCCAGAATGTCGAAAACAGGTTTGACAACGGGAATGGAAATAACTCCAATTAACCAAAGATGGGCAATCACTGCTGAACCTATGTTGGCTGGTATCATCGTTGATGCTTTTTCTGCTCCCAATTTGAATAAAGAACAAAGAAGACAATTACTGGGGACTTATATGTCGTCAATGTCTAAACTTTTCCCCATGATTTCTAGTGCTCACAAGAATTTTTACTTCAAAGTGCTGAGTCATACGAAATACTTGACGAAAAATTTGGTTGAGTATTGTAAGCATTCAGAAGGTTTATCTGTGGATGAAGGTGTGCGTATCCTTCTATCTCTTAAAGATAATTTCGACACTGACAGTCTATTGGTGGAGAGTGCAGAGAGTCCATGTTGTTATTCAATCGTTGCTGATTACTTCAAAGATGAAGACTGTTTGGAACTTTGCCATACCATGGTGACGTTTGTTGGTAAGAAAGACTTGGTTTTATTCGAAAGGCTTTCAAAAATGAATCATGAAACTACAAAGGCCTTTGTTAGAGAAAAATTAAAGAATTATCAATTCAGTTCCAAGAGCGACTTCCATGTCCTAGGATCTATCTTGAGGAATAACGATTCTCAAGTGTTGCAACCACTGATCAAGTTTTTGCCCAAAATCACAGATGCATCTTTTGCGTTATACCCTACAAAATTGGGACTCGATTCTTGGTCTTTCAAATCTCTCATTGAATTTTCAGTATTGCTTAACGGGGATAAGCAAAAAAATTCAGAGATGCTCTGGAAACATTGGCTGGCATCCTTACAAACAAGCGATTGTGATGACGTTCTACAGGGTATGAATGCCGTTCAAGCCTTGGAAATGTTTCCATCTGCCCTTTATCTTAAGTCTTTGGAACAGATCCTGGCTACTGGATTGGAAGAAGAACAGCTGGACACATTCTGCTCGTTTGTCACTAAATTGCTGAACCATTTTGAGCCACAAAAGAAGAACGTCACTCAAGAAATCTTTCGGTTGGTTTACAGAAACTTTGGTAATACCATTGAACAACTACGTGAGCTACCAGGATACACAGAGTGGATAGAATCCAACCCAACAGAACCTACCTTGGCTTCTCCCTTGAAATCGAAAAAGGCTGTTGTTGATGTTCCCGCATCATTCTCTGATGATGAAAGCTCAAAACGTAAAAGAGATGAGATGGATACTCCTTCAAAATCGAGCAAAAAAAGCAAATCCAAAGTTCCCAATTCTAATTGGGATACCTTGAATGTACTGCTAGCAGAATGTTACGAGGAGGAACTGAACATTGGAGAAGAGACCAGATCCGAGATCGAAAAGCGAATGTTATTACTACTACTTAAATTGAGAAAATAAGTGCATCATTTGGAATCGAACCTAGCCAAACCACACAATAACTCCACTCCAACAGCGACTGAATCGACAAATTTTGTCTTTGGGAAAACATCCTTGAATTGAACATCTAATCCACTGAGACCGGCACATCCCAACAAAATGATTTTGGCACCTTGATCGACCAATTTTTGAACTTTTTGTTTCAGCTCTTCAAATTTGGCAGGATCTCTCAACTCAAGGACGGAAACGTTGGCAGCCACGGTGGGCAAACAGAATGATGGGAGATGTCTTTTCGAATCTGTAAAGAAGGACAAGATGTAATTAGCAGCTATTCTAAAAGGGCTTGATGACTCACCTTTCCCGTACAAGAAATCGAGAATTGCCTCATCCAGGATGGTTTCCCATGATTTGGTGGAGGTTAAAATGGCAAATTTGCAATTATCACCAGCGTAGGCAAGACTGTAAAGCATCGTTGCCTGGAATATCCCTAGGACAGGTTTATCCGTGATATCTCTGAGCTTGTAAATCAATGGATGATCCGAATAACAACAGACAAGATAACCATCGTATCTCCCCACGTATTTCTCACTCAAAATGGGGAAACACGCCTCAGTGGATTGATGACTAGTTTCCGGGCCATCGATTTCTGGTGGAGCACTGGAAGGACCCGTGAAAAAATCAAACTGAAACCCAGGCACAGGCTCAATGATTGTCTCGAGGTTATCAGTAACGGATTTAGAAGAGTTTGGATTGATCACCAGTAGTTTGCGCGACATGATTGAGGGATCAAGTCTCTGCGGCCATCTCCGATGGATGCCCCACACTACCTGTCAAATGGAATGTATCTAAAGATAATATTTATCTAAAACTTCTCTAACAAACAAAACATCCAGACCCAACCCGTCGATTTCGTCATCACCCCAAGCTGTTTGACACAGTTCGAGCACCTGGTACCCATTGGCAGCCTTCATGGAATTGGCAAACATGAGAGCCTTGTCACGGACAAGCTCTCTTTCCTCTGAGGTCACCGCCAGGATTCCAAGAATTCCAAGGGGCCAAATCATCGTGCAAGTAGCAAACCCGTTTAGATTTCCTTCAGAAACCTCAAACGTCTTCAATCCCTCTTTACAAAGTTGTCTGATTCGAGTATCATGAACGGTCAGATCGGGCTCAAGGGTCTTCAGGAGGATGGCTTTACATGCCAAAATCCAAGCACGAGAGCAGGCACGATTGTCATCAACCATCTTGGAATTTTTTGCTGTGAGGTATTCTTCCGGTTGTGGAAACTCCCAAGCTTCAAGTTCCTGCAACAATTCCCAACCTTTGGATTGGTCAACTGGCTCAAAGGTACTGTAACGATAAAACCAAAGGATTCGTTCAATAATCTCAAATAAACGAACACATCCACCCAAGATAGGGTTATTTTGCCACTTCCACTCTGACCTATAAATCGTCTTTTCGAGGAAAGGAAGCACGAGAGAAAAGAAACCTCTTGCCTGAAAGTTAGGAAGGTCTTCATCTGATATGAAAACAATAGCACAAACAGAATGGAAGAGAAGTGATTCGAGGCAGACCCTTTCACTAGGAAGCATCACGGCATCAGCAGATTTCCTGTGAATATG
The DNA here is from genome assembly GCA_030569035.1 of Kuraishia borneana. Taxonomy (NCBI): domain Eukaryota; kingdom Fungi; phylum Ascomycota; class Pichiomycetes; order Pichiales; family Pichiaceae; genus Kuraishia; species Kuraishia borneana. Next base: position 136,008 of record JAJMJT010000006.1, read on the forward strand.
AAGTTTCGTACGTTCCAACAAGATATGCTGTAGTGCGTTAAGATGCTTCATGGTGTTATGAACAGTTGTGCCTCTGTATTTCTCAAACACAACAATCACCGGGATTGAAGCCATAACCCAAAGTTCCGTTCCGTTTATGGAAGAATTCCTTAACTGTAGATGCAAATTTTGGATGCTGCTCCTGTAATACTGGTAACTTTCCGCTCGAACGTTCTCATTTTCAGGTCCGAAGGAAAGTGTTCCACATGCGACAAACAAGTCAAGCAAGACTGAGTTATTGACGACAAATGGAACCAGAAAGGAATTTGGTTTCAAGACGTCAAGCCCAAATGGTGGCGTGACAGCAGGCATGAATTTATTGACGAACGCGTGGTATCTTTGTGCTTGATTTCGAGACAACTTCTGTGCTGGAATCCATGCCGAATATGTGGTCATTATTGGGTTGGCAATACTTTGAATCACATAAGACTCGGTGATCTTATTATGAATAGGATTCCAGTTGGTATTAATATCAAGAAACAGCTCTTTTTCGAACTCCATCAAGGATGAATCCCCGGGTTTATAGTCCGAGGATTCCACCATTTCCATCTTCATTTCGAATTCCATACCCACGGATTCATGCTTCACTATGCGTCTATCGGGGTTCAATATCATCCGATACCTCCCGACTTTCCTCGAAGGTTGGGGCCAAACACAGGGTAATTCAAGTCGGTGGCAAGACAAACATGATGGTTTCGTTTCATCACATTTCTTCTTACGAGATTTGCCTTCGTTAGTGAAACTCAATTCAGTACTTACATCGTAGGCATCCAGTCTTCGATCTCTTCATTTTGGGCTTTGTTATCATCATGTTGTAGCTGTTATTGGGAAGAAGTAGGGGTTGGATGCGTATGTCCGAATTTGAGCGGGCCTGTACGGAACTGCAGATCGACTGTACCTGTACGGGAATTTTTTAGAATTAGAAAAATTGCTTAGAATAGTTGGAATTTTTACGTAGCATTCGATCCATCGTAATAGGAATTTTTAAGCACTGGCTTGGTGTATGAAGTTCTATAATGATCTATAACGGTTCTCTGATAAGCATCTGTCCCGAAATGGGATGCCTTAAGCGATGGAAGTATAGATATGGATTGATGGACCAAAGAAGTATCACAAATAGTCACCTGTCAATCCACATTGAATCTTTTCGTGCTGTTTTTTTTCAAGGTCAGTTCTACAACGAAAATTATTCAAAATAAATTGAAAATCAATGCTTTTTTGAACTGTTCTTATCCCAAAGCATTTCCGAGGGAACATGCACCACACAGATTACCATAAGGGACGTGTACCACGCAATGTCTGAAAATTTCAAAAAAAAAAAATTAAGAAAGTTCAAACCAACATGGAATTGACCATAGCTCAGGATGACGCTAACGTGTTGTTGAAACAGAAAAATGTGCTCGATGAAATTGTTCTCGAGAAGTACAGACTCGCTGGTCAGATTTCTCAAACGTGTCTTGCCTACTTGACTGCTCTGATCAACTCCTCCTATCACCTTGGACAGCATTCTCCGTACTCTGTGGCTGAACTCTGTATTTTGGGAGATTCTTACATGGAGCGCACCTTGAGAACTGTCTTCAAGAAGGGAACCAATGCTGTTAGAGAGCGTGGCATTGCTACACCAGTGACTTTTGAGATCAACGACATTGTGTCTGGATTTTCACCAGATTTACTTGATGATGACCAAACATATTTCCAACCGGGCGATATCGTGACCATCTCTTTGGGATGCCATATCGACGGTTACACCTCCAATATTTCACATACTCTCGTCATATATCCACCTGGTGAGGCCCCAACAGGACCTTTACTCGGACCCAAAGCTGATGCGGTCTGTGCAGCTCACGTTGCCACAGAAACCGTTGTTGCCATGCTTGCCGGTGTGTTGGCCCCAGAAAGATTACCTCAAGGGTTGAAGACCGAGTCTGGAGTAACTGGATCTTTGCTGAGATCAGTGGTTGACTCGATTGCAGAATCGTTCAACTGTGTTGTGGTTCCAACTTCCAAAATCCGTAGAATTAGAAGATTTTTGGCTGGACAAGCAGAGGGTCTCGTTGCGGAGAGAGAATTTAAAGGTGTGGTGTGGTCCGAAGCTGATCAAGAGTTGAAATTGCTCGACAGATCCACTAAGTTCAACAAAGAATTGACCACTTATGACCCAAAGGCCGCTGTGGTGGAGTCTGCCATTCCAACCGATCAATTCGTCATCACTCCAGGTGAAGTTTACACCGTTGACATCAAGATGTCACCAATCGATTCAGAAGATGTGGGAATTGTCTCCCTTCAAACCATCGATCAGTTTACAGGAAAGAATCATGGCAAGGATTCCGTTTTTGCCAGACCAAGCATTTATCTTAGAGACGTTTCTGCAAGACACCCTGGTCTCAGACTCAAATCCGCAAGAGAGTTGTGGAATCAACTCGAAAATGACATGTCAGTTTATCCGTTCAAATTGTCGTATGCTTCTCCAAATTTCCCTCTGCAATTGAATGGCTCTTTGGATGTCCAAGTCGCAGAGATGGCTCGCCACACTAAAAGAGCCAAAGTTGGTGTTAACGAGTTGATGAACACCAACTGTGTGATATCCAGACCAATCCAAAGGGTGAGGTTCGTACCTTTACCAGTACTTTTGAATTCGACAAACTTGACTGGTCAGACCAGTGTCGATGCGGAAAATCCAGTGTTACCAGGCTTGGAAGTCCCACTCCCAAGGCTTAACATCTCTTCTCTTCAAATGAGACAGCTCATGAAGAAGAGTAGATCTGTTCCCGTGGCCCGTGAATTGGCCACAGTGGTACTTGTTGGTGCCGAATCAACTTCCACGGGGATTCCAGAACTGGTCAGACTCACTGGTGGTTCGAAAACAAGTTGGGTTCATTCTAATTACGATTTAAGTGGAGAATACAAAGATTCCATTGTGGAATTGATGCAATTGAGCCAAGATTCAAGGTTTGGATTGAAGATCAAAGAATGCCAACCCATGAAGATCAATGGATTAGTTCAAAGTACTTTGAATAACGAACAGGAGATGGCATTAGATTAATTTACATATCCGGGTAAGCTATTGTAGAGTGAGCAAAGGGACTCGCATCGGGCGTGCAGAACCCAATTCAAGGAGAAGGGAGGCTGTTTGTCTTCGATTCTCCCTATACACGGCGAATTGTGTTGGACAAAGTTTAATCGATTACGTTAAATTTTATTCTACATCCCATATATCCCAACGGTAAGTTGAATTGTTTTGAGAGAATATCATTGTAAGGAGGATTAGTTGATAATATTCAACGTGAACGACATGATCCGAGTGGGGAATGGTTTCCACAACATCCGCGTCATCAGACAAATTTTACAAATCGCGTATTCTATTGAATGATTGGACCAAGAAGTGATGAATTTTATCGATCTGGTTGGTTGATTGATTCGATTTCAACCAATTTGTCTTGTTGTTTAACCTCCGCGTTGAGCAACGTGACGTGTTCGGTTGGAGACCACAAATCGAATCTCTGTCGAATTCATCATAATCATCGATACAACTTCTCCGATTGGATCTTCAGTCATTCAAAATTGGATTTAATGATTTTTAAGCAATTTTTTTTTGTTGGCGTCGGCTGTTGTTGATCTCGTTGACGGGCGAACACAGGGGCACATAACCCCGTATTTGCCACATTGGACGTCATGGCAACGTTAGTGTTCTAATACAAACTTGCTGAGATCACTGGATTTTACAGTTCTTGAGATCAGTGTTTTTGTCTTGAATCATTGACTAATCCTCTCATTCATTTATCAAAGGACCGACTAACTTAGATTGAAAATGCCTGCTTCACGTGAAGATTCCGTTTACTTGGCCAAATTGGCTGAGCAAGCCGAACGTTATGACGAAATGGTTGATAACATGAAGGCTGTTGCCTCTTCTGGTCAAGAATTGTCCGTTGAGGAGAGAAACCTTTTGTCTGTTGCTTACAAGAATGTCATCGGAGCTCGTAGAGCTTCTTGGAGAATCGTCTCCTCTATTGAACAGAAGGAGGAGGCCAAGGGAAACGGTACTCAAGTCAGCTTGATTAGAGAGTACCGTTCGAAGATCGAATCCGAATTGGCTAGAATTTGTGATGACATCTTGTCTGTGCTAGCTGACCACTTGATCCCATCTGCTCAAACCGGTGAATCCAAGGTTTTCTACTACAAGATGAAGGGTGATTACCACCGTTACTTGGCTGAATTTGCCGTCAGTGACAAGCGTAAGGAGGCTTCCGACTCATCTTTGGATGCTTACAAGTCTGCCACCGATGTTGCCAATACCGAATTGCCACCAACTCATCCAATCCGTCTTGGATTGGCTTTGAACTTCTCCGTGTTCTACTACGAGATTCTGAATTCTCCTGATAATGCTTGCCATTTGGCCAAGCAAGCTTTCGACGATGCCATTGCCGAATTGGATACCTTGTCTGAGGAATCTTACAAAGATTCCACTTTGATCATGCAACTGTTGCGTGACAACTTGACGTTATGGACGTCCGACATGTCTGATGCCGGCCAAGAAGAGGGTGAGAAGGCAACCGAGGCTGAAGAGAAATAGATTTCAGAAAAGGGGAAACTTGAGAAACAACCTTATAAATAAAGAAATCTGTGTTAATTTTTCTTGAATAGCTGCTTTTCAAGCCTACCCAATTTTATCGCCATCGTCTATTGCTTTACCTCTGGCTCATGAAGTATTTTGTTCACCTTTTATTTAGCCATAAAGAATTAGCAATTGATCGTAGTTAAGCTTTTGTAGGGTGTGCAATGATCATCGCTTGCATCTCGTGTCTTAGAATACTCCTTTTACAATGGATTTAGAACAAGCAGGAGGAATGGATTTAAGTCCATTTTTTAGAATTGCCAATGCTTTTGTTTCCATCGTTACAGTATGCAGTTTTTTGAAACCCCACTAATATAGGTTCTGGCCGGATTGAGTCAATTATTGACTGGATTGTGAGTAACGCCATCTACACAAGCAAACTAACTTAGCCAATACGTGAGTCAATTGATTCATTTCGAGTTCCTAACCTAGTTTTTGTTAACTTTCTACATCGTTTTCCTCGGTGCCATGACGGGTTACCTTGGTAAGTGTCCTTTACAGCTGTGATCACTAACTAAGAATACAAGGTGCCAGCCAAATTGTATGATTACTGTTCTTTCTACTTCTCGTTTGCTGGCAGAGGTTGTTGTAAGTATTCTTCACTATATGGGCTTCTAACTCAGTGTACATCCTTCTTGGTATCCTTGTGGCTCACGATAACTTTTTCCGTTTGTTGGCTGGATTTGTTATTATCCTTATCGGAATTGCATACGTGGCGATGGAATTCATGCCTAGTATCGAGCCTCCACCAAATATGCAAAATGGAGGAGCCATGATCTCCGACGAGATCGACGATATCATTTAAATTTGCGATTGCTAGCCCTTTTGGGGGAAAACAAGAAGTCAATTGGATGGTTCAATCACATTGACTTTGAGGTTTACCGTTACTCACCGATAAAGTACGTAAAATTCCGAAATGTATTCACATGTTGTAGCTCATGCCATCTCTGTGCCCCACTTCATCTTTCATCTTTCACATGCTCAGACCACTACGACTTTTATTGTTGGGGGCACCTGGATCGGGTAAGGGAACCCAAACTTCGCGTCTTCTGAAGCGATTCCCTGAGATAAATGCATTTTCTACGGGCGATTTGCTTCGCCGTGAGGTGGCTGCTGGGTCCAAGACCGGACTTTTAGCGGCTGACTATATGGCGAAGGGTAAACTGTTCCCCGATGAATTAATAGTGGATCTTACTATCAGTGCTCTTGAGTCACAATCCATGCTCGTGAAAGAGGCTTCGTGGTTGTTGGACGGATTTCCCCGGACCGACCTCCAGGCAAAACTTTTAGATCAAAATCTAGCTACCAAAAACACAGCAGTGAACTTGGTAGTTGAACTAGATGTGCCCCAGGATGTTATTCTAGATAGAATCGAAAAAAGATGGGTGGTAAGTTCCGTTTAAAAGCTGTTATCTAACTTAGCACATTCCCTCAGGCCGGGTCTATAACTTAGACTACAACCCTCCCAAGACAGAGGGAAAGGACGACATCACGGGAGAGCCTCTTTCTAAGAGATCCGATGATACTGTCGAAGTTTTCCAGAAAAGATTAGATTCATATAACGAGATGATGGAACCAATCAAGAAATACTACGCGGAAAAAGGAATATTGGAAACTGTTAGTGGCCCAACCTCGGATATTATTTTTCCAAGGTTGATCAAGGTTATTGAAAGTCGGTTTAAATAGTCTGTGAAGTCTTTATTTCAATAATGTGTCATATACGTGAATTATTGTAGATTTTAGAAATTAATGTCCAGATCACATTATGGCTGGTGCTCGTGCATAAATTTTTTGCTGTAGTGGCTTTTGTCGGAAGTGTCTGAGCAATTCAGGCTTTTCTCGGTTGTCGTCTACAATTGAGGTGTCCTGTTCGATTCCCGCGGTCTAAGTGTTAGCTTCTTCGAGTAATCGAGTCGCGCACTAAGGCAATGATGTAGGATGATCACTGGAGGGGAGCAATCCAGCACAGTACCCTACCCGTGGCGAAGGCGAATGGGATGACATCTCGTTGGTATCTTCGGATGTGACGATGATTGGGTTTAGTCATTGGATACAACTGATTTTTTGCATGTACAAGTTTTTTAAAATTTTGAATCGTAATTATACAGTCGGTTGTTCTTGCAACACAACCAAGTCATTTTCATCGATATCATCTAGATCCATTTCGTCTATTCCTTCCAGATTAGAATACTGTTGGGTCTGGTCGTTTTGGAACTGTTGTAGCTGCTTGATATCCCAAACTGAGACACCTTCTTGATCCTTTGGATCCGCGGGTTGAGCCAAAGTTCTCAAAAACTTCTTTGCACTGGCGATGGCCATATCCGTGGATAAATTTGTATCGGCGTCCAATAACGCCTGACCGATCCATTTGGGTAACTGACTCTTCTTTTTAGCGAATCTCCTATCGGCCAACACCATGATTCCGTAATCATCTTTACCTCTCAAGACTCTTCCCAGACATTGGGCAGCGTGTCGCATGGCATCGAAAGACAAGAAATCATTTTCTCTTATCTGATAGTGATCTCTCAGGAACTCCAGTCTAGCCTTCAAAATTCTGGACTCCGTATACTGAAATGGGATACCAATCATAAGCACAGTTCTTCCGTAGTGATGATCGAAATCGATACCTTCCGACACTTTCCCACGAGCCACAGACAAAAGCACAGCACCTCTACCGTTGCAACACGCTTTTCTATACGTTTCCAAGGCCAAAGCTGTTTCCTGAGCATCTGGAGTTTCAACAAGAATCAACTTGTACTTCCAAACTTCATCCAGAATACCCATATTCTGCCACATCGAAATAATACTCTCCATGTAAAGATACGAAGGGAAGAAGACAACCATACCGTCGGGGGTGATTTTGGAAAATTCAATCAACAAACTTCCATAATTTCTCACAATCGATGGATCATTACGAATTTCAAATCTGGAACTAATGGCAACCTGATCAGATCCCTTTGTGACAATCATTGGTAAGAAAGACCGTCTTGCCAAGGTCATAGTGTAAGATTCCTGTACCACTGTTTCAAAATTGAGCATACGTGGATACATATCCAAAGGTGAAATTGTTCCCGAGGTGATGATGACGGAAGAAAATCTATCGAACACCGGTTTCATTGCAATTGAGGCATCGAGACACGCGAACCGTAAAATCGGGTTAGGAACTGTGGCATTTTCCATTTCGTATGGTTCCAAGATCAGAACAAACCCTGATTCGTACGTGGATACCAAAGTTGCAAACGTAGCAATATCTTTGAGAGCCATGAATTCTTCGATCTCTTGGACTTCAAGAGTCCTCACCAAAAGAGCCAATCTTTCAGAGCAAAATCGCAAAGGCTTTCTATCTATAAATGTCAGTTGTTTCAAATGCTGTAAGAACGAAGTGGGAGTCTCGGAAATAACATGCAATACTTTCATTCTCGTCTTGAGATATTCAATGAACCGCTTGAGAAATGAAATAAAATGCTCTGCTCGCCTGATATTGCCCGGTATGGCTTCCTCAAGAAGATCCGTCGGTAAGACAGGGTTGGCCATAAACAATTCCTGTTGTCTATCCACCTCAGCTTCTCGCAACCCGGCCACTAGTTTCTCATATTCATCCTGCAACTTCGTGCTATCTGTTTTCTTAACTTCATCCACTTTGGCACTGAGACTGTTTGCACCTTTCGTAGCTCTTTTCAAAACATCCTCGGTGAGATCCAAAGATAACGACTCGATACAGACGTTATCAATATTGTGGGCTTCATCGAAAATGACAATACTATCTTTGCTGAGCTCCCTTGAGACTCTTTCTGCAATCTTTGGATCCAACAAGTAATGGTACGAGTAGATGATGATGTTGCAGAAGGGCATCATACGTCTCACGGTGAAATAGGGACAGGTTCCCTGACTCCGACAATATTTCATGAGACCTTCGAAGGAATAAACTCCTGGTGGCACCAAGTTATGTGGATCCAGCTCATAGAGCTTCTCGTGGAAGGAACAAAGAGCACTTGCGTCAGCTTCTCCTTTTTCGATTCTATCCTTCAATTGACCATTAGTCATACGTCTACACGTCTCATCCACAACGACACCCTTTCTTTCTTTGGAAGCGACGGGATGTAAGCAAAGATTTTTACGAGAAGTGAGTCCGAGACCTCTGAAGTCTTCCACGTAACCCAATTCCTTTGCTCTGTAGTCCATCAACTTTTCCAGCTCGATCAACGCCTTCTCAATCTCAGACATTGTACGCGAGCAATACACAATCTTTCTGTGTTCTGGATAGAACATCTGATATGCGACCGTCAACGACAATAGAGAAACTGTCTTTCCCGTACCGGAAGGCATTTCTAAGATACAATTACCACCGACATCCAACGTTCTCTTGATATCGCTCATATATGCGTACTGTTCGGGGTAAATCCGCTCATAGGGGAAGATGACTGGCAAATCATCGATGAAAAACCTTGGTTAGTACATTTAAAACTATGAATGGGAAGGTACTCACTTCATTTTGATCCAATCTTTGTGGTGATTGAGTTGCCACAGATATGGGTGTTAGGAGCACTGCTACGCCGCATTACACTAACTATTACACTATTTTACATCAACTTCGAAAGTAACCTCCTTGTCTGCGTCCACATAAGAGTCACAGACACACCAAGCAGAAAGTTTGTGGTGTCCACTTTCCGGTATCGAAAATTGTAGTTTCACATCCTGCGATTCGGCTGCGACATCTACCTTTTTAATGGCATAAAGCTGTTTGGTGGTGGAGTCACCAACGACAACCCACCAACTTTCCTGTTTTTGACGAGGAAAGAGAGGAGCAGCCACAATTAAATCATCTGGTTCCTCGTCTCTGGTTAAGGTCACCACAATCTCAGCTGGTTCATCTACCTCCATCTCAGACGTTTCCAACTTGTAGGTGAGCTCCAAATTGGGGTAATGATTAACCCAATCAGCCACTTTGGCCAATTGCGATTTGCTTAGATGACCGATGATAGCTTCTCTTTCCTCGTCTTCGAGAGCCATGATATCGTACACCGTTTCCACGTTAGCAGTAGCACACTTCTCCAGAATTGATTCGTCAAAGAATGGAATCTGTTTGAGTGGACTATCTTTATCCCAAACAGCTTGAACAATCATTTGCGAGAGATCCATTGCATTCAAAGCGTTCAGATATCCCTCACTAGACAGAATATCAATCTCTGCATACAGCAACGAGAGAACTTTTTCGAGTACAATCTTCAGATCAGAGGCCAAGTCTGGTGGCAGTGAAAGTCTTTGGAAATGGGCTTGCAACAACAAGAAAGTTTTGAAAGCAGGAGATTCGAAGTTGTCGTTGGAAGATTTAACGGGTAATCTGTTGTAAATCCTTCTCAAGATGTCCTGTTCGTGATGACGGATTGGAATCGACTCAAACTCAAATGCTGAACATAACACTTCCAACAAACCCTTGAGTTTTGTTTTGGCCGAGAGGGATAATGAGAAAGATTGCATAGTGATGAATGAGACATTGTGGTAAGCCGCAATCATACAGCCGTTCAAAGGTGAAATTTCATTCTCAGATTCTTCATCCAGTTCGATGAGGTTTCCTTCCACGAGATCATTGAGAGCCATCTCAACCAAATCAGAGAGGTATTCCGAAATTCCCACGTGTGATGCATCGGTTATTCCATAAAAGCTCGGGTTTTGTTGCAATCTCCTATAGAAATAGGTAAAAGTGATCCAATCAATACACGCTTGTCTCGATCTGATTAGACGAGTGCTAATTTCATTCAATAGCGTGTCATGAATGGATAAATTCATGAAACTTTCCACGGGTAAAGGCTCATTCAAAAATCTTCTGTAGTACGGAGCTTTACTCTCGTTTGTTAGAATAAGAGCAGAAGCATTTCCCTCCGATCGAGCCAATCCCACCATTTCCAAGAGTGTACTGATCGGGTAATCCACATATCTATGTTCCTTTCCTTCGAACTCTTGTGTGCTGAGCACAACGACTAAATCTGCTGATGGACAATAGGTGGCTGTATCTTTCGTGGCTAGCAAAACAGTCAAAGCTCCAGCATCAAACAATCTGTCAACGATCAATTTGTCATTGGAAGCCATGTTTCTGTAGTAGTAACCGATACCCTCACTCAAAGATTTAGCCAAAGATGCATCAGAGACACGTTTGAGATATCTTTGAATAGAATCCAACTCGGCACGTAACCAAGACTGCTCATTTCTGTCGACATGCTTGAGAAGCTCAATGGAGATATCGACGCAATGCTTTCTATCGGGCACGAACACAATAGATTTCTGGTCTTCTGACATGGACTCTATGGCTGCATACGTCGGTTTGACCATCGACAAAATGAGCGAGGCATTGTGATTGATGTCGAACGGCTGAAGACGTAAATCCACAGGATAAACTTTTTCCTTTGAATGGAAGTTGAAGATGTTTTCTTTAGAAACCCCCATCCACTCACCAACGTCGCGACCATTGGCAAGAGATGCTCCGAGCCCAACAATTCTCATTGAAGTCTCGATATGAGCAGACATGAACCTCATTCTAGAAATGATTGTTTCGTAGACAACAGACACAGAGGCACTCCCCAGAGCTTGAAGATCATCCACGATGAACAGTTCAATCTGTTGAACATTCTTCCTCTGTCTCCAACGACGCGATATCACATCGAACTGTTCTGGAGTAGCGAGAATCAAATGGGAAGAAGCCAACAGTTTAAGATCAGCGTTCAATTCCCCTGTCAATTTGGATATGGTCTTCCCACCAGCAAGCTCAGCCAATCGTTTGGACCAATCTGCATACACTAGGTCCACCTGTTCTTGGGTAGGTGTGACATATAAAGCACGTCCTCCTCCGTTTTTCCAATGCCTGAAGAGGGCCAATTCAGCCATCAGTGTTTTTCCAGACCCCTTGGCACATCCAACAAAAATCGACTCATCCGAATTGAAGAGATTTTGCCAAACTTGCGATTGGATATAGTTGAACTTTTCATGAGGTATAGCGTCAATGAATTCTGCGATTTTCAAAGAAGAAACTTCAACCAAGGCCTGATCAAGAATTGGAGTGGGTGCAGGAAACTTCTTGGGCACTTTCACATTCGTGAGAAGAATAGGAACTCTTGTTTCGCAATGCAACCATCTCTGTGAAATTAATGATACAAAATAATTTGGTTGTTGTGGCTCCAAAATGGGTACTGTGAAATCCACAATGTGTTCTTGGTTCACATATTTTTGACGAACAATGAACTGAGATTGGTATAGAATTTTTTCAGAGTCACAATCTTCCAATTGTAGATAAAATGTTTCAGCAGCCCCATGAACACCATAATTCCAGGTCCAAGTAGGTTGAATTTCTAATTCCACCCTCAACAGAGTTGGAGTAATGGGTTGAACTCGACTTTCTATGGTCATCTTGGGGAATTGGTTCAACAAATTTAAAGCCACGTGTGCCAACTTTTCATTTTTGAAAGCCTGAGATACTTCGGCTTCATCAGTCAATTGCAGATAATGAGCCCATGGGGTCATTGATCTCTCTGAGGAAACGATTATCTCTCTTGGAGAGTCAGGAAATTGTCTCAATGGAGAATTTGTCAACCAGATTCGTCTTTCAACCATCTTGCAAAAATTAAGGGCGATACGTGAAAGCCTGGCCCATCCTTTTTTGGACACAATCTCAAAAATGGCTCGCAACAAACGTCCAGCTGATTGAGTGATGTAAACCATATCAGCCATGAGTACAAATCCATCGAGTTTTAACCGAGAGATGTAAGATTGGAGCAAAACGCTCACCTTTGAAATAGGATCATCTGGAGAGTCATTTACCGGTAAAGGAGCTCTCTCAATCAATTTACGAAGTTCTTGCTTCTCTTCCTGTCTCACTGGCATCATACGAAACTCTTCCGATTCGGCAAACACCTGGATAAGATCGATTTCGGTGAAGTGAGGTTTGAGTCTTTCATTGTAACGATGCATGGATTCATGAGAAATGTAGAAATGAGAAGCAATTAATCCCATGTCTGTTGGGGTGACCACACCCGATTCTGCATTGTACTTGACAAGTCCATTTTTGGCGAGCAGAGTCAGGGCAGAATGAGCCAAATCTTCACGTTTATAGAGAAGATTGGTGTCGTTTTCGTAATCGGCACCGACCCTGTAAACGTCAGGCGAATGCATCATTCTTACGTAGAGATATGTGTAGCCCAACCACTTGACACAGTCCTCTCTTGAGGAGATAGTACCTAAGGCCACCTCGGCATTGACGGAATCTGGTAGTTTAGCCATCAACTGGGACTCAATTGGTAATTGCTGGTTTAGAATGGCAAGATAATACTTGACCTCATCCTGAGCAGTGATGATGATACCCTCACCATTCACGTCGTATCTGGGTCTTCCGGCTCTTCCAAGCATCTGTAAAATGTCTTGTGGAGACAATTCAACCCAAGCACCTTTCTCTGGAGAATACACGTTGGTTCCCTTGATGATAACTGTATGAGCAGGTAAATTGACACCCCAGGCAAGTGTGGCTGTCGACACCAAGACCTGAGCGTACCCTTCAGCAAACAAATCTTCAGCAATCGATCTGTCGTTCCGGTTCATACCAGCATGATGGATAGCAAAACCTGTGGGCAGCAAATCTTTGAGATCTGCATTCCTTACGTTTTCAGATTCACGCCTCAAGATCTCCATCGAGCCTGTATCAGACTTCATCACCATGTTCAATTGCTCCATCTCCAACATCTTGTCTCTGATATGTTTAGCTGTCTTCCCCGTATCTTTACGAGAATGGACGAAAACAATCACCTGGTGACCAGCGGAAACACTCTCCAAGACCTTCTCGTAAGCCACGTCATTTTGAGCCATATATCTCTTGAGGGCACGTTTTTCGGTGATCCCAATGAACTGCTGGGCAAGAGGACAAGGTCTGTATGAGGCATCGAAATAGAAAAGTCCTGACTCGGGCACGTTTAAAAACTGCGAAACGTCCTTATAATTGGGCAAAGTAGCAGATAATCCGATGAGTCTTACGGAATCTTGACCATCCTCCACAGCTCTCTCGGTACGAGCCACGATACTTTCCAAAACAGGGCCACGTTCATCATGCAAAAGATGAATTTCATCGATGATGATTAGTCTCACAAGATTCACGTAAGAAACGTCTGACATTTTTCTTGTGATGACGTCCCATTTCTCTGGAGTGGTCACGAGGACTTGAGTCGAAGAGATCTGAGCCTTTGTGAGGTTCGAGTCTCCAGTGAGTTCAGCAACCTCAATTCCAAATTGATTAAGACGACGACTGAACTCGCGAACTTGTTCTTGTACCAATGCTTTTAGTGGTGCGATGTAAACAATTTTGAATTTGGCAAGGTTGAGATGCCCGTCTTCGTCTCTGAAATTCATTATCGTTCTCAACATCGTCAACATGGCAACGTTTGTCTTACCGGCACCGGTTGGGGCACAAAGTAACATGTTCTCTTCCGATCCAAAGGCACAGGGGAATACCTTCGACTGGATTCTGTTCAAAGTGGCGGTATCACCGAATGCGGGCTGAGCCCAATCAGGCAGTTCTGTAATGGGGACCAAGGTATCGGTCATCTTTGGTGCCGTTGGTGCTGGAATGTGGATTTCCTCATAGTTTTTCTTTGTTCTCTTGAAGGATCCTTGAGGGAGCGAGAATTTCGTGGAGGTCATTAAATGAGAACCTTGGTCGAAGACCAACGAATCCAACTCGACGATTTTCGGTTTACGAGTCATTTGTGTGGATATGGCAGCTTCTCCAACCTTTTGCTTCTTCAAAGTTGGTTCCTCAGTTTTCAAAAGATACCCAAACCCTTTCGATTGCATTTCGGTAATCACTGGTGCATTTTCTTCTGTGCTCAATCTAATACCGTAATGGATGGTCACATGGTTCTTGACTAGAAAAGCCACAAAATCTAATTTTGCGAAATCGAAGAGTTCCATCAGCTGTGTTTCAAAGGATCTTGAATCAATTTTGGAGTTGACCACGGAATTCAACAGTTCTATTATGTTGTTTGTGATTTGGACGTGTCTCGAGGTATCAAACTCTTTGAAGGTGGTCGTGATCTTGGTCTCTAGCCAATTTTTGGATGCATCGTAAATGGAGATCTCGTCTGCTTCAACTTGGACAGAATCTTGATGAACAACGGGTGCTTCGTCCTCTTCTTCGTCCTCGTCTTCATCGACGATTTCATTCTCTTCCTCCTCTTCTCCCGAATCAGAGACGATACCAACACCCTCATCTTCGTCTGCCTCCTCATTCCTTTTGTAATCGTCTATTCCTTTCGATAAATCGAGTAGTTCTCTGAATTCTTCATCGGTGATCTTGGAATCTAATGCTTCCTCAGTCATCTTCTTCTTCTCTGTCTCCACCATATCCTCATCCATGACAATTTCCAGCAGAATATCAGCCAAAGATCTGGTGACATCCTCTGGAGCATCGGAATCAAGTTGACGTAGACACCATGCCAATATATCACTGAACCTTTCTTGTGATTGCGGTGTAGTTGGATAGTATTTCAATCCCTCGATGGAATTCAAACTTATCGTCGGAGCAGGTGTGGCTCTCAAAGGTTTCGACTTCGGTTGCAAAACTTTCTCTGCTGCTTTTGCCTCCTTTTCGGTGATATTAGCTCTAACAACTTTGGATCCCATATCCGCTTTTGTCAATTTGCCACTCATCGATTGAGGGTTAGAAGATTCTGCATCAGCACGATTCACCAACCGCCTGTCTGCTCTCAACACCTTATTGGATATCTCATCGTATTTGTAACCTTCACTCATAAGGTGTAGGTTTGTAATTTTCCAATACCAAGTGTGCACGATACAAATCTTCCTGCTTATGTCAGATCTTGGTAAGCTTGTGTTATGGCTGTTCCCGGGTGTCTCTCGATAGGGACACGACCAACCCGGTCGACCACAGTCCGTGATGCCCATTCGGGGGCTCAACGGACTTTCACCGATACATCACCATGTTGAGACTTTTGACTCGTCCAGTTTTGGCTAAGCCAGCCTTTGCTAGAGGTATGGCCTCAGAGGCATCCGACGTAAGTATCCAATGAATTGAATCGATTAACCTTAGATTGTTAGAATTGAGTTGCCAGAGTCCTCCTTCGAAGGCTACAATTTGGAGCTTCCCGAATTGACTTTTGAGACTGAAAAATCGACCTTGTTGCAAATGTACAAGGACATGATCATCATCAGACGTATGGAAATGGCTGCTGATGCTTTGTACAAGGCCAAGAAGATTAGAGGTTTCTGTCACTTGTCTGTTGGACAAGAAGCCATTGCTGTTGGTATCGAAGCTGCCATCAACAAGAAGGACAGCGTGATCACCTCTTACAGATGTCACGGTTTCACCTACATGAGAGGATCTCCAGTCAAGGAGGTTTTGGGAGAGTTGATGGGCAGAAGATGTGGTGTCTCCTACGGAAAGGGTGGATCCATGCACATGTTCACCACTGGATTCTACGGTGGTAACGGAATTGTGGGTGCTCAAGTTCCATTGGGTGCCGGTCTTGCCTTTGCTCACCAATACAACAACGAAGACAACTGTACCTTCGCTCTTTACGGTGATGGTGCCTCTAACCAAGGTCAAGTTTTCGAAGCTTTCAACATGGCCAAATTGTGGAACCTCCCATGTGTCTTTGCATGTGAGAACAACAAGTACGGTATGGGTACTTCTGCTTCCAGATCTTCAGCCATGACCGAGTACTACAAGAGAGGTCAATACATCCCAGGTCTTAAGGTTAACGGTATGGACATCTTGGCTTGTTACCAAGCCTCCAAGTTCGCCAAGGACTGGTGTGTCTCTGGTAACGGACCTTTGGTTTTGGAATACGAGACCTACAGATACGGTGGTCACTCCATGTCTGACCCAGGTACCACTTACCGTACCAGAGAGGAGGTTCAAAACATGAGATCCAGAAACGACCCAATTGCCGGTTTGAAGATGCACTTGCTCGAGCTCGGAATCGCCACCGAGGAGGAGATCAAGGCTTACGACAAGGCTGCAAGAAAGTACGTTGATGAACAAGTTAAGGAGGCCGAGGCTTCTCCACCACCTGAAGCTAGAATGGACATCTTGTTCGAGGACGTCTACGTTCCAGGCTCTGAGCCAAAAACTTTGAGAGGTAGACTCTCTGATGACTCCTGGTCTTTTGAGAAGAACGGGTTTGCTAACCGTTAAGGTATCATGACATCAATAAATTCAATAATCCAAGCTTAGCAAGGATCCCCATTGTAGTCCGTTTGCGTCCCTGCATTCCGTAAACACACGACCTTCTAAAACATTCATGCATTAAACCCCGTACCTCCTCTCCATTGATCCTTGGACCATGAGCAGTCCTTTGTCGAGACGCAAGAACTGGACGACCACTAGTCCGCGAAGCGCTCCAGATCCTAAGGGGTTGTTACCTTCTACGGGTCTATTGGACGATGAAACTTTGTATCTTCTGACTAATTCCGCGATGGTTTTACCTAAGCAGGGATCTCCAGGTAAAATTAAGAACGGCAAGAGTTTTGCTTCCAAAATTTTCAGTTCGCCTGGTAGGAGACCAGCTGCTTCCTCTGTGAGGACGCCGCCGCATTTGAGGAGTCCAGAAATTTCACCGTTTCAGACTCCAAAACGTCAAATTGTGTCTCCAGCTGCCACACTTGGCACCCCACCTAGTTATGGTGAATCTCGGAAAACAGTCGTTGATAGCAAATGTCCGTTTTGTGAGGAATCTCTGACAAATACTTTGGATATGCCTTTCGGAGAGGAGAAAACTTTGGAGCTGACCTGTGGGGAATCGGTGCACGAACGATGTCTGATGACTTTCATGGAGAATGGAACTCCTTTGGACCCTTCGTCGCTCAAGGGGAACATGGAAGCGCTTTTCCCCATGTGTCCTACGTGCAATAAAAGAGCTTTTCCCCTGGATAGCAGACAAGTGGACGAATTTGTCACTGCTCGCATCATTAATTCGCAAAACGTGAATCCAGCGAAAACTGTTGTGAAAGACAAACCTTCAGAACCAACGTTGAAGTCCTCGCGTGTGAGAGCTACTCGTCATTCTCGTCAGAGAGAGTCGGACTCTTCTTTCTTACCGTCACACAAGAAGAAAACTTCACGTGGATCCTCAATCAGTGCTATGAGTTCCATATTTTCTTCAGTAAGTGATGGTAATACTGATGGTACTCACCAGGTTTCTACGGGGATGCCTTTGGCCGTTAAGAGGTCCTTGTTCATCGGTGATCTGATGACAAAGAGCACATTAAATTCCAAACAAATTGATTCCTTTGGTTTGCTAAGAGTGGCTGATCGTTTACTCGTATCGAAGGATCAGATCAACTGGACTGTGAAAAATTGCTATTTGTTTTCGTTCTGGTTGGTTGTTTTGAGTCATGATTACGCAGAGTATGAGACTTTCAGACTGGTTTCTGGAATGAACAACTCCTCTATGGATTTACCTCAAACTCCCACAGACAAGCATTGCATCACAGTTTTCCAAAACGATAATGGCATCGAAATCAGCACTCTAGATAAAGGCTGTGTGTTCTTGACAGCTATGGGACCAGAAATTTTGCAAACATGGGGTGACGCTTTAAGAGATTTAACTATGACATTTCCGGCGGAATCTTTGAGCAGAACAATCAAAGTCGTTGAATCTCAATCGTCTATGCCACCTGAGAAGCTAAAGAGCTTCGCTGAATCGCTACCAAGTTTAAGTGCAGCAAAACCGAAAAAAATTATACTAATTATCAACCAAAGAACGGCCACAACGGAATCGTTTATTGCGACCAAAAACATTATCGTTTCGTTACTTCTCATCAAGATCGATATAGCATGTCTATTTACATCGGATGAGGTCCCAACACTAGATTCTCCTGTTCTTTTGAACAGTGTTATCGATTCTTCAGGTAATTTCACTGATCAGGTTGAATCCGTGGTTACCGACTTCCACAAATGTTTGGAAAATACCCCCGTTGATGGGTTTGCTTTGAGAGATGTCTATTCTAAGCAGGTTTCCATGGATGCGTTAGATGAAACGACGACAATTGCAATCTCCACCACTCCATTGAGGGAATTAAAGGCTTTCCCCACCGAACAAAACGTTTTCGTGGAGGTTACAACAACCCCAGAGATGAGACTTATGAATAACAGACAAAGCGTTATGAACGTCACTACTTGGGATGACGTGATGGTGTATATCTGCCAATGTTTGGGTCTTGAATTTGACGATTCTGATTTTAGCATGTCTTCAGATGACGATGAAGAAAAAGTTCACCCAACTGAAGGACTCAAAGGAAGAGCTCCTCCTAGAGCTTCAAGGTTAATGACAAACCAAAGATTTAGTGATCTTATTGAGGATATTGAAAAGGCATTGGAAATGGAATAACATATTATTTGGTGATCTAATGTAGGCTAATTTCATTATCGGGTGATGAAAATCGTTCAATTTCCACGAATATCTTGCTCACCCATAAATCCCTCTCCTGTCTTGATCTGGCCATAAAAACAGCTGACCGACCAGTGACACCGAGTCTACTCACCGTGTGCAATAATCCGGGATTCTCATTATTGGCGTTCTTGACTAAAACTCTCTTTGATCCAAACCAAAGAGTAAAACACCGGGAACTTTCCTCCTCATTAGACATCCAGCCATCTGGATATACACGAGGCAAAGAATGGTATCCCGGATGTAACTGGTCAAATGATTTATCTCTCTCTAGTAAATCCAACGCTGTCGAGTTATCTGCGTAGACATAACAGTCTTTCAAAGCAATGGTCATGTACCTTTCGTAATATGCGGTGGGTTTTACCGTTCCATGTCTCATACTTCTCACGTGCATTCGATACATCATCAAAAATCCAGGACAGAGAAGAACAAAATAACGATGGAAAGTTGCATGCTTCTTGGGCTTTTGGAATAGAGTTCCACATTTTATGACGCACCTTGTCATTGCATGGGACGAAATTGTGAAGATATGAGGATCAGCATTTCCAAGAAAGTTCTCCCATTTTGAAATCGAATGAGCTATAATGGCTTCATCCTGTTCGTTGAGATTAAGATCCTCCATGTTTCGTTGACGGATTTGGATCTGCTGCATCAAGTCGGACTGGCTGCGGCTTGTCCAGTAAAGATTGATTTCTCGCAGTTTTTCCATCCATACATCTCTCATTTGGCTAGATGACGCCTGAAATACTATTCCGCACCCATTGCGTAACTTTATTTCAAAACAGGCATTCATGATCGAATCCGTTACAATACCCTCGCCATACCAAGTGAGGCTACCCACCAAATGAACAATTTTCTTGAGCTTTTTGGAATCAAAAGTTTCAATGGAAATCACTTCATTTAGATCGACAATCGTCTTCGCTCTAATGACTTGTGCAGCTCTTCTTTCCATTTCCAGTAAGGCCCTTCTGTCCTTTTCCTTGAACTCTTCGTCAGTTATCCCCGCTTTCAGCCATGCAACATGTTCATCATCATCCATAGGATATGGAGATGCATCGATAATTTCTTCTCTCGAATTCCGTTCCTTATGTAACTTTTCAGCATCCAAAACGTCTCCCGATGGGGACATTATATCGGGATCGTCGAAATATGGCACTGCATCATGAAGTCTTGCGATCATTAGTAGATTTTCATTAGTGTAGCAATGGACAAGCTTGAAAACTTGTCTTCCAATTTTGCTGGTCATCTTTCCTTGTCTGTTGGTGAGCAACACAAGAAACCCTTCAACACATGGTGGCTCATCTAACAACAAACCATCTTTGCTGACAACTACACGAGGCTCGTGTACCATTCTGCGAAGCTCTAAATCATGAGTATCCTCAAGAGCTCTGCCTGTCAAATATTTCGAGCTCTCCCCAAACACCCAAGACAGTGTATCGTAATGTCTCCATGCAAAAGCCAGGGAACTGTGATTGACCATCAATTCCCTCAGCTTCGTGTTCAAATCACTATCAAATATATCTTTCTTGGATAACTCCCGTAAACTTTCCACCACTAAACCAATGGTGTATTCGTAGATTGGTAATTTTATAACGTTATAGCCCACCTGCTCAACATATACAGTCACCTCATGTGATCGATTTGTTTCGGCAATCTTTGTAAGCAAATCATCACTCGGGATCCTTATCGATATTCTCAAATCAAGATCAGGAATAGATAACTTCAGCAATTGGCTGCTAGATTTTCCGAGGACCATTCGCAACAAATTTAGCCATTTCAAAGATGATGTTTGAGTTCTTCCCTGTAAGATGTAATATTTTCTCTTATCATCTTTTTGAACAGTAATACAAACGGTTTTATCCAAAGTATTATTCAAGCTCACCTTAGTAGTGGAAACATTAACTGGGAAATCAAACTGGCTTTTTTTGCCCCGATTTTCCGATATGCGAATATCTCTTTTATCAAGGAATTGGATTAACAATGGCTCTTCAAGACTTTTCTGAGAGCGTGCAACCACGATGTGTTCTTTCCATCTTTCCAGGATTTGTAAGCCTGTTGCCGATTCTCTTATGGGATCATCACAAAGAACCATAACCAACATCTTTTCAGCTTTCACGATCTCACCCTTGGCGAAAGTGGAGAAAAGTTTTTCTAACTTGAGAGTTCTCTCAGCTCTTGTCACATCTTCAGCCAATCTGGTACGAGCCCATAGAGTTTTTTTTCGTAACTGTGATTGCAATTGAAGGTGTTTGGGTTTCATTTTCACTGTGGGGACATGAAGCACTTCAGGTTCTGGGTCCAGAGATTCCAACTTTGTGGGCTTCTTCTTATGCGCACGCTTTGGTGTATTAAATGCAACGTTCACATTGGGGGCTGGTGGAACTTCGGATGATTTAGTGCTTTCAGAATATTCCACACTCGAAACAACTGGCAGACTTTCTATATCAGGGCTGGTACCAAAAACGTGTTCATGTGAGACGTCGTCGTGGTTTATCTTGAGTATTTCGTCGTTATCAAGATTCGTGCCCCATTCATGTCCAGAAAATACAGATTGAATATGTTTGCTTTGAGTGCCAAGATCAGAATCTGTGTCTGACTCTAAATCTGATTCTGAATCAGTTGACAAGGTGACATTAACGTTTTCTGCAGGATTTGGTCGATTCCTGTAACTTGTACTTGTTGAACTGGAACTTTCATTGAAAAAGGGATCCAAATCAGTGTCATCAGACACTTTCCCCATTAACCCAACCAATTGTTTGGCCTTCTGTACAGCCAGATAGGAATCCACCGTTGATACCAATGATCGAAGCCACGAATCAGAGGATGACAACCAGAATTTTGGGATGGGCCCCAAACAAATCACCCTTGAGGACTGATACATCTCCTTGGCATCGCAATAAGTGAGTCTAAAAGCGGTGAAAGATGATCTAGGAATTGTGAGGACGTCATTTCGCCTCGTCTCCTGTGCCATCAGACTCAATGAAGGTTAAAAATGAAGCGAGGATGGGACACGGACAAAAAGTGTTGTATATCCTATAAATACTGTTGTAGTCGTGTCCCCGGACCAGAAAGTCTGGTTAGGAACCACGTCGGATCGGCTACTCTCATCTGCAGGTTACAGGCCGGTAGATTGATCTTTTCACTAAGACCTTTAGTCAGCGGTGCAGAGTCTACTTTGTTAGTAAGAAAAGTATCGGACCAGACCGGATTTGAGGTCTAACATTAATTGTCATTGCTCAATTAATTGTACCTCCAAAGGACACCTGAAGACAAAGGCAGATTCTGTTAATAATGTCTCAATCCAACAGAATAGTTTCTCCATTTTTGGATGACAACGAATTCATTGACGTTGGACTCGAAGCACCCTCGAGGACTGGATCTGATTCACGTACGGTCGTTCGTAATCCCAGCATTCTCAGGGGAGGCGAGAATGATCGTCAAACGAGGCTTGGATCTCCCACTGTGGCGTTCTCGCCCCGATTCGGTGACGACTCATTGGGAAGGATATCAGAGGATTCAATGATGAAGACTCCAGCCATGAACCTCGGTGATTTCACAAGAGAAGAATCATTGAATTTGAATGAGCTAGAATCGGATGAAATCCCTGATGATCTCAGGAGAAACGTTACCGTCATGAAAAGACATAGATGGGGAACACAAAGAAAGAAGAACGGTGATGCTCTTGGTAGAGCGAAGACGTTCAAATGGAAATCTGGAACGATTGGTCGAAATTTCCGTCAATTCAGTTCCCAGAATAGTCCCGAATCCGATAGTGAGGATGAGAATGCAAAGAACGCAAAGGACAACTTCAGAAATGTCTATTGGAATCAGAATCTACCTCAGGAGATGCTCGATTCCAAGGGACAGCCAATTGCAGTTTATGCGAGAAACAAAGTGAGAACTACCAAGTATACGCCTCTCAGTTTCATCCCGAAGAATTTGGCATTTCAATTCCAAAACGTTGCCAACATTTATTTCTTGGTGATGATCATCATGGGAGCTTTTCCCATTTTTGGTGTTACGTCTCCCATTCTTGCTGCAGTTCCTCTGATTGTCATCGTCGCATTAACTGGTTTTAAAGACGCGTTGGAAGATTCTCGGCGTACCATGCTCGATCTGGAAATAAATAATCAAAGAACACATTCTCTATCTGGTGTTTACAATCCAAACACCATGGAGGACAATGTCTCTCTCTGGAGAAAATTCAAAAAAGCGAACTCTAGGTTGATGTTCATGTTTATAAATTGGGTACAAGGAGTGTCCACAAAAGAGGGGAGAGAAAAGCGTCGGTTGAAAAAATCTAAACAGCACAAAGACGAAGCATCTCATAAGGATTCCTTTGATAGTTTGAATGATTTTGAAAGACCGTCATTTCAAATGGAAAACCTCGAAAGTGCCGGTTCTGGGTCAAGTTACACCGCTGTGGATAATCCCTTTGGCGAAGATCAACACACTTCAGGTCCTCAGCCGTTTATTGGTAGGGCTTCCGCGAAGTCTGTTGGAGTCCATTTCAAGAAAGATTATTGGAAAAATGTTAAAGTTGGAGACATGATCAAGGTGCAGAACAACGAAGAGGTACCTGCTGACATCTTGATTCTGGCTACATCCGATGCCGATGGTGGATGCTATGTGGAAACCAAAAATTTGGATGGTGAAACCAACCTGAAGGTGAAACAAGCCTTGAAGTGTTCCAGTACTTTTGTCAAGAGAGCTTCTGATCTGGCCAAATGTAAGTTTTGGGTGGAAAGTGAAGGCCCTCACGCAAACATGTACTCTTACAACGGAAACTTGAAGTACTACGTCAACGGAGACGAGGACGGTGAGATCAGCAATGAACCCGCTTCCATTAACAATATGCTTTTACGTGGTGTCACTCTCAGAAATACAAGTTGGGCAATCGGTATCGTGATGTTCACCGGAGCTGATACCAAGATCATGCTAAATGCTGGTGTCACTCCATCCAAGAGATCCAGAATCTCCAGAGAGTTGAACACTGCTGTTATCCTTAATTTTGCACTTCTTTTCGCTCTCTGTTTGTCCGCTGGTATTGTCAACGGTATATACTACAACTCGACGAATAATTCCAGAGAATATTTCGAGTACGGAACCGTTGCTGGATCTGCAGTAACAAACGGTATTGTCAGTTTTTTTGTGGGTGTCATCCTTTACCAATCTTTGGTGCCTATCTCCTTGTACATTTCGATCGAAATCATCAAGACTGCGCAAGCGTTCTTCATTTATTCTGATGTGCTGATGTATTTTGCCAAATTGGACTATCCGTGTACTCCAAAATCATGGAATATTTCGGACGATCTTGGTCAAATTGAATACATTTTCAGTGACAAGACGGGGACGTTGACTCAAAACGTGATGGAATTCAAAAAGTGTACAATCAATGGAGTCAGTTACGGTAGAGCTTACACCGAAGCATATGCTGGAATTCGGAAAAGACAAGGTATTGACGTGGAAGAGGAATCCGCCAGAGAACATAAAGAGATTGCCCTGGATAAAGCGGAGATGTTTGACAGTCTCAGAGGTAAAAATGAAAATGCAGATTTGGACTTTGATGATCTCACTTTCATCTCAAAAGAATTTGTTCAAGATCTAGGAGGCTTGAACGGTGAGAAGCAAAAGAAGGCCAACGAGCATTTCATGCTTGCATTGGCTCTTTGTCATTCTGTTATTACAGAAAAGTCCGAAAAGAAACCAGGTAAACTGGAATTGAAGGCTCAGTCTCCAGATGAAGCCGCTTTGGTGGCCACCGCAAGAGATGTTGGTTTCGCCTTCCGTAATAGAACGAAAACTGGTGTTGTCCTCAACGTCCAAGGCTCCGAAAGAGAATATCAAATTCTCAACACCTTGGAATTCAATTCGACCAGAAAAAGAATGAGTGCCATCATCAAGATCCCTCCTGCCACCCCCGGAGGTGATCCTACCGCTTTACTCATCTGTAAAGGTGCAGATTCCATTATCTATTCGAGACTTTCCGAAAACAACGATCAAGCTTTGCTGGATAAAACCGCAGTTCATCTCGAGCAGTTTGCCACGGAAGGTTTGAGAACCTTGTGTATCGCACAGAGAGAGTTGAGTTGGGATAAATATCAAAATTGGCTTAAAGCTCATGAGGCTGCTGCTGCTGCTCTTGTTAACCGGGAGGAGAAAATGGAGGAAGTTGCCGATTCCATCGAACGTGAACTGATTTTACTTGGTGGTACTGCCATCGAGGATCGTTTACAAGATGGTGTTCCTGATACCATCGCTTTGCTCGCCAAAGCCGGTATCAAATTATGGGTCCTCACCGGTGATAAAGTGGAGACTGCCATCAATATCGGATTTTCTTGTAATTTATTGGATACGGAGATGAACCTGCTCGTTGTCAAAACAGAGGGCGAGGATATTGAAGAAGTTTTGGGAACATCTGAATTCGAAAGGTGCAATGGTGATAAAAAGATGATTGTTGAATCGCTGATATTCAAGTATTTGAGAGAGAATTTTGGAATGACAGGTTCTGTCGAAGAGCTTGAACAGGCCAAAAAAGATCATGAACCTCCCACTGCTAATGTTGGGTTAATCATTGATGGTGATGCCCTTAAAATAGCGCTTGGTGCCTCTACAGAGAGAAGCTTCTTGCTTCTCTGTAAGCAATGTAAGGCTGTCTTGTGTTGTCGTGTTTCCCCAGCTCAAAAGGCTGCAGTGGTCAAACTCGTCAAAGACACTCTCGATGTGATGACTCTGGCCATTGGTGATGGATCCAACGATGTGGCCATGATTCAGGCTGCTGATGTTGGTGTTGGTATTGCTGGAGAAGAAGGTAGAGCCGCTGTGATGTCGTCCGATTACGGTGTGGGACAATTCAGGTTCTTGGCCAGATTGATTCTGGTTCATGGTAGATGGTCCTACAAGAGACTCAGTGAGATGATTCCTTCTTTCTTTTACAAGAACGTTATCTTTACTCTTGCCCTGTACTGGTACGGTATATACTCCAATTTCGACGGGTCTTACCTTTTCGAATACACATATTTGATGTTCTACAACTTGGCCTTCACTTCGTTACCTGTGATCTTTTTGGGTATCTTTGATCAGGACGTTCCTGATTTTGTTTCGTTGTTGGTTCCTCAACTTTATCGTAGTGGCATCTTGAGATCCGAATACAATATGACCAAGTTCTGCTGGTACATGGTCGATGGTTTTTACCAATCAATCATCGCCTTTTTCTTCCCTTACTTCTTGTATTACAAGAACACAGTTATTGCAGCAAATGGATTAGCGTTGGATCATAGGTACATTTTTGGATGCGTTGTGGCCACTATCGCCATCGTTGCTTGCAATCTCTACGTTCTTTTCCATCAATACAGATGGGATTGGTTGTCGTCTTTGATTGTGGCTTTGTCGATTTTAGTTGTCTTCGGATGGACTGGTGTTTGGTCTTCGGCTGTTTACTCAGGGGAATTTTTCAAGACTGCTGCCAGATTGTATGGATCTGCTTCATTCTGGGCAACGTTCTTCATTGGAGTCCTGATCTGTATCATCCCCAGATTCACCTATGACTTTTACATCAAAATATTCAGACCACGGGACGTCGACATCATTCGTGAGTGTGTCGCGCGTGGAGATTTCACCCAATATCCTTACAACTACGACCCAACGGATCCTCAAAGACCAAAGATCTCTGCCTACAGCAAAGAACACACTTTGGAAGCTCCAATAAGTGGACCCTCATCTCCGTTGCATAGTAGGGCGGTATTCAGAGATTCGATTAATGGTGCTGGTGGTAACAGGCGCTCGTTCATGGGCCAAATTTTTGGCAAGCGCAATCCTTCGTCGCCATTCAGTAACAGAAATGCATTCGAATCCTCCGACACCGTGAACACAGAAGAAATTCCGATGGATTTCAGAAGAGGTGATGCTCATCACAGTCCTTCTTTGTCCCTCAGACAACCTGCCACTGTGTTGCCTACCATGGACAATAACGATGACAGATTGTCCCACCTGCGTAACTCGATCCGTAGGCAAAGAGAAAGTTTGGACGCCACGAGGAAATCTTTGGACACAGCCCGGAGAGCCTCGTTAGATCAATACAGGAGAGCTTCTGGTCGCACCTCTTATGAGGGCAGAACCAGTATGGATTTGCCGGAATTGACCACCGCTGAATCACTCATAAGTAGATTGTCGAAATAATAATATTGTATTATATGGAATCACACCTTGTAGATTTCTAGGAAAGTGACAAATTTCAAAAATTAGAGATGCGATGAGGTGTGCGGTTCGAAAGTGTCACCTGCAAATTTTATTACATGAGTTTATCTGGCGAGCTTCCCAATAGCATGGAGACAGAGGCTTCAATTACGCCAGAGACAGTAAATGAGGGTTCAGAAATACAGCAAACGGAGGAACCCCAGGAAAATTCGAGCGAGTCACCGGCAAACACTGAGGCGGAACAGGTTGGCACTTTGGGATGGACAGAAGATAAGGCTGATTCTGAATCCGAGTCAGGATCCGATTCTGATTCCGACTCAAGTGAATCATCTGAATCCGATTCGGACAGCTCAGATGAATCTGGATCTGAAGACGAAGAGGTAGAGGACGAGGACAACGAGATGGAATTGGATGGCGAGCCAATCAAGTCAAGAAACGAGATTGTGGATGAGGAAGTCAAGCAGTTACCTGAAGATTTCCAGATTGACGAAAACGTGGCGTTGGAATACGTTGGAAACATTACTGGTATCGTGGAGAAGAGTGTCATCGTCAAAGCCAACAGTTCTGGTGAGTTTAGAGTGTTGAAGGATCAGTCAATTCTATGTCTGGAAGACAGAACGCCGATAGGTATGCTATTTGAGGTCTTTGGGAGACTCCAGTCACCATTCTACAGAATAAAGTTCAATTCCGACGAGGATTGTCAAAAATTTAAAGAGCACAAGGGTGCGAAAGTGTTTTATGTGGTTCCACATTCAGACTTTATCTTGACAGAGAGTATCAAGGGAATCAAAGGTAGTGATGCTAGTAATTGGCACGATGAAGAGGTTGCCGAAGATGAACAAGAGTTTTCTGATGATGAGAAGGAGCAAGCTTTCAAGCAGGCAAAGAAGAAGAAGAAGGCGAAGAAACCAAAAGAACAACCGGTTAATCATTACAAATCTCAATACGTGTCGCTGCCCAACCCAAGAAATCAACAGACACCCACAAATCCACCAGTGCAGCCTCAATCACAGCCGTACTATGGAACACAAATGGGTGCTCCAACCAACCAGATGCAACAGGCTGCGTTGATGCAACAATTCAACCAACTTTCTCCTCAACAGATGAACATGTTCGCTCAGATGTCAGGCTACTACAACCAGTACCAACAGTACCAGCAATATCCTCAGCAACAGCAGCAACAGCAGCAACCATATCAATCTTATCAAAGCTATGCATACCCAAATTCCACCCAACAAGCACAGTACCCTCAAGGACAGAATCAATATGTGAATCAGACACAAGGCCAATACGGAATTCAGGTACCACATCAGGCACCAAATCAGGCACCAAATCAATATCCAAATCAGACACAAGGTCAGTACCCCAACCAAGGACAGTATCCTTCGAATGGACAATATCCCTACGGATATCACCCTCAGTGAGTTTCAAGCTTTTCGAGAGTTTCCTCAGCCAATTTTAGAGCGTCTGGTGGGAATCCAGACAGTTCAGCAATATCTATCGCATGTGAATGGTCACTAATCCCCTCTGTGAGCAAATGATCGAAAATCAAAACCTCATCGTTTGACAAATTTCGATTTTGAAACTTTGTAGATACCACTTTTGTTCTGTAGAATTTTGTCTTCGCGTCAAGATGACGTTGAGCCTTGATCAGTTTGGCCAATTCAGAACCGTAATGTGTTGCAAATAGTACTTTGCATTTTGTATTCTGAACGAGATACGAGAGGGAAGCAAAAGCAATGGCTATACCCTCCTTCACAGAAGTCCCTCTACCGAGTTCATCAACAATGGCCAGAGATCTCTCCGTTGCATCTCTCAAAATTATAGCAGTTTCATTCATCTCCACCATAAAAGTACTTTGATGACGAAAGATGTTGTCCGAAGATCCGACTCTTGTAAAGATCTTATCGATGATACCTATATGAGCCGATTGTGCAGGCACGAAAGCTCCCATTTGGGCCATTATGGCAATGATTGCGTTCTGCCGTAAAAACGTGCTTTTACCACCCATGTTGGGACCGGTGATCACCCACGTACTTGTATCTTCGTTGTTTAAATGACAAGAATTTGAGGTAAAATTCTGACTGGCAACAAAAGCATCTTGTAAACCTTCCTCCACCACGAGGTGTCTTCCCTCATCGATTTGAAATTCAGTGGTTTCGTCAACAAGCGGACAAACAAGGTTCTTTTCTCTTGCAAGTTTGGCGAAAGACATGACAACATCCAAATACTCTATCTTTGGGGAGATTCTGCGAAGTTTTTGAGATAATCCAAGAATATGTTGTTTAAGCATATCAGCCACGGCTTCTTCCGCCTCTGTGATACCATATGATAGATAAACCAAGCTGTGACCGATTCGTTTCCAGTCATTACTCACGATTTTTGCTCCACTTTTGTTCTTGTCTTTGAAGACGTAACCAGACTCATCAAGAATGACACTGAGAGCTTTGCTAGTAGATTTGATTTCAACGAGAAACTCTCCCGTCCGAAGGTCCCTGTTAAATCTGAGAGAACCACTATAGCCCAGACTCTTTAAATGAGCTTGCATTTCATTTTGAAGATTCATTTGCTGGTTGACGAATTCTTGGAATTGGTCCCTTAGCTTCAAAAGCTTAGCACTTGACGAACTCTTCACAAACCAAGGTTTGATCGGTATCCCGAGATCGATTTTACTGTCAGTCAAAGGATTAGGCTCCTCTTGTAATGTTTCCCTAATGAAGGCAGCTGCTTGATACGAGTCCACATCCAGTTCCAATAATGGTTTCAACAATCTTTTACCCTCTAAAGGAGCATTCTCCGCCAGTTCTCTCATTTCTTCGATCAATGTAATGGTATTGGCAATTTCCAATAGTTCGCTGGGCTCAGCTCTTCCGTTGGCTATTCTCCGTATAATTCTGTTAACGTCAGATGTTCTTTTGAGTAATAATCCTAAATCCTCCGAGAACAGACGATGTTTCATCAGGAATCTTACGAATTTTTGTCGTCTGTTGATCTCGCTCACCTCCGTGGAAGGTGCCAACAACCAATGCTTCAAAAGTCGCGAGCCTTGCGGTGTCAAAGTCTTATCCAGAACAGTTGCCAAAGCACCAGATTTGAACCCACCTCGTATGGTGCTCGTTAATTCGAGATCTGTTGCGGCTCTGGGATCGATACTCATTAAAGTATCTGGTAGAGATCTCTCTGGAAGTGCAAAATCCGTTTGGAAAAGGGGAATACATTCATCGAGGTAGTGTAGAAGCATTGACGAGGCACTTTTCTCTTTGATCGTCATGTCATCAAGGTGAATGCGTACTAACCTCGATTTTCCTGAAAATCGGTTGGCAAAGCTAGTCAATCTTTTGCGTCTACTTGACACCGACTGTGCAGTGCAATAAAACTTTTTGATATCGCCCAGCTCTGGATACCACCTACCGGACACCAATTTCTCCGTATCAATAGATTTGTCGAGCAAAATCTCGGCTGGATTTATCCTCGTGATGTTAGCCATGAGATCAGTGAGATTTGTCTCCAAAACGTGGAAACTTCCTAGTCCCACATCAGCCCAAGCTAAACCGATCTTCATTTCAGCGTGATCTTTGAATGGATTTTCAGGAAATGATATAGCAAGCAGATAATTGTTATAGTGATAGTCTCTAATGTCCTCCTCGACAACTGTTCCTGGAGTGATCAACCGTGTCACCGGTCTTCCAATCTTGCGAGTAACTTTATCGGTTATCTGATCACAGACGGCAGCCTTTAGACCCAATTTGAAGATTGCATTCAAATATTTGCTTAGTCTGTAATCGGGAAACCCTGCAAACGAGACATCCTGGGTCTTCAACCTCTTTTTTGTCAGTGTGATTCCGAGTAATCCAGCATACTTTTCAGCTTGCTCAAAATACAGCTCATAGAAAGACCCTACTTGGATCAACACGACAAAAGACTCATCCTTACTGAAGCGATCGATTGTACTTCTTATCTCCTGGTAGAATTCTGTGAATTCAGAGGGTTCTTCAATCTCAATAGCTTTCTTTGGAGTGGGCAACTCATCTAAATGCAGAGTTACTGGGGTAGGCTCGAGAGACGTGTCACCCAATCTCTTTGTAGTGGATATGAAACGATACCCAATCACATTTCTTGCACGAACGAACGGTATCCGTCGCACAGTGCGCAAAAATGAGGGTCTGTACATGAGAAAGAGTCGCGTTGCGCCGCAACGACATTCACGGGGTCCTACACGACGATAACGTAATTAAGTTTAATTTAAAAATCCCTTACAACCGGGAGCTCCACATAAGCACGGAATTCTCTCATCATCGTTAGTTTCTCTTTCGAACTTGTAATCGTACGTCAATTCCTCATTGGCAGCCACGTCCCTGAGGGCATAAATGACGATTCTCTTCTTTCCTTCAACCTTGATAATTTTGGCAGTACAACTGGGAACACAACAATGGTTAATGAACCGAGCAATTCCTCCCTTTTTGGTGGCATCAATGACCGTATTCTCGTCAACACGGAACAGATAACTCGAACCAACACCAGATTTCAAGTATTTCTTCTCTCTCACCTCAGCAACCTGTTGCCTCAATCTCTCTCCAACGTATTCGATAATCATTTCTTTGGCAGCAATTGGCTCCAAGGCGTACAGTCCCCAGTTGTGAATGGCCGATCTTGCGAAGCTGACTGGCTTTTTCCGTTTCGTCAATTGGTTCAAATCCAAAATATCGGTCTCACTACCAAGCATCTGTTTCTGAGCACTAATATCTGCTTGGAAACGTCTATTATTGGCACGATTCACACGCGAACTTTGACCAGAGTTGGCATGGGAGTCATCCTCTTCCGTCTGCACTGTGCTGAGAGGATTATGCACTTTGCGACGATGTGGTAAGTATTCCACTTTGAGAGAATCGGCAACTTTCTTGTAACCTTCTGTTCTAGAACATCCAGATTCGTTCTGTAACGATTTGAGAGCAGATTGCTCAACCTCTTCGTTAGCAGGAACGTGTAATGACTCTCCAATGTGTTTTTGCTTCCAACTCCAGTAATCGATATCGGGTATATTCTGAGTGACAACTGAATCCTTGAGAGCCAATTTGATTAACCGATAATCTTCTTCATCAATTGAATTTTGCATAAACTCCAAATCAGATGCAAATTTGATACGGGGAGCATCTTCAAAGACAGGTTGAGGGGTACCGAAAGTTGGCTGAAACTTCTTTTCCAGCTTCGTCCATTCTTTGACGACTTCCTCCTTGAGATCTTCATCAACGTCCATCGCTTCAGATTTGACGGATTCCTCCTTGATGATTTCCGACTCTGGAGAAGTCGGTTCAGACGAGATGTCTTGCTTCTTCGTTTCGGATTCCTCATCGGATGATTCAAGCTTGATTTTCTTACGAGGTCCAGCCTCTTTTTCTTCCTCATCTGAGTCATCAAATTCAAGCGCATGAGCCAAAGGAAGCCTGTCGTGCTTCCTCTTTGGAGGTCCTCGCCTGAAAGTGGGGAGTTGAGGTAATGATTGACTGTTTCTGCGAACACCAGGAATGAATGTGATATCTGCAGGCTCCTTCTTTGCCTCTTTCTCCTTTTCTCTTTGCAATTGTTCCTCCTCCTTGATTTTGTCCATCTCCTCGGGGAAGTTCTCTGGGTCCAAAAGACTCAAAATCTCGGGACCGACGATTTTTTCTCTTATATCCTTCGAAAGGTAAGATTCCAACTCTTTAATCAAAGCAGAGGTAGCTTGCTCAACAGGAGATCCATCCGATGATGATTCATCCTTTTCAACAAAGTCTGGAGGCACTAAAAATTCCATGTACATCTTGTATTGAAAGAAACGACGACCATCCTCCTTATCGAAACACAACTGAGCCTCTTTCAGCGAATCAAACACGACGTAAAATCCAGAATAATGCGTCAACACTCTCGCCCAGTGATATCTATCCAGAGCTCTTTTGATATCATAAGGTGCAATGTCTCTGGTGGACACAAACTTGTCTGAAATAAAAACGCATGGTTTACCAGATATCTGTCTTTCGATTTCCTTTGGTAGAGTCACTTTGGTCATGTCTATGATATGTCTCGAATGAGCCGAAGTCTTCGGAGTGTTCAACAAACGTTCAGCTTCGGATTTTCCTGTATTTTTCACGGTGAAAATTTGGTCTAGAGCAGCGATCTCTGGCATTTCCGATCCAAGGAATTTGGGTCTCTGAGCAATCGGGGCCGGTGCAGGCAATGGAGCCGGTCTTGCTCTTCTTGGCTGTGTTGGTAGAGCAGCGATGTTAACGCTTTTCTCTCTTTTCAATGCCTCTCTTGCGGCTCGTTGTCTTTCCTCATCCTTCTGTTTCTGTTTCTTTAATCTTTCTATGGCTCTCGACGTTATTTCATCCAGTCTGGATTTCGACTGTAGTGCCGTCCGTATCGACACACCAGCCACAGTGACTTTACCATTGGTTTGGGCAACGGCATTCTTAGCCGTATCGTTAGCCCTTTGGGTGTCACCATCGTAAGAGACTATACAAATACCCAGAGGAACCGCTGTGATCGGGTCATCCACGGAACGGATCTGGGTTATTGGACCATACGATTTGAATATATTTCTTAGTTGAGCCATTGGAACTGAAGCTGGGAAACCCCATGCCACCACCTCATTAGTGGGTTTAGGTCCCACCGAATGCTTATCGTATTGAAATTTCGGTGGCAGCAACGACTTGAACACACGTTTGTTCGACTTACGACCCTTCCGTTCGTATATAGGGTATACTCCAACTTTACGAGGATCAGGAATGGGTTTGGCAACGCCCTGGCCTTCAAAACGGATCACCGGTTTGGTCTTTGATTTGTCCAGTTCAGGGTCGCTTATCACACGAAAATTCTTCTTGGGCTTCAAGTCAGTGGTATCAATCAATGCCAAACGCGAAAGCATGTGATTTTGCTCGATTAAAGGCACTTCCGGTTCAGGCGACCTGCGGCGTGGTGACTCTACACGAGGGTGTTGTTCCCTTGGCGAGTCATATCTTCGGTCAAAGCGATCTGCTCCATCATAGCCGTGACTCCTCCTATCTCCTCGCGGTGAATTTCGAGGCCGATCATTGGGGGAATCCCGATAACCCTGTCTTCTGTACATGATATTTCACAAAACAAGCGTACGCGGAAGACCCCCAATGGGTGGGGCACTACAGAAAATGGGTCAGACATTGAATTTTCAAACACACATTTTCAAGGGCAACTACAATGAAGTTATCGACGTTAAGACGTTTATTTCGTTCTAATATGTTTCAATGGTCCCACAGAATGGAAAAAGTTGAGGGCATACTCCTTCTTCTTAAACTTTCTCACTTTAGGTTCCTTCACGTAGAAATCCCAACCTTGACGCTTAGCAAAGTTGATGGCAGCCTCCTTGGTGTCGAATTGCATGATGGTTCCCTGCATGTAATCCGATGATCCTTGGTAACCCATCATGTCGTTCTCCCATCTGTTACCCTTTCCGAGCACGTCCCAATCCAGTCTCCAGTTTCTGGTGTTGTGCTTTCCACTTTGGGTGGCAGCTTTGGCCTCCTGATAAATTCTCACCGTTCTCTCTGTGGTCAAACCCTCTGGGGCTCCACTGATCAACTCATTGGGCGTCACAGCCTCCTCAGGAGCGGCTGGCACTTTCTGAAATTGCATGGCACTGGCAGTGAACGGACGCACCTGCATCACTGCAGAGCGAGACACCAACCTCGAAACTGACATGGAAAGCATGGTTGTTGTGCGTTGCTGACTTGATTATCCTCTGTGCTGTGGTTGGTGGATGGCATCAAACGGGTGTCACACGACCACCAGGAACAAAACCCTGTAGAAATGGGAGGATATCCCAGTTGCACTGGGATACACGCTTCATTTACCGCATCGGGTATCCTACTCCTTTGAGACGCGTTCAGCTCCTACGTGCATAACTTTCTCAACCCTTTCCAATTTTCTTATGAGCTCGAAGGTGATTGATCAGGCGTTGAGAGATGTTATTCCCACATACGAGGGAGCATTCCCACCAAAATTAGTCTCGTATACCACCTCATTATCGATGAGTGGTCAAAGGCACGATTTCGATCTCGCAAAGTACCATCTTTCAGCTTTTGTCGCGGTGACCAAGTTGGCCGAATTGATGGATTTACCTGAACCATCTACGGACAAGATTCCAATTCCTCGCAAACAATTGGACACGGCAATCAAGCAGTTCATGGGGGTTTCGGTGCCTTCCACACCAAGAAAGAGAAAGATGGCCATGACTCCGGATTCCACACCAAGAAAGACTCCTAGAAGAGCAACCAACACACAGCTAATGACTCCGGAGTCCACACCACAGAAGGTTCAAAAAGAGATAAAATTGGAGGAGCCAGTGTCGCCCGTGACGTCCAAATTAATGAAGATTGCAGAGGATGAAGATCCAGAGTTCGAGGTGGAAGATGAGGACGACGATTTCAAGCCGCGAGCTGTTCTGGTTGAGACTCCGCGCAAGAGAGGAAGACCAAGAAAAAGCGAATCTCCAACAGTACTGGATGATACTCCCAGGAAAAGGGGAAGGCCCCGGATCCATCCAGTTGTTGAGGATGAGATCAAGATCAAGGGCAATTCTGCATTGATGGACGTTGAAGTCAAGGCCACCAAGAACCCAATGACTTTAAGCCAATTGGAAAATTTTTGCATAAAGAGTGGACTCGGCTACGACATGATCGAGCACGTCGTGGATACTTTCAACGAGTTTAGAAATAGATTGACAAACGAATGGGCTTTGCTCTGTGGAGTGGTGGCAGTTGCTCAAGAACGCCTCGGAGCCGACAAGGCCAGATTGTACGAGATCATGCACACACATCAACAGGGAGGGTTGAGGAAACAAGACTTAAGCTATTGGGTTGGCATAGTGGAGAAGCTAATCGCGAGTCATATGTGGGTCCGTGAGCTAGACCAAGCCAATGGAGCTATTGAGTGGAGAGAAAGACCTGAGATTGGCAACCTGGTGGAAAGGTCCACTAGGTATACGAGTCCTCAATATTTACAAGAATTCGAGGATTGGAAGAGGAGCATCTGTGGAAAATTTGGCATTTCCGTGTGAGCCGCATGGACGAGTCGTGTACATGGCCCAATAAAAATTGAAAAATCGCAACGTCAGTAGGTATTGTAGCATGGCTCCAATGAAAAGATCATCCGAATCTGGACCCAGTCCTCAACGAGTGAAGAGGGTAGTTGCATCTGATGACATCGCAGTTGAGAAACAGGTCACCAGATCCCTGAGGGATGGCATGATGGACGTTGACGAGAATGATATAGAGTCGGAAGACGAATTTTCGGATAATTTCATACGATCTACTGGAGTTGATAACGATAGCATTTGGCAAAAGACTGTTGAGAAAGTAGTTAGTTCGGTGGTATCGATCCATTTTGCTCAGGTGGCTCCATTCGATAGTGAACCCAGTCTTGTCAGCGAGGCCACTGGATTTGTCGTTGATGCTACCAAGGGAATCATTTTGACCAATAGACACGTTGTTGGAGCAGGTCCTTTTGTGGGGTATGCTGTGTTCGATAACCACGAAGAGTGTGAGGTCAAGCCCATTTACAGAGATCCAGTTCATGATTTTGGATTCCTGCAATTCAACCCAAAGGACATCAAATATATGACGGTTAGAGAACTGGTTCTTCGTCCTGACTTGGCCAAGGTTGGGTGTGAGATTAGAGTGATTGGTAATGACTCTGGTGAAAAATTGTCGATTTTGGCCGGTTTCATTTCAAGATTGGACAGAAACGCTCCAGATTATGGTGGGATGACCTTCAACGATTTCAACACAGAATATATCCAGGCAGCAGCATCTGCTTCTGGAGGATCGTCCGGATCTCCAGTGGTTAACATTGAAGGTAATGTTGTTGCTCTTCAAGCCGGTGGATCAACGGAATCGTCAACGGATTTCTTTTTGCCAGTTTACAGGGTGAGTAGAGCGTTGAAATGCATCCAAGCTGGCGAACCAATCACCAGAGGTACCATTCAAGTGCAATGGGCTCTCAAACCGTTCGACAAATGTCAACGATTGGGTTTAAGACCGGAAACAGAAATGCAAATGAGAAGCAAATTTCCTCATCTTAACGGGTTGCTCGTTGCCGAGGTTGTATTACCTGAAGGCCCAGCAGACACATTGATCAAGGAAGGAGATTGTTTGATTTCCATCAATGGCATCGATATCGCTACATTCATCACTGTTGATGACATTCTCGATTCTTCTGTTGATCAAGAAATTACGGTGGTTTTGCAAAGAGGTGGTAAGGACATTACAGCTAAATGTGTGGTTGGTGATTTGCACAAGATCACTCCCGATAGATTTGTCACCGTTGCTGGAGCTTCATTCAATTCTGTCTCCTATCAAATGGCGAGACTTTATGCCATTCCTGTCAAAGGTGTCTTTTTGAATGATGCGTCCGGATCATTTTTGTTTGATGAGAATGAAAAAGTCGGTTGGATGTTGGACACAGTCGATGACAGAGACATTCCAGATATCGAGACCTTTGTTGAGATCATGAAGACAATTCCAGATGGAACATGGATCACTCTACAGTTCCGTCATTTGACAGATCTTCACGTTCCCCGCACTTTTGTTTCCTGTATTCAAAGAAGATGGAACTCAGAGATGAGAATGGCTGTTCGCAATGACGAGACCGGATTATGGGATTATCAAACTTTGCAAGAAAAGCCATTAGATCCAATTCCATTGAAGCCTCATAACGCCAAGTTTGTGGATATCCCCACTGAATTCACAGGATGTGCCTCTTTGGTCAAATCTTTTGCCCTTGTTGGTTCCACAGTGCCTCTTCCTCTCGACGCATTTGGCGGATTCAGAGGCAAATCATACGGTTTGGTGGTTGATGCTGCTCAAGGGTACGTTGTGGTGTCTCGTTTGTGCATCCCACACGATCTCATTGATGTCCACATCACCATTGCTGAGTCGATTGTCGTTCCTGCTAAAGTTGTCTTTTTGCATCCTTCCAAAGGTTATGCGATCGTGAAGTACGATCCCTCGCTGGTGTTAGCGCCAGTTCAGACTCCCAAATTCAGCGAACAGCCTTTGCTACGAGGAGACAAGGTTATTTTTGTCGGCTACAACATGAACTATAGGGTGGTGACTGATCAGACTAAAGTCAGTGATATCGCTTGTTTGTGCATCCCAAGCAATCCTACAGCTCCAAGATACAGAGGAACCAACCTTGAAGCTTTGCAAATTGACTCCAATTTATCCTCCCAGTGTGGAAGCGGAGTTTTGGCCGATGCTGATGGTACTATAAGAGGTATCTGGTTGACCTACTTGGGTGAAAGAGCTGGAGAGGCCGATTCCGTCTACAGGTTAGGAATTGACATCACAGAAATCAACCCCATCATGAAGATGCTCAACAAGGGCGAAAAACCAGATTTCCGTATGATTGACGCTGAATTTTCAACGATCTCTATAGCCACCTCGAGGGTTAGAGGTGTGCCTGAAGAATGGATTGAGAAGATGGAGAATGCAGACCAGGATAGACTACAATTCATCAGCGTCGTTAGGTCGAGTGCACAGCTATCTGGTGAACCATCTGCGAATCTGTTACCTGGAGACA
The DNA here is from genome assembly GCA_030569035.1 of Kuraishia borneana. NCBI lineage: Eukaryota > Fungi > Ascomycota > Pichiomycetes > Pichiales > Pichiaceae > Kuraishia > Kuraishia borneana. The sequence goes on from JAJMJT010000006.1 coordinate 174,888, forward strand.
CCGTTTTGACCGTTAATGACAAATTTGTGAGTCGATTCCGTGACCTGGACGTTATGCATGTAAACGAGGAGATGACGTTTAAAGTGGTTAGAAAGAAGCAGATCATGGATGTGGTGGTTAGATCCGAGCCATCAGACAGTTTCAACACTTCTCAAGTGGTGATCTGGTCCGGAGCGTGTTTGCAAGCCCCACACCACGGTGTCCGACAGTTGATGAGAAACATCCCCAGTGGAGTGTATTGTGCGGCATCGTCGAGCGGATCGCCCTCCAGACAATATGTGATTGGAATCACCAATTTCATCACCCATGTCAACGAGCAGGCAACCCCCGATCTTGATGCGTTTTTGAGAGTCGTCTCCACCATCAAGGACAACACATATTGCAAACTGCGGATCGTGTCTTTTGATAACGTCCCATTTGCGCAAACCCTCAAGGTTAACTACCACTATTTCCCGACCATGGAATTGCGTAAGAATTCCAACGGTGAATGGGAGGAACATGAGCATAAATAGATCTAAAAGTGTTATGTACATTACAAATAAGGTAGCAATTTGGCCAACCTCTTCCTCATGTTTCCATGACCTGATGACGTCGCCATCGCCGTCCCCGTGTGTTTTCTCAAGGTTGCTGAAGTCCAGGACGCATTACCATGTTTTCTCCCACTCAAACCTCTCTTGTAACCAGTGGCCGTCTTACGCCATCTTTTATAGGCTGATCTGTTCGTCTTGGCTATGCCTCTACTCAGAAGCAATGACACAGGCGACACCGATAACGTCGCCGTTAATTTTGTCCTCACGCCCGAGAATAACGAAGTCATGTTGAACCGTCGACCATGAAAAGCCAGATATGTCATATTGGTTCCCACACTACCACGACTCAATTGGCACAACTGGATTGACAAGTCATTATTATTAGTCGGAATCAGAGTCATAAGCGACCAATGGTTTGGAAAGGGTCTGTGGATGCTTCATAGGGCCTTTTGGGTGGCTCAGATTCGGCGTTTCTGGTTTCGCTTCCGATGAAGCTGAATTTGGAGTTGACATAGAAGCTGTGTCTTGGTTATTCGCGTTGGGCTTTGAAATTTGCTTTGTGATCTGCTTTGGGATTGGTTTGGCAATCTTGGAGAGAACGTTTAACGGTTTTGACCTCTGTTTCTTCTGAGCTCGAAACTGTCGTAGTTCCTCAATCTCCTTCATCTTGGCATTTCTCTCCTTAGCCGCCTTCTCTTCTTCCAAGTGCCTGTAGAAAGCAACGTCTTTGGCATCCATTTTATAAGCAGAGTTGTTTTTTTCCACTTCTGCACGGAATTCTGCCGTTTTCTGCTGTCTGTTGGCCTCGAGTTGATCTGCCAACGATGATCTTTGTTCGTCTAAAAACTTTTGCGATTCATTTTGCTCCTCCAAGACTTGCCTTTGCAAATCATCAGGGTTGATGCTGCCATCAGCGACGAATTGGGGCATGACTTGTTAGTTCTAGAGAGCCGCTTTAAAATAGTTGGGTGCGCCACTACTGGGGTATCAGCCTAAGTATTAAGATTCTATTTACATTGCAGATGCCAACGATTGGGCAGCCATCAATTCGTTCACCTTCTGGTTCAAAGCACTGTCCTCCTTTGTTCTAATTTGCATTTGGGTGGCCAAATACAAAGAGATGGCTTGCAATCTCTCATCATCCGTTCCGGCCAGTTTGGCAGCATCTTTGAACATGAGAACAGCGTTATCAACGTCTTGCAATTGCAAATAAACTTGGCCTAACAAAGTCTTGACCACGTCGTTCTTTGGATCCAACTCAACGGCTTTAACAAGAATATCTTTAGCTTCCGTAAATTTATCGATCAAAGATGATGGAATAACCTGTTGTTGAGCCTCACTAATAACCAGTTGAGCCAAACTCAACAATGGGCGAGCTCCAACGTTGAAAGTGGGCAAAGCCTTTTGCAATCTGGCAGAGATCTCAAATTGCTTTCTGGCCTTTTCAATCTCTCCACGATCTTGCAAGACTTCACCGTAGTAGAATGGAATCTCAGCAGCGGTTGGGAATTTGGTACGAGCTTTATCAAAGATCTCATCACATTTCTTGACGTCTCCCAACTTGTAATGAGTGCTTGCAAGTTGAATGTAAGCGTACATGTTGTTTGGACTCAATGACAAAACTTTTTCAAAATGACCTTGGGCATCAACGTGTTCTCTGGAGAAATAGTTGAACTGACCGATTTGGTAATGAATATCTGGGTTTTCAGGTTCTAATTCCATGGCCAAAGCCAACTCTTTAGTAGCACCTTCAACATCATCAGAATCAAGGCCAAGAAGACCAAGAAAGATGTGAGTACGGGCTCTTCCTGGGTGGAGATTAATAGCTTTTTCAAAGGCCTCCTTAGCGGCAACCACGTCACGTTTGAGAAAAAGCATGGATCCATGATATTCAAAGGCAATCGACGCCTTCAAACTAGGTTGAGCATCGGCGAATCTCTTGCAAGCTTGGTTCAAGGCAACATCGGCAGCATCGTACGATTCTGGAGTGTCTTGCTTGATGTAAGCGAGAGCCTCGAGTAGAAATTTGTCACCAGATCCTTCAGGAGCTTCCTCAGCGGTAGCAGCAAGTCCCTCAATTGGCAATTCGTCCTTCAAAACACCGAAAAACGAACTCAGATTGGAAGCTGATGGCAACTCATATTTGAGGTTCTTGTATTCAGATTCGTTGACAACCATGGCATGCTTCTTCAACACTCTCTCGAGAGTGGCCTCAGCAGCCTTGTCCTGGAACATGGTGTAGATGGAATAAGCAGTCAAATCGAACTCAGCTTCAGCATAGTTGCCGAGGTTTTCGTTGGATGCAGCACGTCTCAAGAAACATTTGGTGTAATCTGGTTTCAATTTCAAAGCCTCGGTACAGTCACTGATGACTTTGGCATCATCTTTCAAAGCAGCAAAACAAGCGGAACGGTTGGAGTAGAACACGGCATCTTGTTTACACAACAATGCTGACGTGTAGTATTCGATAGCAGACTCATAGTTCTTGGACTTGAACAATTGGTTACCTTGCTCCTTCAAAGCAGCAGCCCATTTGGTCTTGTCGTCAGCACTCAAACTGGCAACATCTTCTTTGGTGAAGGCGGGAAGACCAGTAGCAGGATCAACGGGGAAAATAGTGTTTTCGGGAATGACAGGTGGGATTGTCTTCTTTGGAGGTTTAGGTTTCGGTTCGGTAGCTTGATTGAGATAGTAATAAGCACCAGCGACGGTAGAGGCACCCACGATAGCAGTCAATATGACAGCAGCTCTGTGGTTGCTTAACCATTTGGTGAAGCCTTCCGAACTAGACATGATCGTTGCCACTGTTGTCGGCGAAAATGTTTAGCAATGCATTGGGTGAGGGCACTACCGTAAATAGTGAGCCTATCCACACGACCAAACCGTTTTGGGGTAATACAGAATTGCTACTTGTAATTGAATATGTACAAATTTTCCAATTTTTCAATTAAATAATTCAGAGAATTCACCATGTCCCCTCCCTATGTTTAGCAAGCCATTCCTTCTTGCATTCTCGGTAAGCCTTGAAATACTCCACACAGACCTCTCTGTAATCGTCATCATGACTCTCCATACACCTCAAAGCCATCTTAGAAGACTCAGCACAAGGGTCGTAGAATCGGGAAGGTTCTTTCCTAGAATTAGTCATTCCTCATCGGGCACTTACACAAAGAACGATTTGCTATGGATCTTCTCCAAAGGCTTATCGGGGTAGTATTGGAAATCTTCAATCTTCGAAGATTTCGGGGCGAAATCCACCTTAGACTTATCTGATTCCGGTTGGCTCATGGTTGTGTTCAATATGGTTTAGCTCGGACAAGTCAGTAGATCACGTGCATCATCGCAGAGTGCGGCGGACTCAGAAACTTTTCAATCTTTTCATACCATGAGCTCGTGCAAACGGTGTAAGACAGAGGTGGCTGTTTTGGAGTCTCGAAAGGAGCCGTTCTGTGGAGAATGCTTTGTGAGATTTATTAGGGGAAAGCAGCGGAAGGTGATGATGGGCGAAGATTTCAAAGTAAAGTATGGCAAGAATGAGGCTAAAACTGTGAAAGTGATGCTTGCCTTTTCTAGAGGAGCAGCATCAGTTGTACTTTTGGATGCTGTTGTGTCTATGTTGAGGGACCAAGCAGATCAGCACAGAGGCAAACAGGGATTTGAGTTGGTGGTGGTGCATTTGAGTTCCCAATCTTCAGATCATGCACCTGAACCTTTGGAAGTGTCCGGACTGAACGTGACATTCAAAGAATTCGCATTGAGTGATATATCTTTTGGCAAAGTGACATATTCAGAAGCTCTTGAGAAACAGGATACAAGATCCAAACAAGAAGATTTGGAAAGGCTTATGAGGAAGAAATTATGTGTGAAGGCGGCAAAGAGCTTGGGTTGCCACTATTTATTATTTGGAGATAGCATGACAAGACTAGCAGAGCAAGTTTTAACGCTGACGGTACTTGGAAGGGGACAAGAAGTTGCCAGTGCATTGGATGATGGAGTTTACGAAGGCATAACCATTCTTCATCCGCTTAGGGACGTGTTGAAATCGGAGATCAAACAATATACAGAGGTCCGCAATCTCACAGCATCCCTCATCGAGGATTCACCCAAGAAATTGGTGAAGAACTCCACCATCAGCGAAATGATCACTGGATATTTCGACGAAGTGGGTGGAGAGTACTCTGAAGTTGTTTCGACGGTGGTCAAAATTGGTTCAAAACTGGCACAGCCGACCCAAGGAGAGCTTTGCCAAATCTGCGGTATCCCCATTGGATCGGATCCGGTGAAATGGCTGGATAATATCACAGTAAATGAAGAAGCTCCTTTATCAAGCGACAAGTCTGGTGAAAAATCAATTGATATATCCCCCAGCCAGTCCAGAGTATGCTACGGATGCCTTGGATTCACTCAAGAATCGACTCCCTCGCAAAAACATCTAGATCAGGCTGTGCTAGATGAGTATTTGTTGTAATGTACATAATGAAGAACTTGAGCCGCACATCCATCTTGTATTTGAAGTGGCATCTCATCACAGTGTCGCCATGAACCGTTACCCCGCTGAGGCCGTGCTCGTTCCCTCGCCATTAATTGTAGTTCAGGGACTTGGAAAAGATGGGATTCCACGAGGATCGCGTCGAAGTCCGGCGGAAGTGGTAAACCCACCGGATGCAGCCGTCACAAATGTGAGTGTGGATAACGACGCCAATCCTTTGAAGCGAATATTCCATGACGATGCAGACAGAGTGACTCGAGAGTTGCCCGAAGTGGCAGCTGCTTCGGGGATGGAATTTGTGTCCTTGCTGGAACGTCACAATACTGGCAATGGCGTGTGGACCAACATTAAACAGAAGTTCAAGATCAAGTTTGTCGATCAATATGATCTGCCACAGCTGAAACCTCCAAAAAGACACAATTCAGATCCAACAATGGCAGTGGCACAGTCGAGGACAAGCAATTCCGTGTTGTCCCCTCTAAATCCTGAGTCATCAATGTATCCTAACGGTGTCTTGTCACCTTATTGGTTTCAGAAGCATCTGGAATTGAAACCAGCTGTATTTTTGAGTGTATATGAGTTGGAAAATGCTTCAGATGATGTCAAACTGGTGGCGGAATTGCTTAAACAGAAGGAGCAAATGTTCAGAAGAGGAATAAGATTCCTGGCTGTCTTGTTGTGCGCTGATTCGGAAACCACAGAGATCACAGACAGAATAGAAAGCATAAGACGTCTCACAGGATTGCCAGCGAGAACAGGATTGCTGTTTCTACCAGCTGGAACAGAAAGAGAACTGGAAGCTTTTGTTGGTGGTGTCTTGCAACTGACTGCAACCTGGGCAGACGAACATTATGGGGCCATGGAAAAACGCATTAAACGGAAATTGGCCAACATGTCAGATAACAATTCACCCTTATTTGATGCTCGGTACTCTCTGAAGCTCGGTATTGTTTCACAATTCAGATCCAACGTTGAAAATGCAGTAAAAGCCATGGAACACGCTTATGAAATGCTGATGCAGGTGGCTAGAAAAATGGATTCTCAAGACAAGCAATGGTCCAATGCCAGACTACTCATAGACATATGCGCTCTCCACATCACAAGATTGTACTTACAATTAGGCAACGCAAATATCGCCCAAAGGAAGTTCGACATTCATCTTCAAAGTGTGGAATCTCTAATTCCAGACCACAACACATTCGATCATCTTGGGTGGCTAGCATTACAGTATCAGTGGCTGGCTCAATTGGTTCAAGTAGTTCCAACAAACGTTGTTCCCACAGAAAGACCCATGCTTCCCTCTGTTGATGCCAAGGGAAGGGTGACGGCGCCCGCAACGAGTGATTCTATGCCGCATGGAGGTTACATTTTCCTGCATGCCGTACACCTGGCGAGAAAACGTGAACTACTGACAGCTACCGACGGATATATGTCTTCTAGCGATGCAGACGTTGGTCAAATTATCATCGATTTACTTGAGTCAGCAATTGAATCCTTCTCGAGAGGTAAGAAGACAAAATATAACAGGGCAGAGTCATACATTTACTTCCAACTTGGTGAGGAATATTACAAACGAACAAATTACGGAATGTCAGCCAATAATTTCATTGTTGCCTTATCGATTATCAGGAATGAAAGGTGGAACACGATTCTTGCACTGGCACTTTTCAAATTGTACAAATGCTCCTTAGAATTCAAAAACTATCCCGATGCCGTTTCTCACTTATTGGAGCTGGCTACGATAGACTCCAACTTCAACATCGATGTGAGTAATGAGATTCCACCCACGGAAAACGTGGCTTTCAAAGCAGACGGAAACAGATCTCTCTTCCATGGAGGGGTGCTCTTCAAAAAGACGAAACAGGAATTGACAGAAAAGACAGAGTTCCAGTTGGAAATCGTGTCATCTTTCAATACCCTTATTCCTGAATGTTTGATAGAATCCATCGTCGTGGAATTCGATGGATCATTTCCCAAGTTGGTGATTGAGCATGATGAAGTGGCAGATTTGGCCGTCGTGGATCTGGGTACGGTTCAAGGTGTTTGCAAAGCCAATCTTCATTTGAAGTCAGGACAATCGAAAGTGTTACATGCAACCTTATTTGCGACATCTATTGGGGTTCATAGAGTTAGCAGCGTGCATGTTACGGCCAAATGCCACAATTTCAGTTTTAACTGTAATCTTCCTATCCAAGGTGCATCTTTGAAAGATCGTCATTTTTGGATAGAGGATAGTGGACGCAGCGTCGTTAAATCCCAAGATGCAAGTGCCGTGAGCATTATTCCAAGATTGCCTAAGGTGAATGTTGAACTCGCCAATAGGTCACATGCTTTCGCAGGAGAGTCTTATCTTTTGGAAGTGCAGCTACTGAACAAAGATTATGAAGTTGTGGGTGTTGCGATAGATGCCGGTGCACGGTGTAACGTTACCCAAAATCTGGTTACCCATTGGATTGGTGAAGATTCCAAAACCCAAGTCTCCTCTCATGTAACAGAATTAAAAGTTTCAGAGCAAGACATATCCAAATTGGTTGTTGACATCCCACCCGTGGCTGAATCACCTTTAGTTATCGATTTGAGACTTACTTACTACCTGGGAAACGACAGAACGATTCCAGTGGTGGTTGATAAGTCGTTGACGTTACCTATCAAAAGTGCTTTTGAAACTGCGTTAACAGTGTCACCTCGTATTTGGAAAGGTATTCCTTCGCCTTTTGTGGTGGATACTAAACGTCCATTCGATGCTATACCAATACATTCTAGACTATGGAGCACCAAGATTAGTTTGAAGAGTCTTTTCGACTCAGAAATTGAATTTACATCGTGGGAAACAAAGGTAAAGACTGTCGGTGAAGGAGTAAAGTGTAAAGTATTGGATAGAGACGAGAAAGTTCAAGATATGACGTTGGAATCGCATTTTTTGACAGAGGCAACAGAGACATCGAAGAGAAACTTACAATTGGAGTTGGTATTGAGTCTGAAATACAAAGCAAACGGGTTGGAGCATTCGTTTGTGTCGTCACCTTGGAAATTGTCACTACCTCATTCTGATCCAAGAGTGTTGCTTGACGTTAAACAGGAATCTGACTTTGAGATCGGATACATCATTGAGAATCCCACACCAAGGATCTTTCAGTTCTCATCCTCTCTTAACGATAATGACAACTTTACCGTTTCTGGAACGAGAAATCAAACATTTTCTGTTTTACCCTTCATGAAACAAGAATTGAAGTATAAGATGAAACCACTCGGAGAAGGATGGTTGAAATTACCAGAGTTGAAAGTCTACGATCTCAATTACAAAGTTTATTTACCCACATTGGTGGCCACTCCGGAAGCCATGATGGAAAATGGGGACATTCTATTACTAGCATGAGCCCTGGTTTGAAGCCCGCCAGTGGCACCCAATTCTCCTCCACCATGTCCATCTTACTTCGTTCAGCTGTTCGTTCGAATCCACTTAGGAAAAACTTTAACAGAACCTTTTTCTCATCTCCAATCATGTCTGACGTTAAGATTGAAAAAATTGCCCCAGGTGATGGCAAGACCTTCCCCAAGAACGGTGACTTGGTCACCATCCACTACGAGGGAACCCTCGAGAACGGAAAGAAGTTTGACTCTTCCAGAGATCGTGGTAAGCCATTCCAAACTTACATCGGTGTCGGTCAGGTGATCAAGGGTTGGGATCAGGCCATCCCAACTTTGTCTCTCGGAGAGAAGGCCAAGTTGACCATTCCAGGCCCATTGGCCTACGGTCCCCGTGGATTCCCAGGTTTGATTCCTCCAAATGCTACTTTGATCTTCGAAGTTGAGCTCCTTGGAATTAACTAAGCTATGTAACGAGTCTAGTTTTTATTGCGTGTAGACCTCCTCGGTGGAGGCACCTTCTTCTTTGTCTGTTTCTTTGGCGTGGTCTTCCTCTTTTTCGAAGGCTCCTCCTCTGCTGGATGCGATCTGGTTCGTCTGGTCGGCGTCGTGGCTCTCAGCACCTTCTTCTTGTCGTCACCTCTCGTTCTGCGTTTCGTATCCTCATCCGATTTTTCTTCCTCGCTCTCGCTCTCCCCTTCCTCGCTTTCCTCTTCCTTCACGTTTTCCTTTGATTCCTTTTTAGGACTTGCCTCTGGAACGGGACTCTTCTTTGATAGCCTCCTACTCTGTCTCCTCTTGGGCTCTTCCTCTTCCTCTTCTTCTCCACCCTCTTCCTCTTCTTCCTCGTTTTCTTCCTCTTCCTCTTCCTCCTCCTCTGCACTGCTATCCTCCAACTTTTCCAATCTTTCTATATCGTAGAATTCGTCCAACTTAGTCCAGCAGTCATTCGCACTGACGTGAGGCTTGGTCTCGTTCATCTTCTCGACCAATTTGGCCATCTTTTCATCCTTGTCCTCTCCAAGAGGACGGAAATGACATACCGCATTCAATAAATCAAGAACTCGAGTGTGATTCCATAAGCTCATTGCTCAAAGTTGTTGTTCTCAGACTGTAAAGTAAGGTCGTGCACCCGAACCAAATAACACTCGATGTCGAAGATTTCCATTTCGACTCTTCAACAGCTGGCCATGCCTAGGAGAACGACAAACATGTACTCCCTCCCTCGTGGAGTTGTGAGGGCATCGTGGAATAAGTGGAATCTGTTCAACTTGTTCAAAATGCAGAGGTTCAGGGACAACCAGAGGACGCTGTTCAAGGAGAAATGGTCTGCCAAAAACATGACCAGAGCCTATCATGGTGAACATTTGACGGAATCGAAATGGAAACATCTGTTCAAGCCCGCTCTTGATGGAGTTGCCCAGCTGGATGCATCTTTGAAAGGTGACCAGCTCAGACCCACACCTATCATGTTGCAAACGTACGCTGTGCTCGAGAAAAGACTTGAATATGCAGTTTTCCGTGCCATGTTTGCCTCCAGTGTGAGACAAGCTCGTCAATTTATCATTCAGAAAGCTGTCAAGGTCAACGGTGTCGTGATCCGTCATCCCTCGTACCCTTTGAAGCCTGGTGATGTCTTCTCAGTGGATCCGGAAAAAGTGTTGAGTGCATTGGGTAGAACCAAACCATCGATGAAGAAAGCCCTTCAAGTGGATCAAACGCAAGCCATCAAATGGAACAAGTTCGTCAAGGAAGCCAAGGCTAACCCAAAACAAGTGTGGGAAAAACTTCAACTAAAACAAGGTGCTCAGAAGAGATTGGGTAACACCACCAGATTCGGTGCTGATCAACTGTTTTCCGATGAGGCGATCGTAAAGAAGATCGAATCTATCAACGAGTCGAACAGAAAGCAGATGTTGGCCAAGCAAAAAAACACGTCAAGAGCTTCCATTTTGGCCGATATCATCAAGACGGTCGGTACCAAACAGGTTGATTCAGAAGTTTTCGCTGGTCAATTCGGTGAGTTGAAGGATAAATGCTTTCAAGTTTACGAGACTTTGGGTGCTAAGAACGAACTTTTCAAATCAGAAAATCCTTATGAAGCTGCTGTGGCATTCTTAGAGAATAAAGATTTGAATGAGTCTCAATTGAAGACCTACAAGAAAGTGAAGCAGTTGTTATCCGAGTTGAACTCGCAGTTTCAAGAAAAGATCAGAGTCTCTTTCAGTAAGAAGGAGATCCCTCAAGGGTCTAAAACTTTGAATTATGATCCATCTTGGGCTGACAAATTGCAATACCATCCAAAAGTGCCCAAGGCCTCTGAGGTGGAAGACGAATCTGCCGTGAAGGTCTCGTTCCCATGGCAAAAGGGATTATTTGGACGTCAAGACCTGTCCAAACCCTACTTCACGCCGTGGCAACCAAGACCTTTCTTGGCTCCTTTTGCCATTCTGCCACACCATCTCGAAATCTCTTTCAAGACGTGCCATGCCGTCTACTTGAGAGACCCTGTTGCTAGACCTGGTCACTCTGAGGTGATCACCCCTTACAGTATCGAGGCCCACGAACGTGCTTTCATGTATTACGTGAGAAAGGGTCAGTAATGTACATAGACTTAAACTCTAAAATTGAGACACAGTAGAACTCAGCTGCGGCGTCTTTTCATGCCTCGAGTGAGGCCCGGACAAGTGCGGCAAGCAACACGAATATCGTCCCTGTTACCGTTTTTATTGAGAGCAAATGGTTCTATTGCCCAAGCAGAAAGAGAATTGAAGTGGATAAAGTCTGAACTACCCTCAAATAGATGGTTACAAGCTTGTAGGGCTAGATGGTCGTTGTACCCATTACAATACATCTTGGGATCTCAGCCCTTTGCTGGTCTTGAACTAGCTTGTCGACCTTCTGTTTTAATTCCCAGAAATGACACAGAGTCCTGGGTTATGGAGCTGGCTGAGTGTCTCAAGGCCCAGGTTGGTTTTTCAGTGTTGGACGTTTGCACAGGAAGTGGATGTGTGGCTCTAGGATTGGCAAATAATACAAAGCTTGATAGAGTTATGGGATTGGATATATCTCAACAGGCTCTGGACTTGTGCAGACACAATCTTCAAAAAAATAGGAGCAAGCTCAATGGTTCGGTGATGTTTGGATATGGAGACTTGCTCAGAGGCATACCTTCGGATGTTTTGGATCAAAAATGGGATATTCTCGTTTCAAATCCTCCTTATATCACGCCCAATCAGATGAAAGATCTTGACAGATCTGTAAAATTATACGAGCCCAAGATGGCCCTGCAAGGAGATCTTGAGTTTTACAAGGCTCTTTGTGATTTGACCCACACACTGGCAGTGAATGCATTTGTTTTCGAATTGGGAACTAAAGAACAAGCCCAATTAACCATTGACAAAATGAAGGCGAGTGATAGAAATTGGAATCTAGGGCTGCGATACGATAGTGAGATACGAAACGTTATTGGGTGGAGAAAGCCATATGACTTGTCGTCGATGTGTAATGAGATTTACTAAAGATAATGAGCTGTAAATGCTATTCAGTTCTCTTCTTCTTTCTGCCTCTACCAATGGCCGTGACACCTTCCTTGGGGAAAACTCTAGTCCCCCAAAACACGTACCCTCCTCCTCCACGCATCGACATCATTGGATGAATTCTTCCTGGAATGGTTTGCCATGGTCTTGTGCGGGTTTCAAAAAGATTGGGTGCAAGAATTCTAAGGTCTTTAGCCAGTGCATGATAAGCTTCCAATACAACCTCTTTGTAGGAATGGTAAATGACTATTGGTCTCGACCCACCAATCTTCTCCACGAGTCTCGGCACGGCAGAAGCTGGTGAAAGCGTGGAAGCGTATATTAAGCCATCGAAATTGGCCTCATTGACGATTTGCAAAACTTCAGCAAGTTCCAAAGCACGCTTCTTGCGTCTGAAATACGTCGTCTTTTTCGTTGGTTTGAATTCGTTGATTTCCTCCTCTGGTAGTTCGACCCATTCAGGAACTTCTTGAGGCTCCAAGAAGTTCAAAAGATTCACTGTTTTCACCATTTTATTCCTCAACTCTTCTGAAAAAATGGAGTTGTTCAGAGTTAAAAGATTAGGATGCTCATTTTCATGGATAACAGTGACTCTTCCCTCTCCTTGCATTCTCTCCAACATGGCATAAAGGACTATTCCTCCAGTATCGTCCATGAGAAGATAGTTTCCACCGGGTTTGACGTTGGCATAGTTCATCATGAGACCCAGAGACTCCTCACTCAAATCTAAAACCCTACCAGCATCCTTTCCGTAGTAATACTCCAATACTTGTGATGCACCCAAATAGTCAACTGTAAATCTTCTCAAATACTTTTGCTGTTTCCTCTTCAAGTATTTCTGTTGTGAATAAACGGTTTTCTTTTCGAAAGCGTCGTGACTTTGAATGATCTTTTGAATAATTTGTTGACCGATCTGACTGGAAGTTCCCTGATTTTTCATCACCTCGATTTCCTCATTGGTGAGTTTTTGGACTTCATGGCCTAAATCCTCGATCTCTCTGTTACTCGAACCACTCTTCATATCCAGAACCTCTTCATCATCAACTTCTTTGGATCCAGAATATGCCATGCTAACGACGGGGACACTTTTACTATCTTCCTGAATCTCAAAAGTCTGACCAAATTTAAACCCGAGAACGTCATCAACCTCAAATGCCCCAAACTTCCCCAGGGAGATGGTACCGCCTGGACGGAGAGTGACAATCTTCAATTGGTCTGATGGTAATCTGACCAAACAAACAGCATTTGCCACAATCTCCGAACGTGACAAGATACCGCTCATGGTTCCAAGGTTTTTGAATTTTGATGTGGAATTTTCATCTCATCTGGTCGTGTGCAGGCCAAACTGAAATTTTTTATACACTTGCATAAGCTTGATAAATTTCTACTCAGCATGGGCAGAAAAGCGAAGAATAAGCAGGGAGAACCACTCTCGATTGAGGAGTTCCAAGCTAGAAAGCAGGCCAAGCTCGATAAGAAGAGCAAGAAAGAGACCAAGAAGAGCAACAAGAGATCAGCTGAACCAGAGACGAGGAAAAGTAAGAAAGTTAAACCACAAGTCTCCGATGAGGAAGATTTTGCCGAAGATTTGCCTCAAGTCGACCATGAGGAACTAGCCAGAACCAGAAAGACTTTGTTTGAGGATTCTGAAGATGAAGAGGAGCTCGATGATGAGTTTGGTGACGAAATCGATGAATTTGTTGACTCTGAGGAGGAAGGCAGAGAAAGACCCATGTTCTCCGATGATGAGGATGACATGGAAGAGTTGAATGCTGCCAATATGGAGGCTCTTTCGAGAAGACTCGATGAGGAAGCCGAATTGGAAGAGGTCGAAGCAGCTCAAGAATTACTAGAGGGAGCCGCAGCCCAACCAAGGGCAAAGGTGTTGCCCACTGAAGAGGAGGAGGAAGAAATTGCTCAAGGTAGACAGGATCTCACAATGGTGAGGACGCGTATGCTGGAAATCGTCAAAGTTTTGGAGGATTTTTCCAACATGGCCGAGGAAGGTACCAGTAGATCACAATACGTTGACAGATTCATCAAAGATCTGTGTGAATACTTTGGATACACTCCATTTTTAGCTGAGAAGTTGTTCCATTTGTTCTCTCCAAGCGAAGCCATGGAATTCTTTGAAGCTAACGAGATTTCTAGACCAATCACCATCAGAACCAACACTTTGAAATCGACTCGTCGTGATCTTGCTCAAACCCTTGTGAATAAAGGTGTCAATCTGCAACCCATTGGTAACTGGACCAAGGTCGGTCTCCAAGTTTTCGACTCGCAAGTTCCAATTGGTGCCACACCTGAATATTTGGCTGGTCATTACATTTTACAGGCTGCCTCATCGTTCTTGCCAGTGATGGCTCTTGACCCTCATGAAAATGAGAGAATCTTGGATATGGCCGCAGCACCCGGTGGAAAAACAACGTATATTAGTGCCATGATGAAGAATACCGGATGCGTTTTTGCCAACGACGCAAACAAGGCCAGGACCAAAAGTTTGATTGCTAATATTCACAGATTGGGTTGCAGAAACACCATTGTTTGCAACTACGATGCTCGTGAGTTCCCCAAAGTGATTGGAGGTTTCGACAGAGTGCTATTGGATGCACCATGTTCCGGTACCGGTGTCATTGCCAAAGATGAAAACGTCAAGGTGAACCGTACCGAGAAGGATTTCATCCAGATACCTCATTTACAGAAACAGCTCTTGCTGTCAGCCATCGATTCCGTCGATGCTCACTCCGATGGAGGTGTCATCGTGTATTCTACCTGTTCCGTGGCTGTGGACGAGAATGAGGCCGTTGTGGATTATGCCCTGAGAAAGAGACCAAACGTCAAGTTGGTCGATGCTGGACTGGCCATCGGTAAAGAAGGATTCACTTCATTCAGAGGCAAGCATTTCCATCCAAGTATCAAGCTCACCCGTCGTTTCTACCCTCACACTTACAACGTCGACGGATTCTACGTTGCCAAATTCCAAAAGATTGCACCAAGTCCTCATGACGTTTCCAAGGCTGGTGCTTACGAAAAGGAGGCAAGTGCTAGAGCAGAAGAAGCTGAGAGTATCATCAACGATGACTTTGCTTCTTTCGAAGCTGACGAGGATAAGGAGATCATGGACAGAGCTGTCAAACAAAGCATGAAGAGAAGAGGTATTAGTCCTAAGAAGATTGCATAGTCTACAATTTCCGTTTAAAACGCTTTACAATTTTACACACCCCATGTAGTTCTCCTTAATGTAATCGGCACCCATCTCCTCATATTCAGCTTTGGTAACATACGCTTGTTCAGCTTCTTCACTCTTTGACCAAGCTGCCATTCCTCTCCATGTATCCAGGATTGGATCAGCTGCTCTCCTCACATTGAGATCCGTCTCGACGGGCAAGAACGATCTGAAATCATTGTATATTCTTTCCTCGAATCCCTGGAACAAAGTTTGACCTCCAGTCAAGAAGATATCCTTCAAAACCTCTTTGTAATCCCCGGAAAATCCAGATTCTCCTGGTAATCTTCTCAACAAGATGTCCTCGGATATTTCTGTGATACCCGCTTGATCGACACCGGCAATAGATGGTTGGAACATGATCTCTGGAATCTTGATACGTTCCACATTCAAATGCATTTGATGTTGTTCATGAACGTCTTCAGGATTGAATTCCCGAGGTCCTCTCAAATATCTATGCAATACACTCTTTCTCCAATCGTATTGACGGAAAAAGGTGTCCTCAATGGAGAACTCCGGATCAAATTCTAACAATTCCTGTTCAATCTTCAGCAATTGTTGTTCCTCTTCCTCTTCTGCCTCCTCATCTTCCACTAATGCCAAATCCCTATATATGGCCCAATCGTCATCATTTGCTCCGAAAGTATCGTTTGGATCGTTATCGATTGTCACAGCTGCTCTCTTCTTTCTGCCACCCTCAGCTGGTCCATCATTTGAGGCCAGCGAAGCCAAGTTCTTCATACGAATTTGGGCAGCTCTAGATTTACGATCGCTCAATTCCTCTCTCAATCTCTTTCTGTCCTTTTTCTTTTTAATCAATTTCTCGAGTTGCTCCTTGCGATGGCCTATCCATCCCTGGAGATCAGACTCTCTCCATTCTCGATCCTGAATGGCCTCCTCTTCCTTTCTCTTTTTCTCCGCTTCTTTTTCTTGTTTGGCACGTTGTCTTGCATCGTAGTTGGCCTTCATTAGTCTCTGTCTTTTCTTCTCCTTCTGCTGCTCTTCATCTAGTTGTTCGTCGGGAACATCGATGAGAGGAAACGATGGAACTTCTTCAACCTCGTCGCCTAAATCTTGGTTTCTTGCTTTTTTCAAATATTTTTCCAAATCAGCAATGTACTTGTCGAGAGCCTTCTCATCGTCGAATCCCTCCTGTTGCAGAGTGGCAATCATTGCCTTTTTGGAGCCTTGGCTTATACGCGTCTTGACGCTAGTGTAGTACTCGTGCTCTTGTTCCTTTTGCACCAACTTCTCCAACCTTGCCTTCTGAGCTTGTTCTTGTAATCTACGACCACTCTCTCGTCTCTTTTCCGCTTCAGCTTCAAGTTCCTCTTCTGTCTTCTGAATTTTTACCGTTTCCGTGAATGGAGCCTCGATCACCACGTCTTTTGATTCCAAGACGTCTAAATCTAGATAAGACTTGATCTCATCGTCGTAGTTGGGCGATACGTAACAATGGTCTTTGACCAAATTGGCGGCTTGGTAAGAGTTCACCTTAGTGGGAAAGTACGGATATTTCAACGGCAGATATTTCGACATGTACCCAATAGCTTGATTTCCACCCCAGTCGATTCGTTTGGCAACATTCAAGATAGGTCTACCTTGGGAAACCGGAATAACATGGGTGCTCTCATGGCCTGAAGAAATGACTAAACCGTTCTTTCCACCGTTGGCATAGAAAGAGAACAGAGAATCGACTCCAAATGCAACTTTTGGAACGGAGTAACCTTCAAACAGCAATTGCATCATTGTAGATCTTTGAATTAAAGGTGTGGCCAGAGGCTCAGTCATGACAACCGGATTATTGACTTGTCCTTGAGAGTTGACTCCCATGTGCAAAAAAGAGTAATCCAGCATGGTCTCGATGGAATCCCAGTTGGTTATCATAGATCCATCAAAGGGAATTCTCATGCTTGACTTGACGGAAGAGTCGAGATAAACGTCGTTACCAACGATCGTTAAGGTCTTGTTGAGCTTTCTGTCTCTGTATTTGGAGATTATCGAGGGGAAAACGTTGCTTGGGTCGGCTTTATTTGCCAAACCAACCTTCATGGTGGCCCGACCAAAGTCAATGGCTATTGGTGTCCCCGGTGAGTAATCGGTCCATATTTTTTCCGGTTGAGTGACAGCTTCGAGATCCTTCAAGGGATACACGGGTAAAGGTGTCTCGGGCGTCTCTGTCTTTACACTCGCTGGCATTACCGTATTGAAATGGTGGCACGTCCGCTGTGGTGAGTGAGGTTGGGCGCGAGACGACCATCAAGGAGTTACACCTTTCTACTATGTCGGATCAGAGCAAATACAACATCCAAGGTTACAACCTCGTGACTTTATTAAAGCGGTAAGTAATTGAGTCGACTAGTAATGTTCTAACAAAGTCTTGAGGCTGCCACCTCCCGTTTGGAGGACGTGACGATCTTCCAAGAGACCGCGATCAAGCAAGCCGGTAGTTCTGTGGACGTCAACACGGAGCTTGAGGAGCCCACCACAAGCCAATCGGTCTCTTCCGGACCATCTGCTCCCGAGGCCACACCAGTTGCATCTCCCGAGGAGTTGCCAGCTTCCATCAAGGCTCTGGACGCGTTGATCGAGGAGTACGTGGATCGTTACGTTGATTTGTCCAAGAAAATAGACTCCGTTCTCGGAGAACAAGCCGAACTTTTCAAATCAGCCTTTTCTGAGAAGCGTAAATTTCTGCTTGCAGCATCGAAGTCGAAGAAGTTGGAGCCCACCGATCCAGCGTTCGGAGCTGCCATCGGACCTATGAGTGAACTGATGCAAAAAGTGGTGGCAGTCAAAGATGATAACCGTCGTTCGGATTTTGCCAATAACCTCAGCACCGTTGCTGAAGGTGTGCCAGCTCTTGGCTGGATCGTGGTTCCAACACCTGTTTCTTATATTCCTGATTTCAAGGATTCCGCTCAATTTTGGGGTAACAGAGTTTTGAACCGCTTCAAAGATACCGATGAGGACCAAGTTCAATGGGTTAAGACTTTCTTGGCGATCTTAGATCAGCTCAAAGCTTACGTCAAGGAATACCACACTACTGGAGTCACCTGGAATCCCAAAGGTGGTGATTTGGCTGATGCGTTGTCAACAGAGACACCAACTTCATCTGCTCCTCCTGCTCCTCCCGCTCCAGCTGCTGGTGGTCCACCACCTCCTCCTCCACCACCTCCAGCCTCTGTGTTTGAGACGGCTCCAGCTCCTCCAGCCTCTGAAGGTGGTATGAATGCAGTGTTCTCCGAGTTGAACAAGGGTGAGGGTATCACCTCTGGTCTCAAGAAGGTGGACAGATCGGAAATGACCCACAAGAATCCAAGTTTGCGTTCTTCATCCTCTGTTCCAGCGAAGAAGAGCTCACCAGTACCTCCTAAAAAACCAACCAGTTTGACCAACAAGAAGCCAGCCAAGAAGGAGCTTATCGATACCAAGTGGATGATCGAGAACTTTGATAACCCTGGCGAAGTAATCACCATCGAGGGAGAGATGCACCAAAGTATATTCATCGGTAAATGTACCGGATGTGTTATCCAGGTTAAGGGTAAAGTGAACGCGATCTCTGTGAGCGAATGTAAGAAGGTTGGATTGGTTGTCGATCAGCTTGTCTCTGGTGTTGACATCATCAAGTGTACCGGATTTGAGATCCAAGTGGTTGAGAAATGTCCAATGATTTCCATCGATAAGAGTGATGGGGGTCAGATTTACTTGAGTAAGACGTCTTTGGACGTTGAGGTTTACACTTCTTCTACCACGGCGTTGAATGTGAACGTCCCCAGCGATGGTGAAGATCTCGCTGAGTTGCCAGTTCCCGAACAATTCAAGCACACGTTCACAGATGGTAAATTAACCAGCACTATTGTGGAGCATGCCGGGTAAGCCGCACGCTATTTTTTGGACCAATGGAGTGGCGGCAAATTGGGTGAGTAATCAACCTCAAGATTAGGGCTGATAAAAATGATTTAAACCATTAGACTCGATAAAACGTAGCTTAAAGTTATTTATGAGGGAATTAAGGGTAAAACAGGTCCTGTGCGGCAGCTCGGCTCCGAGATGGTTGTGTGCCCCCACGGAAGCGGATTCCGTTTCCTCTTCACAAAGCAACAACCATCCCAATCAACTATGTTGAGAAGTGCTGTTAGAAACACCGCTAGGCGTTCTCTTTCGAGATCCGTCATTGCCATTGCTAGACAAGCTCCCTTGAGTAGGTCGATTCAGACCTCCGTGAGACCCGTTCTCGCCGCTCAACGTGTGTCTCAATTCAAGAGATTTGAGCTTTTCGCTCGTGGGAACGCTCAAGTCGTCAAGGTTCCTGACATGGCTGAGTCCATTACCGAGGGTACTTTGGCCTCGTTTTCCAAGGAGGTTGGTGACTTTGTGGAACAAGACGAGTTGGTCGCTACCATCGAAACTGATAAGATCGACGTCGAGGTGAATGCTCCTATTTCTGGAACGATTACTGAGTTACTCGCTTCTCCCGACGATACCGTTGAGGTTGGCCAAGATCTTTACAAGATCGAGCCTGGTGAAGCTCCAGCTGGCGGTGCTAAGCCCAAGAAGGAAGCTGTAGACGAGCCAAAGGAGGAGCCCAAGGAGGAGCCCAAGAAGGAGGCCGCCCCAGCTCCAACTCCTGCTCCTGCTCCAAAGAAGGAGGCCCCCAAGAAGGAGGCTCCAAAGAAGGAGGCTCCAAAGGAGTCTGCCCCAGCTCCTGCCACTGGCGCCTTCTCCAGACACGAGGAACGTGTCAAGATGAACCGTATGCGTATGAGAATCGCTGAGAGATTGAAGGAGTCCCAGAACACTGCTGCTTCTTTGACCACTTTCAACGAGGTTGACATGACTGCTCTGATGGAGATGAGAAAGCTTTACAAGGATGAAATTTTGAAGAAGACCGGTACCAAGCTTGGTTTCATGGGTGCCTTCACCAAGGCCAGTACTTTAGCCATGAAGGACATTCCAGCCGTGAACGGTGCCATTGAAAACGGAGATACCATGGTTTTCAGAGACTACGTCGATGTCTCCATCGCCGTGGCCACCCCTAAGGGTTTGGTGACCCCTGTTGTCAGAAACGCCGAGTCTCTCTCCGTGATGGGAATTGAACAAGCCATCACAGAGCTCGGTGTGAGAGCCAGAGATGGTAAGCTCACCCTCGAGGACATGGCCGGTGGTACCTTCACCATCTCCAACGGAGGTGTGTTTGGATCCTTGTACGGAACTCCAATCATCAACATGCCTCAAACCGCCGTGTTGGGTTTGCATGGTGTCAAGGAGAGACCAGTCACCATCAATGGTAAGATTGAAAGCAGACCAATGATGTACTTGGCCCTCACCTACGATCACAGAATGTTGGATGGAAGAGAAGCCGTCACCTTCTTGAAGACCGTGAAGGAACTCATCGAAGACCCTAGAAAGATGCTCTTGATGTGAACATTTATAGTATTCAATTGAGATAACAATAGTCCTCGTAGCTCGAAGGTTAGTGTCCCGGCAAATCTCGTTATCTATGGCCCGCTGGGACAAGTTGAGTACTTTCCTGGCCCTGAGGGTGTCTTTAACCAATGATCAACAACAGACATTGGCCAGTGTGTTGACTAGGTTCAAGGACTCCTTTGAGACGAGAAAAAACGACGTGGTGAGTGGGTTGTTCGATGATGTCGTCTTCACTCACAACGGACGTGGATTGGGCGATTCGACGTTGCACGAATATTTACAGAGACAAAAAGGCATTAAAATCGATGAAACGGTTCGAGTTGGTGATCTGGATATGGACTTGGATCTAAACTTCATGGATGAGGTGTCGAGTAAACGGCTGAACAGCCCGTTTTTACACGTATCTTTGACACCAAACGTGGCTTTCGAAGATGAGCAAAGCTATCTAGAATACAGGCGGAAAGTCTTGGGATATTTACAAAGAATGCCACCAATTGAACCTTTTGCTTTCACAATGTTACCAAGACCTACGATCATGGCAAGACCTGATTTGAGCCGATGCTTCCTAACCTACAATGTTAGCAGTGTAGCAGACAAGTTCGCAGGTCTTCACGAATATGTACGCAAATTATCGATGGAACCCTCGGAACAAATCCGATTGAAAGCCGTGGACCATCAAGCATATCCGGACCTAGACAAATTGCATGTGACTATTGCCAATTGCAGGCCTGCCCGACTTGCCGAAAAAGAGATGTATTTTCTAAATAATATTATGTTTCTCCGGAAGCGAGATCTAATAGCTGCATTCCCGCAAACAAAAAGTTTACACGCAGTCTCAGATGTGAATTTTGAACTCGATCAACATGAACGGAAAGTTTTACAATTTGAAGCAAATTACCTCTACATGAAGGGGAAATTATTTAACACATTTCAACATCGATTAATTAAGGGCTTCGATGTGCCACAGCGAATTTAACGTTGCATCCTATCTTGCATGCATCGCATGTGGACTGATGTTTACATTTGTCCCGATGAGGAAATCCAATTTGTCTGATTTAGAATACAGTTTGATGCTCTTTTCAACTCTAACAGTTGGGATATATTCTTGCTGGTAACTCAGCATGTTGGACATGTATAAGAGTGATAAAACTGATTGGGAAAATGATCCTTTCCATGATCCTTACTCGTCGGCTTCCAATTTCAAGTTATCTTTACCAGATTACCAATTTGAGAACTCGATCCCTTCGCAACCTTATGATGACTTGGATGGGCTATTTCTCGATTCTTCAGCGCTCCAGGGACTCGATATCTCTCTTGGATTACCTCAAGAGGCACCAAAGTTCAAGAAAACACATATGAAGCACCAAAGTGGTAGTGCCATCTTTGGATTTGTGGGTCAAGGTCACAAAGCAAAGCTTTCAATTTCAGGGATCCCTGAGATTCCTCTATCTACCATTAAACCGCATCATGAACGGTATGGGTCTTATGATTTCAATCAAGTGTTGAAACAGTCAAATACTCAACCAAGTTCACCTTTGAAACCCTCACCCGTGAGAAAACCCAATTCTCAATTTCAGGATGAATACATCGTGACAGGTAAATCAGCTGAAAATTACAAGTTTCCTCCGGATTCCAACTACAGTGTTGATTATCTGAGGACATTGACGAAGCTCAAACAAGACGAGAGTGAAGTGAGTCTCACCGATCAATTTTTGAATTTGGACAACTCCACTTACAAAGAATATCCAAGTGGGATCTTGGATGATTTGGAGAACGATGAAAATCTCAATTTCAAAGCCCCAAATCTGGCATATGATTACAGTTCACCCATAAGAAGTCCAAGTACTTCTCCGGAAAAAGATGTATCGGATACGCCGTCGCGGCATCCACCCGTGGATGAGGGGATTGTGTGGACGCCAGTTATGGTAACAAGAAAGGATAATCAGACAGAACAAATAATCAAATCACAGCAGTCTCCAGTGAGACGGGAATCCTCGATAAAATCGACATTACCGAAAGGACAAATCGATCAGCATTTCACTGGTCCAGACAAAGATCAGAAATTTAAATGTCTCTATCAGGGCTGCGGTAAGTTGTTTGGACGCATTTCCAACATCAGAACTCATATTCAAACCCATCTTAGTGACAGACCTTTTCCTTGTCCCACATGTGGTAAATCTTTTGTGCGGCACCACGACTTGAAGAGACACAGAAAAGGTCATGAGGAATTTGCACATGCTTGCCCATGTGGTAAGAAATTTCCAAGACCAGATGCTTTGAAAAGACACAGGCAACGGATGATTTGCTCTGGAGGTTTGCCCTCGGAACAAACGAAAATTTCCAAGGTGGCCACGCCGAAGAGACAAATCCAATCGAACCTTACCGATTTGCAACTGGATCAGATCCAGAAAAGCGTATCGAGGAGTACGACCAATTCGCCTGAGAAACCCTTGCTACAGCCGGATCTTGCCGGATATTTTGAAAAGGATGAGGAATTCTCGTTTACTGCTTTTAACGATTTGAAGGACACTGAATATTACCAATAATGACAACGATTTTATTTTTGTAGAGTACAAATTTCAATAAGGAATTCCATTGGTGAGCCTCTGGAATTCATCATAACCTTTCGTCGCTATGCTTTCGAAAGATTTACTGATCAAGCTTTGCATGTGTAAAGCAGCATCTCTTTCTGATTTCTCGGGGACAAATCTAGCTCTCAATCTTTTGATTGTGGCAGGTTTGAAACAAGGCAGGCCACTGTCCAGCATAGGGATTACACAGTTGATGATTGTGTCCATGTACGGTCTGCAGGCCAAGAATGATTTGACACATAGTTCTTCAAACCATTTGTAAGCTTGGGTATCTTGGCCACCACCCATGACTCTGACCATTTCCTTGGTCAGTTTAAATGGAGCCTGCTCGAATTTGACTCCACCTGGAACGATATCGAAACAGAATCCGAAATCGATGTGAAGAATGTGACCTTGATCATCATACATGATATTACCATTATGGCGATCTTTGAACTGCAAAAGATATGAGATCACAGAGTAGGCAGCAAGCGATTTGACAAAGTTCAGGCGAGCCTTTTGGAATTCTGTGGAGTTCTCCGGGCCAAACTTGGAAATGAAA
The DNA here is from genome assembly GCA_030569035.1 of Kuraishia borneana. NCBI lineage: Eukaryota > Fungi > Ascomycota > Pichiomycetes > Pichiales > Pichiaceae > Kuraishia > Kuraishia borneana. The sequence goes on from JAJMJT010000006.1 coordinate 198,600, forward strand.
TATTCGTATAATCCATTCACTGCTTCACGTCCCAACATATCACGAGAGATGGAATTGGGCAATACATCGATGATACCGCAACCGGGTGCCGTTGCTGTTACTCTGTAAGGGAACACAAAAACGTCAAGACCAGCGTTGGTCCAAATTGTTCTGAATACCGATATGAGTTGCAAAGCCAGAACGTCTTGACGACAATCGTCACCGACCTTGAAAATGGCACTCATCCACTGCTCCACGGTCTCCTTTGTATGTGCTTCGTCGAGCGTATCGACTTCCTTTTTGATCTTAAAGGTTGCCATGAATGGTGCTTTGGCGTGCGACTGCAATGGTCTTCCCGACTTTCTGTTGATGTCAATAACCACTCCATCTGGATTACTTGGTAAGTATACTCCTGGTTTGACTTCGATTTTGGCCATCTCTTCGTCGATTTTGGCCTTCTTTTCCGCCTTAGATTTCTTGATGTAGGGCTTAAGTTTACCAGATATTCCCGTAACCTCTTCGAAAAACTTGAACTCTTTCTCATAGAACGCAAAATCTTTCTTTGGAAATGTTTTTGTCATTGCATCCATGATCTCGTCAAGGACAGGTTTGATTGAATCTGGCTCTGTTGATTCCTCATCTTTATAACTATTCGCAAGCATGTTCCAAATGATTTGATGTGCAAACAGTTGAGACACTTTAGCGGTTTCCAAAATGAACCTTCTCACGTAAGCCAACTGGGAATCGTGTCTCAACGCCTGTACGATTTGAGGGACGTAAAAGAAGGTGAGATTCACGTCATGACTCTCCAGTGATCTCATGGTGTATTGTAAAATGAATGGATCATTGTTATATGGAGGCAAGAACAATTTGATGGCATCTATTGGAGCAGATGGTGCCCACAATAATATGTACTTGGAAGGTCTAATCAATTTCGAATCAGAATGTACCAGATAGTCGATGGCCCTGGGCTCTTCCAGGGCCTTAATTGGATGTTTTTCTAGCAAGTCCTTAAGCAGAGGAGCCATTTTCAACTTGTAACGATGGACGAGACTGATAGCTAGCATTGGGTTAGCAAAGAAGGCAACTTCAACTTCATGTTTACCCACATTGACTTGGGGTAAACGGAGGGAATCAGAACTTGCTAAGGGATCAAGCCAAGATGCCATGGTGGTAACTTCACTCACCAAAAATGCCATCAACAGGTTCCGTTTTGATGCAAAGCTAGCTGATCTAAACTTCATTGCACCGAGTCTACGTGCAATACTTTGCAACAGATTGGAATCTGCCTTGATCTTCAATTTGTTGCCACCGAAGGGTGGAGCGCGAGGTTGTTTGAACCAACTCAAAGCCCCGTTTAAAACAGCTGCAGTTAATTCTCCGACATCCCTCGATCCCAAGCTGCGATGAACCGATAACATGTTCAGGGCAAAGTCAATTAGTTCGAAACGTGCCATACGCGCAAAAGGATGTAAACTTGCAGATTTAAATCCCTGGAGAGCCAAGATGGTCGTCTTAGTGAACATTTTGAGAATGTGGTCACTGCGATGCATGGTAGCTTCGAAGTGAGAAGCCAATAAACGGATCAAAAGTAGATGAGGCTTGATTCTCTTGTTAGCCGTTGCGCCATAATGATCTATCTCTGCTTTAGACGTTGGCAGATATTCCATATGACTATACGATGCATCTATGATCTTCAAAGAAGGATTGAAAAGCCCATCTTTGTTTCTAATCTTTGTTTCCCACTCGGTCAAGATTAACCCTAAGATGTATGGGGATAAATCTGGTCTCTCTTTAAGAACAGCTAACCAAAGTCCAATGGCCAACTCTATGATTTCACCAGTGAAAACTTTGAATGGAATTCTAACCAAGATCCCAGCAAATTCATTGGATGTTTTCTCAACCATTAGAGACCCAGCACAATCTTCCAGATATTCTTTGAGTTTTTCCGTTGGGATTGGGGAATAGTTGAGCTTCTGTTCAATAGTTCTCATTTTGGACAACAGACCTAGATCCAAATCATGTGACTCTCTCCATTTGGCCAATTTGTCCATAAACTCGTTCTTAAAACTGCTTCTCCATCTAAATTGGGATAAAAATCCACCCATTGTATTTGCATGAGTGATCATGGAGCCCTGTAGATTGGACAGCTCTCTATCACTTGAAGAAACTGCTCCAGCCATCTCAAGTGCAAATGAGACACCAAAATTGATATTGTCCATACTTTTGAACTCATCCATAGAAATGTAGGATTGGAGTAAACTCTTCATGTCCAAATTACTTCTGGCCATGGCAAATTTGGTCCATTGGGAGCCAAACTGGTAAAGCTTCGAGCATGCAGAACGTCTCCACTCGTAAGAATCCGAAAGTAGTAGTGTTATACCAGAAGCAGAAGCATGAAATTCCGTTCTGGGCTGATACTCGCTTGTATCAGCATCGACGATACTTTGGAAAAGAATAGACAATAAATCCAAGAGACAATAGAGCGATGTATGATGACACAGAGACGAAGGAACCCTTTGAATCAAGAAATTACAACATTGGAAAGCAGCGTCTTGAAGCTCATAATCTCTGTGACAACAAAGAATTAACATTCTCTTCAATTGTTCTGCAATGTTATCAGTTGTAAAACACTTCGATCCGCCCCTATGGATGTTTTTGATAAATTTTTGGGTGACGAATACTGCAATGTTTCCAATATATCTCTGAATTCCTGTGATGGCCACGCTTGGATCAGAAAAATATAATAAACTTGTCGCACAGTCACCAGTTTCTCCTCTCAAATCTTCTACCAGCAAACTCGCGGCCAGAAACATGAGCTTGGGACGAGACACTTTGAAATCAAAGATGCGAACATCCATGGATTTGGCAGGAAAGATCTTGGTAAAGCTGTCCACGTGTAGTTTTTCCGTGTGCTTCGAAGTACCACGTCTTAGGATGCTGTTCATCTCGATCGAGGTCTCTGTCCTACTCCATGAATACTCATCTGCCAATGGAGGAGTACTGAATGCGATTCTGAGTAAGCTTTCTTTATGAGCTTTGACTCCCTCTGACTCATAAGAATAGCCGTGAACTGCTAAATTGAACCAGGCATCTTTGAAAAGATTAATAGTTTCCAAGTCTGTGATTTTTAGAGGTTTGGTCTCAACAGATGGTAACAAATGTGCAAGCGGTGGGAAATAGACTGCGATCTCTTTGGCCACAGCAGTGACCTCTGTGTTTGAACGATGATGCTCCAAATCATGAAAGATGTCACCCTTATTGGCGATCCCTATCAACAATTCTTGTAAATAAACCGTGAAGAATGGATTTTCAGTATCCTTGGCCATAATCGATGAAACTTTTATCCAGGCTTGAGTGACTGATGCCAATCTATCGGTATCGTTCGTGCGGACGCTGTGAAGAGCCGTCTCGTTGAACAACTTGACAATGTGCATAAATTCACGTTCCTCCACTAGAGGAACAAAAGACGCAAGGGTGTCGAGAATCAGCGTATCGAGACTTGGTAGGCCACTGCCAAACTTCTGACAAAGAATAGTCACCATCAACACAGTCATTGAATCATCTCTCAACGTCTCGCACAATGAGATAGCTGCGGCCAAGACATTTTGGTGGGTTTGGTCGGACAACTCTGTATCCTGTCCATTAACAAAAGGAGGAGGAACACCTGTGGAGACCGACCTGAAGGATGAAACGGGACTCATAGTTTGACCGTTGAATCTTTTAGAACTCTCCATTGTCCTTTGACGTCTTCTGATCGGAGCACTTTCTGGTGTACCGACCAGAATGTTGGTCAAAGAATAAACCGTGGCTATGATGTCTTCTTGTGAAAGGGTTTCCAACGTGATGGCGACACATTTGGCAACCCCGGAAGCACTTTCAGTGGTTAGCGAGGGCGCTGTCACCAAATGAGGTAACTTTCTGGCTACCAAGTACGCCATCTTCTTGTCTTTGAATGACAATACAGTCAGTAATGAGAACAAACTTTCAGCAAGTGGATGGAATGCCACTTTTGCCGACTCATGAATCAACGATGTCGCCAATTGAGACACTTGGTCGAAGTTAACCACATCAAAATAGAGTCCCAGATTCACCAAGTCAATGCTCAAAGCCTGAATTACCGCAGCCATCTGTTGTCTGGCATGAGTAGAAACCATGATATCGTGGCTACCGGCCTCGAAAGCGGCCACATCTTCCATGCTGATTTCTGCTATCTTTGCCAATAATGCTTGAAACGAGTCTGTGTGGTCGGATTTGATTGTTGATTGGGTGGAAGCAGTGACACTTGCAGTTGAGGTTCCATTGCCGTTGACCAATGGATTCGGAACCTCCTTTGCGTTTCTAACCAATAAATCTCTCAAAGGCAAATCGGTCTCCTTGTTTAGGGAGTATTCAAAAAATGAAGTGTACACTTTTTTCGTCAGTTCCATGAGCATCAATGAGGAGAACTCGAAATCTTGGTCATCAAAGCGGGTGAAAAACTTGGAGAAATCAGCATGATTTTCAGCGATGGAAACCTCGATATTTATGAAGAAATGAGCCGTTGCAATCTGTGTGAGCTTATCAACCACTGTGGTACTTAACGCCGATGCATTTTCCGAACAAGCTTCCAGAAATCCGGCCAATGTAAAGTAATGATATACGGAAAGGGGTTTTTCGTTTCCCGATTCAAACAACGCGAGAAAATCGAGGAAACTGGTATCTCTCTTGGTTCCTACCTGTGGGTTCGATAATGATTCAGTGAGTGAATAGGTCAAACTCGTCCAAACATTGGGGAATGATGAATCGACAAACGGCGTATCCACCTGTAGCGTAGGCATCTTAACGAGCAATCCACCAATCTTAGAAATTATTTCTGGAGATTTGGCATCAATCTTACATATGGCAAACACGTTTTCGATTTCTTCAGTTGACAAGTGGAAACTTTTAGATTTGTCGAATCCGGAGGTTAATTGAGCCAAACTCTTTTGAGTCAATGAACTCGTTCCCTTGGATCCTAAAGAGGCCAATCGCTCCACAGCCTGAGAACGCAAAGTTCCTCGGGGCAAACTAAGTTAGAATCAATCAATTGGTGCGCCAACTCACATGTCGAAATCCATATCGGAGCGTAACGATCGATCCGCGAAGCCTGGGCGATGCCACGCACCTGCACACTACGATTTCATCTCACCAGATGGAGAGCACCATAGTTTTACCGATAGACCATGGAAATTTTGCAAATTTCTTTGCTGCTAACGACTTACAATATATTCATGGTTGTTTAAATCGATTCTCGATTATCAATCTATGTACATTACTAAAACTTTTGGGACAAGAGTTCCCTCACTCTCTCCGTGTGATCTCCTCTAATCATGATTTTTAAACTTTGAATCAACACGTTATAATCAGATTTCGCGATATCCGGTAAAGCCTGTTGTATCTCGTTTCTCAATGTCACTATGTCTCCTTGAACTTTCCTGATCTCGGTGTAAGGAACTTGGCGTTTGTAAGTTCTGTAAACTGGCAAGTTACCCTTCTTAGTTCTCGATATGAAATACGTGTTTGATTTCCCCCCAAATGGTTGTCCGACAAGTTCGGCGGCACTGACATTCTCGAGTTGAGGGAAGATGTAAGATTTGCTAGCAAATGGCTTGACCACAGAGCTGGTCTTGGTAACAGCGTCAGCCACCGTCGAATTCCACCTCGTTGATAATCTGAGCATCAGTGGTAAATGTAAATTGTTGAACCGTTGAAGTGGAAAGTCTTCGACAAGAAAGGTCGTGTGCAATTACCGAAAAAAGTTTCAAAACTACAATACTTAACGTAAAGACTAATTTACGTAGATGCAAGCGCCCCCAATCATTAGTAATAAGTTTCTATCAAAGTATCACGCAAGTTTCCAGTGATGGCTTCTGGTTGGGCGTCTTGGAGACGGAAGATGCTTTCAATTACAGATAATTCCGGAGCAGTTGTGTCAAGACCAGCCACAGCGAGCCAATCATTGACAACCATACCGGCACCGACGACCGAGGAACCACGATTCACGGTTCCGGCCACAAGCGGTATTTGCAACAGCGATGACAATTCTTCTTGGTCTTGCACCGAGGTTTGGGGGTGGACCAATCCACCTTGGTTGGAGATCGAACAATAAGATCCAACTAAAACATTACCAGCGATCGTTTGTCTGAAGACTTCGACTCCCAACACATCTGCAATGAGCTCTTCTGTTTCTCTTTCGATATCTGGATGGACGAGAGCAACGTAATCGTTACAACAGATCACGTTACCTAAAGCTGACAATCTTTCCTCAACTCTTTGAATCTTGACTGAATCAGGCAAACTGTTTCTGAGATGCATCAACTCTTGGTCAGTGGTTTGGGTTGGTACGAGCAATCCACGTCTATTACCAGCAACCATACGACCGATAATACGTGTACCAGCGATCGTGGTATGAATAGTGGGTATCACATCACCAAGTTCTGCTTCAAAGGCGGAATAAAAGTTCTCAGAACCTCCGACGGCGACAAGACAGTACGAGTTTGTGAGCTTGGAAAACACACCGACCTCGTTCGAGTTCTCAAATTGAGTTCTGGTAGCCATAATTGGAATAAAGTGGCAATAGAGTAGTATGTGAGATGAAGTCGCAAATTTTTTTGCGGGTGGCACACGCTGAAATTTGCGTGCGGCTCAAAAGGGCCTTACTCTAATGACTATTCTACGATCGATCGATTGATAAACTGTTGATCTATTGCATTGAAAGTAACTAGTTTTTACTATTTATACTTGAAATTTGCTAAACTGAATTCTTTGAATTTTTCTCAAGCCTACGGAAATCTCAAATTTTCGACTTTTTCACTCAACTAAATAAATCCTACAAAGATCTACTGGATATTTAAATTCCATTCCATTTACCAATTATATACCTTAGCTTAATCCACATTAGGGGTTTCAATTTCATCGTCTTCATCGGCAGTGTCGCTCCAATCTTCAACGTCAACGTTCATGGCATCGTCTGCTACCTCGTGGTTTGGTGCAACGACTAAACCTCTTGACCCGAGACCAACACGGACAATCTCCTTGTCCTTGATTTGTCCGTTCAAAATCATAATGGCCAAACTGTTCAAGATTTCGTTCTGGATCAATCTGTTCAATGGTCTGGCACCCAAATCATTGGAGTAACCATTCTTACAAAGATATTCCAGAGCTGCATCGTCCAGTTCCAATTTGATGTTCTTGCCGTTGGATTCGAATCTTTCTTCGATCTCACGAAGTCTGATGCGTACAATCTTGGATATGGCATGTCTTGACAATTTGTTGAAGACCACCATAGCCGAGATACGATTCAAGAACTCAGGTCTGAAGTGGGATCTGACAGCAGTCATGACCATCTCCTTGGTAGATTCGCTGACTTTGGAGCCCTTAGACATTCCAATATATTCAGCTCCAAGATTGGAGGTCATGATGACGATACAGTTAGAACAGTTGACCAGAGTACCATTAGATGCGGTGATACGACCATCATCCAACATTTGCAGCAAGACATTCAAAACTTCAGGTGATGCCTTCTCGACCTCATCAAAAAGAACAACCGAGTAAGGACGACGCAAAAGTTGGTTGGTTAATAATCCACCTTCCTCATATCCAACGTATCCGGAGGCAGAACCTAACAATTTTGAAATCGACCATTTCTCACCCAGTTCGGAGCAGTCAATTCTTACCATTGCTCTTTCATCACTGAACAGGAACCCAGCCAATTTCTTGGCCAACTCTGTCTTACCGGAACCTGACAATCCCAAGAACATGAACGAAGCAGGTTGATGAGGATTAGCCAGGCCAGATCTCGAAAGCCTAATTGCATTGGAGACGGCTCTGACAGCCTCACTTTGACCAACCACATTGGCACTTAATTCCTTCTCCATGGTGATTAACTTAGCATTTTCAGCCTGGGTCAACTTAGAGACAGGGATACCGGTCAGTTTAGCAGCAGTTTCAGCCACTTGGTCGGAACCAACGACGTTTCTGCTAGCTGCCTCACTGGACAAGTCTTCCTCCTCCTCAGCGATCGTCGCCTCAATCTGAGCAATCCGAGACCTCACTTCGGGAATAGCATAATATCTCAAATCAGCCGCAGTGGCTGTGTCATGACGTCTCTCAGCATCAGTGGCCTTGACTTCCAGCTCATCGAGTCTTCTCTTCAAGCTCGTGAGCTCTTCATGTCCTTGTCTTTCTTGAGCATATTGCTCTCTTAATGGCTCGATTTCCTCTTCGAGAGATTGATATCTCTTTCTGGCCTGGTCTAATCTTTCCGCGGTCGTGTCATCGGCCTTAGAATCTCTCTCCAGAGCTTTGATTTCGATCTCGAGTAGTGAAAGTTCTCTCTCCTTGGAGTCTAACTCTTCAGGACGAGAGTCTCTGGCAACAGCCACAGAGGCTGAAGATTCATCAATCAAATCAACGGCAGAGTCTGGTAACTTCCTGTATGTGAGGTATCTGGAAGCCAATTGAGCCGCTGTGACCAATGCGGAATCCAAAATTCTCACACCGTGATGAATCTCGTATCTTGGTTGTAAACCTCTCAAGATGGCAATAGTCTCTCTGATTGTGGGTTCTCTCACATCGATTCTTTGGAATCTTCTCTCAAATGCACCATCTTTCTCAACGTACTTTCTGTATTCGTTGACGGTGGTGGCTCCAATACAGTGCAAGGCACCTCTTGCCAACATTGGCTTAAGCAAGTTGGCAGCATCGCTCTTACCATCTCCCATAAGCATATGAATTTCATCAATAAAGAGGATGATCATAGTGTTGGAAGATTCGATATCGTTCAATACACCTTTGATTCTCTCCTCGAATTCACCTTGATATTTGGCACCAGCCTTCAAAGCTCCCAAATCAAGAGCGTAGAGTTTACAACCTTGCAAAACGGTGGGGACATCATTATCGACGATTCTTTGCGCCACACCTTCCACAATACTGGTCTTACCAACACCAGGGTCACCAATCAGACAGGGATTAGACTTGGTCCTTCTGGCCAAAACCCTAATGGTACGTCTAATCTCCTCCTCTCTTCCAATGACAGGATCAATCTTACCTTGCAACGCTTGCTCGGTGAGATCGATGGCATACTTGGTCAAAAATTCCAGCTTTTCAGAGGAGTCGGCCTGTCTCGAATCAATTCTTTGGTTTCCTCTCAACTCCACAATTTGAGTCTTGAGTACTTCAGGTGTTACACCTGCTTCTTTCAATATGGATTTAATGGAGGTGTCATCGATCAAGGCGAGCAAAATGTGGTCTTGACCAATGAAACTGTCCTTCTGTTGGGATTTAATCTTAGCAGCGTTGTTCATCACACTGGCAGCAGATGAACTGAAACCTGGATCTTGCGGAGCTGGGTTCTGTGAGGGCAACCTCACCAAATGGCGATTGACGGTTCTTTCGAATTGAGACCAATCAGCCCTTGCTCTCTCCACAAGAGTCTTCAAGTACGAGGGTCCCGTACTATCAGCAGTGGGTGTCATTGCTGCTAAGAAATGAAGAGGAACCAACTGGATGTGTTGATTCTCTTGACATAACTTTTGAGCATTTGTTACAATTTCCAAAGCTCTATCAGTGAATTGTGAATTATCCATGACAATAGTTTGTTCTGCAAGGAAGTGACAGGTGATATCTATATAGTGGAGAGATAGATTCTAGAACCTTCCTTCCTAATCTGGAATATTCGAGGCTGCCAGATGACATCTGCGGCGCTTATACGGTTTCGCCACGACGTCACCGAGATCGGACACCTAAAATTCTTGGGTCCGAGATCGGACATCGCTGGAGCCAATGAACGCGGTCTAATACTGCTTACGCCGCTGTCAACTGGGAATAAAATATCAAAAACTGATCATTTTTTGTAGTTATGGAATCATTGGCCAATTATAAATACAATTGAGTAATTTGAACGGGTTCACAGTCATTTGGAAGGCTCTTAAAAGATTTTATCCATAATTGATGGCTGCTGGATCAATGACCGTTTTCACCGGTCATTCCGAGGGTCCCCACATGACCCTCGGAATGCCAGACACTAAGAAGAAAAATCCGTTAAGATCAACAAATCAAGCACTTTTAAAGCAAAAATAAATTCGTCATAAAAATGGGTAAAAATATAAAGACTCAAGCGGTTTTCGCACATTAATTTGTCGTAGTTATAGCTGTATCGAAACAAGGGTCTTACAAATTCCGACGTTTCCATTGGACCAGCGTCTCGGCCGCGAGTCGGTCCGAGGGTAAATTCCGGTCAAGCAAGGACGTCCACTTAAAGGACTTGTTACCTTACTCTTCCACACACGCGGTCGATATCGTAATATTCGAGATGTTGTCTGCTGCCAGATCTGCTGTCAAGTTCTCGCGTGGAATGGCCACCGTTCAGGGGCTTACCATGGACTCTAAAGTTCCTATGAACTTGTTGGAGAAGGGAAACTTTATCAACTACAAACAACAATTGGAAAACCTTAAAGTTGTCAAATCCAGACTTGGAAGACCTTTGACTTACGCTGAAAAGTTGTTGTATGCTCATTTGGACAAGCCTGAAGAGCAAGAGATTGAGAGAGGTGTCTCTTACCTTAAACTTAGACCTGACAGAATCGCTTGTCAAGATGCCACTGCTCAAATGGCTATCTTGCAATTCATGTCTGCTGGTATGCCACAAGTTGCCACCCCAACTACGGTGCACTGTGATCACTTGATTCAAGCTCAAAAATCTGGTCCTGAGGATTTGGCTCGTGCCATCGATCTCAACAAGGAGGTTTACGATTTCTTGGCCACTGCCTGTGCCAAGTACAACATCGGTTTCTGGAAGCCAGGTTCCGGTATCATCCACCAAATTGTGTTGGAAAACTACGCCTTCCCAGGTGAATTGTTGATTGGTACCGATTCTCACACTCCAAACGCTGGTGGTTTGGGTCAATTGGCTATCGGTGTCGGTGGTGCTGATGCCGTCGATGTCATGGCCAACTTGGCTTGGGAATTGAAGGCTCCAAAGATCATCGGTGTCAAGTTGACCGGTAAGATGAGCGGTTGGACTTCTCCAAAGGATATCATCCTTAAGTTGGCTGGTATCACTACCGTCAAGGGTGGTACTGGTGCCATTGTTGAGTACTTTGGTGATGGTGTTGACACTTTCTCCTGTACCGGTATGGGTACCATCTGTAACATGGGTGCTGAAATTGGTGCTACCACTTCTGTTTTCCCATTCAACCAATCGATGGTTGAGTACTTGAACGCCACTGGAAGATCTGAGATTGCTGACTTTGCCAAGCTCTACCAAAAGGAGTACTTGTCTGCTGATGAGGGTTGTGAATACGACCAAGTCATCGAGATTGACTTGAACACTTTGGAGCCACACGTCAACGGTCCATTCACCCCAGATCTTGCCACCCCTGTGTCCAAGATGAAGGACGTTGCCGTTGCTAACGACTGGCCATTGGAGGTTAAGGTTGGTTTGATTGGTTCTTGTACCAACTCTTCCTACGAGGACATGTCCCGTGCCGCTTCCATCATCAAGGATGCTGAATCTCACGGTTTGAAGGCCAAGGCCATCTTCACCGTTACCCCAGGTTCCGAACAAGTTCGTGCCACCATTGCTCGTGACGGTCAATTGAAGACCTTCCAAGAGTTTGGAGGTCAAGTGTTGGCCAACGCTTGTGGTCCATGTATCGGTCAATGGGACCGTCAAGACATCAAGAAGGGTGACAAGAACTCCATTGTGTCCTCTTTCAACAGAAACTTCACCTCGAGAAACGACGGTAACCCACAAACCCACGCCTTTGTTGCCTCTCCTGAGATGGTTGTTGCCTACGCCATTGCCGGTGACTTGAGATTCAACCCATTGACTGACAAGTTGAAGGATGCCGATGGAAATGAATTCATGCTCAAGGCCCCAGTTGGTGTTGGTTTGCCACCAAACGGATACGACCCAGGTGAAAACACTTACCAAGCTCCTCCAGAAGACAGATCCTCCGTCACTGTTCAAGTTTCTCCAGAATCTGACCGTTTGCAATTGTTGACTCCATTCAAGCCATGGGATGGTAAGGATGCCACCAAGATGCCAATCTTGATCAAGTCTCTCGGTAAGACCACCACTGACCACATCTCGATGGCTGGTCCATGGTTGAAGTACAGAGGTCACTTGCAAAACATTTCTAACAACTACATGATCGGTGCCATCAACGCTGAGAATGGAAAGGCTAACACCGTCAAGAACCACTACACTGGTGAATACTCTGGTGTTCCAGAGACTGCCGGTTGGTACAGAGACAACGGTTACAAGTGGGTTGTCATTGGAGGTGAGAACTTTGGTGAAGGTTCCTCCCGTGAACACGCCGCTTTGGAGCCACGTTACCTTGGTGGATTTGCCATCATCACCAAATCATTTGCTCGTATCCACGAGACCAACTTGAAGAAACAAGGTTTGTTGCCATTGAACTTTGTCGAGCCAGAGGCTTACGACAAGATCAACCCAGAAGATGAGATTGACTTATTGGGATTGACTGAGCTTGCTCCAGGTAAGCCAGTTACCATGGTTGTTCATCCAAAGGAGGGTGAGTCGTGGTCCACTCCATTGTCTCACACTTACAACTCTGAGCAAATCGAATGGTTCAAATACGGTTCTGCCTTGAACAAGATGGCTTCTATTAACAAATAAGTGACTATTTATTGGTAAACGATTAATTGTAGACCTGATTAGGTAATGCCGCGCGGCTTCGATGACTTGCACCTGTTTTATCCCCACTATCCTATTATCATATTATCTATGACCAACTTATGGGTCTCTGGGGCTTTCGCCACGGGAGCGTTGACAATTGGATTGCCATTGCTATTATGTGGATTAGACCTTGATAAGCTAGTCAAGACAAATCGCAAATCTACCGTGGGGGAGATTGCTCGTACCATTGCCAACGCCAAGTATTCAATTTTCGCTTTTTTTTCGAAGTTTTTTCGCTTGAGTCCAGAGAGAGGCGGGAAGATATCGAAGCTGTTGGTTTTTCCCATTAAATCTGTTGGAGTCGGTCTGGAGGTGGACGAATGGGAGATCGATGCTCATGGCATGAAATTTGATAGACAATATATGTTTGCCGAATGGAACGAGAAGAAAAATGCTTACATTCCAGTGACATTGAGACAATATCCTAGATTGTGCTCTTTAAAAGTGGAGTTTACGAAAACTTCCGATCCATTAGATGGTGATTTCACCTTCAAGTATCCTTTGAAGAATGAAGACGTTGAAAATTATGTTGGAAAGTCGTTCCAGTTACCAGGTGTGGTGACTGAAGAATTTCTGGGGAAGTACCAAAGCGTTAATGAGGTTGATGTCGATCTTTTTGGCGTTCCCTTGAAGTCGCGCGATATTTCTAGTCTAATGCCATTGGATTTCGTTGAGGAACTGGGATTACCAAAGGGCACTCTTTTACTTTACACTCCATTGGGAAAACCAGTCAAGACAGGTTCACCAACAGGGATCAGCAGGCGTTCTCTGTTCCACGATTATTATCCTGTCTTGGCACTTTCACATGCTGATATTGAAGAATTGTTACAGAAGACCGTGGACAATGGATTTGATGTTGACGTCGACTACAAACTTTTCAGAGCTAACATTATATTGGAAAATACAAAGCAGGCTCATGACACAGATACATGGTTGGAATTGGATTTGAATACAACTACGGGGAAGCATAGGTGGACTGTTGGCTCCAAATGTGCAAGGTGTACGATGCCTAACGTTAACTTGAAGAAGGCTGAGATCAACAAACAGTATCCAATCACAAACACAATTTCCAAGTATCGTCGAATCGATTCGGATCATCAATTTGAGAATTTCTTTGGAATCTACTGGATTCAGCACGATTCCAATTACACGATCAGTGTGGGCGACACCGTTGACGTTTTGCGTCGGAGACACTCCAAATTTGTGGACTTTGAATAATTAACTTTTAATTTCGTACTTGACTACCTGAGGACTCAAAAAATAGACCAACGTACTCCCATCATCACTTCTTTCTGCTCCTTGACGATACGCTGCGAATCCAATAGGACCTTTGTCGCAATCCGCACAGATCAGATACCTTTGGAATTCCAAAGGGGAACCTGCCATTGACAACTCGGCCTCGACTGTATCGGTACTTTTGGACACACCAATGTTGTCGAAGTCCCACATGTCTCCTATCAAATAAAAATCGTTCGATTGACTCGATCTCGTTGGCATCTCTGGAGCGTTTTTCACGTTGACCGTGGGGAATTTGCGCGAATTCAAGTTTTCGAAATCAGTAACCTCCAACACCCGACAATTGCACTGGGAGCATCGTATAATCACAGGTCCTGACTCATGAACGTTAACAAACTCTTCAAACCATAAACTCATTCTTTCGGAGTCGGATGAGTGGCGAGGGTGCGGCGACAGATGTCTTTGCCACCACGCACGTACCATTTGAACTTGCCATTGTTGCACAACGTTTAAATTTGAACTGTCTTTATTGGGCTGGATCTAAAAGTGTCTCCGACCATTTTTGGATAGATTTAAACCTTGAAATTCTAGTTTTAATCTCTTTGGAAATCACGAGACTTTTGCCCCGCAATGGATCCTCGCAAAGACCCGAGAATTCGGTCTTATGCAAACCTGCAGTATTTATATCCGCCATTAACCAGTTCGCCACTGTCAAGGGAATCTTCTGTCATGGACGTTAGAGCACCCAGCACGAAGGATACCGAATATTCAGCGATTGAAACTCAACGATTGAAAGATTACGATCTAGATCTACCCGACGATGAACAAATCTGTTTGGACTTGCAATTGGATGAAACCTCGAGATTTCACTCATTGACTTCCGCTCCAAAATACAATTTGAGAAACCATCTACCCTACTGGACGGAAAAGTCAAAAGATGTGAGTGCCTACTTAAGTCATATCGTCGCCCACATTTACATCTCGGTCAAATCTCTAGATCTCGATGGTGTTGTATCTGTGAACACAAACGAATTGGAGGCTGCCAAGTTAGCTTTGAGCACCGGAAAGACATTGCAAATGGAAAAGTCAGTCGACATGGATGTCAACAATGTGGGTTCAGAAGAGGAGGAAAGCGATAGTGACGATGAAGATAGCGATGATGATGCTGGAATCGCCACCCCAGTGGGAAAAGTGGAACCCAAATCTGCTGCCATCATTAATCTCTCGCATTGGACCCGGGAGTTGAGGTTGATCTTGAAGACAAAACATCCAATTCCATTCAACTTGTTGGTATCTCTTATTAAAGTTTACTACGCCATTTGCCTCTCAAGAGGTCAACACCTGGGATATTCACTTTACATAAGTGTCCTTCAACTGTTGACAAAGTCTAACAGGAAAGTTTTAGTTGAAAGAGGCCTTGTCTTGGACTGGCGTCCAATGTTTGATGAATTCGCAGCTCACATGCCTCATGCAGACGCAGGAATGGACAATATTCCAAAGAAATCGTTGAACCAGTTGTCTGATATTGCGTACTGTGTTTCGCCATTTTTCAAACAGGAAGAATTGCCGGCCGTCGTGGAAGCTTGCTTGGAGAACTACACCTCAGCAACAGCTTCTGTGTCTCTTTTAGCCCTAGCATCGCTCTCTCCAGTCCATTTCGGAACCACAGAGAACATCGAGAAGGATGACATCAGAAGATATTTACCCATTCTGTTCAATCTGTGGTCAAGATGCCACAGAGAATCATACAGCATCTACATCATCAAAGTTTTGGCCTCCTCTGCACAAACGGCTCTTCGTGAATACAACAATAGCATAAGTTTCGGATCATTTGGAATTTTTACCGAGAAGCAATTCAATATTGTTTGCGACTCGCTTTTCGCCACAATCAGGTATCCTCTGAAAAAGAGGGATGCCACTTATACGAAAATTAGCCATCTTGTCACCATTGTCATGAGCTCTATGACTAGTAATCATTCACCAGGTGGTCCACTAGAGAAGCTGGCCACTATCCTAAAGGCTTTGGGGACTTATGCCCATCCTTCCAATACTGGAGCTTGGTCTACGCATGTAGCGAAAGCCGTCAAATACGTGGCTGATGAATTGCATAAACGTGTATTGAATGAAGGAGATGATCCAAACGTCGTCAGAAACACAGATTTTGATCTCAGGCACCTACCTGAAGAAATCAAGTTGGATACAGCAACAGTTCAGAAGGTTACTGATCTTTTACTCCCCATTGTAAACTTCGGTGTTCAATCGAAAGGGCGTGAGGTAAGCTCATACTTTCAAACACTGGAATTACTCGCAGTTTTGAGTCCTGAACAAGTCATTGACTTCGTGCTCCTTGATGTATATTCCTCCTTGGAAAATTCAACTTCAACGCATAGGCTTCAAGTTGTGTTGGGAGAGATGAAGGTCTTGATAAGATTTATGGCTTCTAAACCAGTGTACCGGGTTCATATAATTCGAATTCTTTCCTCGTTGTTACCAGGAATCGACTCAAATGATCCCGCTAAATCGACAGGAACGTTCGAGCTCATTATGGAGGTTGCTGCTATTGTACCGATTTATGATTTGAGTGACGACGGAGATGGTGGCTTATACGCTTTGCAATTTACCTCGGAACACTTGAGTTTTCTTGAGGAGAGATTCTTGTCGTCGAAACATCATTCGAATCCCAGAACAGCCAGCTTAGAGATCACACCATTTCCCTATGAGTGTGAATTGGAGATTGAAGCTCTGAAATCGGCCACCTCGTCTTTCCGGCAGTTTCTACATTTGTTTGTTGGTAATTCCTTCAGATTATTGGATAACCTCCCGGAAAAGATCGAGGGAGCTGACGGGGATATGATCGCTGCTCTTGTCGATGCATTCATTGCTGTATGCGAAGCCGTGTCAGATGATTTGGCTGACGTTATGTGTGAGGATGTGTTTGAACATGTCACAAACAATGTAAAACAATCCGTTGTTCGATCTACTGGGTCGATAGTGGAAGCCATTGTCAAACGTAAGCCGAAAGAAGTCGAGCGCTATATCGACTTTCTGATTCCCCGCATAAAGACAGAGATTGAAGAAAATGGGGCTGGCTCCTCAAGAACAGGCTCAGAAGTATCACCTCGAGATGCTAGTCTACAATGGTATCATGAAATGTTGAGTGCCACTGTCAGTGGAGCACCAGCAGAAGTGTTAAAGTTTGCCCCACAGATTTCGGATCTTTCCATTTACTTACTTGAGAATGTCAAGAATGTATCGCTGTACACTCCAATTTTGCTCATGAGCCTGTTAAATGCCTTGACTTCCAGAACGATCGTCGAAAGACGCATAGTCCCCAAGGGAGTGAATGTGGATGAAAACACTTGGGGTGGTTTCCAATTCGATCAGAGTCGTTTTGATAAGGAGAATCTCACATTTGAATGGTTCACTCCAACAAAAGAGCACCTTGAATTTGCTGTGGAAACATTTGATCTCCATATGAATAGATCGATGAATTTGATATCATCTTTAATAGTCAAGGTTCTCGATAATGAGAATGCGGATCTCGACGTTGTTGACCAGATCAGTATCAATCTTGGATGCATTTCCTGTGGATTGACTGGTGTTGCAGAGTTATATGATCCTCTGTACAAAAAGAATGAGTTCAGAGGAGACCTTCTACAACAAAAGCTAAAACAACTGGTGAGAGAAACACCTCCGCTCTCTAGGGTTCCTTCCGTTGATTTTGCTCTTGATAAAGGTTCTCCAGCACCCGAAGATGAACCGGAATCGCACATTGGTCATGAAAATCATGTTGAAATCCCCGTGGACGATGATGTTGATATGGTGAGAGACTCTTCAGCGGAGATCTTTGGGGTCGACAGTGGAGTTGCCACGCCTGCTACCAATTCTTTGAGTAGTTTGAATCCTGAGTTGACTGGAAGACAGTCGGGGCTTTTCGGCTTCGGATATCTCTTGTCAGAACCAGAGTACAGTGATATCTATCATAAAATCCATCATCTTCGTGAAAAGATTGGCAGATTTCTCCATGATCTGGCCCAAAAGATATTCAACAACCCTAAAAATATCAACATGATGAGAAGTGCTGCCATCGCCATTGAAATATGGTTGCGTAATCTCGGATATGATGTGGTTGGAGGGTTTGAAAGTGTCATCAAACCTTATGCTGTTGCTTGTAACTCATTGGAATTGAAGAGATTCCACGCTGTGTTCACAAGACCTATCTTCGGAGCAAGATTGGCGGTGGCACATGTCAGAAGAATAAGTTTATCGAGAACAGATCGAATTTCAACGGAATTGGATATCACTCTTTTGAAGGACTTGATTCTGGTGGCAGCATCGCCATTTAGCATTCCAGCAAGAAGAGCAAGACATGTTATATCTGCTTGTCTCGGGTCGATGCTCAAGGCTTCCTCTGTGATATACGAGATTTTTCCATTGTGGAGAGATGCCATGGATAGGAAAGATACTGAAGCTATCAAAAATATTCTCAAAGTTTTCCGTTCTAAGAGAATTAAGGGCCACGTCGAAAGAGGAAGTCGTTCCGTTGAGTTTTTGGATTTATTGACAAGTTCTATCAAACTAGATCATCCTGAGATAGTCTCCATTGCTTCCAAGTTGATCGACCATATTCCCGATTATGTTGCCATTCCCAAAAATGTCTGTCTGATCGATGAATGTCTTGTTGAGGCCTTGAGACCCTCTGATAGTGTTGTTGATGTAGAGATTCAAGCATTGGTAGCGGCTAAAAAAGCGAAAATCCCAAATATGCTTGCATTACTGGCCGCTTTGGAAAACAGAGCCATCCAGAATTCCAAGATCATGAAACATTGGAAGTATTCCAAAATGATTATTGATCTTGTTTTCGAGATTCAATTGTTCTTATCAGTGCCAATCAATCCAAACGTTTACATCTTTCTTATGGAAAATGTTGTTGATCCACATCCGTCTGTGTCTCAGGCTGCCATCACAGCGATCACTTCCATTTTAGGCAAAGTTGAGTCGTTAGCTTATTTCGATTATGATGCCAAACGAATTTATGATCTGAATGCTGATGTTCCTGCCATTGAAAAGCTCAATACGAATAAGAACTTCTCGGAAGTTTACAAACACGAAGCCCAAGATTTGAACAAGCCAACCTTTTTCATCGATAACAGATTGGGACAACCACTTCTCTTCTGGGGAAAGACTTATACGGTGGTTTCAACAGAGAAAGAGCCCAAGGGTATGCATTTGTCGGCAGAACATACTGAATTGTTTAAACAGGTTGGATTGCCATTGACGAAGGCGGCTTTTCTCTCTACTGTTAAGGTCATAATTGAAGATCTGGAGGACAATTTGTTCTTTCAACCAATTCATGTCCAATTTTTCCGGATTGTCATTTTGATGGCTATCAATGGATTTTGTCCCTTGACTTTGCAAGACATATTTGACATAGCAGATACAATCTATAACGATGAAAGAGCTACATGCATCGTGTTGGTGGAGATTTTTAGTGCTTTCGTGCTGTGTACAAGACAGATGGATACGGAATCTGAGAGGCAAAGAGATGCTTACATGACAAAATTTCTCGAATCAGTCTATGAACATGATCTGACTCAAGATTCTATCCCTATCTGGTCTATTTTTGTATGGTGGTTAGCTGAAAGAGTGGATCTACATAGAGTACCTGCCATTCTGAACGTGATTACAAAGTTTGACATCGACAAGAATTCAACATCTCCATCATTAGACGCAGCGAGATTGAGATTTTTGAGAGATTATGCGGTTGTGGCTAGTGAGAGGTTCCATTTGATGGATCAATCAATTGATCTTGTGTTGGATAATTTTTCCTATCCGTATCGTGTTGTCCAGGAGATGAACTCCACCATCCTTTCGAGAAGTGTCTCACGTTATCCAATGAAATTACCAAACTCTTTTGAGGAGTTTTTGGAAATGAACACCGACGAACTTGGGAATACAAGACCAAGGGTTCCTGAAAGTTTCAAACCCAAATTGCTTGAGATTTTCGACAAGATTGAAACACTGAGAAAAGAAGTTCAGGATAAAGACATGGCAACCATTGCTCAATCAGAATATATGTATACTTCTGGATCATTGATCTTGTTCCTGGGATCTGTTTTGCAAACCGATTGTGCTTGGGAAATCTTGGAATGTATTCAGGGTAAAATCGTGCCCTTTTTAATGGGATTGGAAAAAATGAAAGATGCAGCAGCATTAGCTGGAGTGATGTATTTCCAAATATTTTACCATGTCGGGTCCATGCCACTTGAACAGCTTAATGTTCCTGATTTGCAGGCGTTCCTTGTGAATGAGTCTTCGTCTATTTCCCAACAGAAATACACTTTGAAGTTGATCAAATTCTATTACCATGTTCGCTTCTGCAGTTTGTCTCTGGATAAACAAAAGATTTTACTCAATGCTGTTGTCAAACTGCTTTTCAGTCCTCACTTGGAGGTCAGAGAAACAGCTGCAGACACCTTTTCAGGAATGATCCATGTGTTCCCCATCTCTGAGGTGGACTCGATAATTCAGGACTGTATCAAGGAATTCCGTTCGACTTTGATAAAGGGTAAAAAGCGGTTGACTGCTCTCAAGAAAGAAGGGAAGAATAAAGATGCAAATGCTCTCACGTTGGAAATTCATGGAGCTGTGATGGGTCTTGGTGCTCTCATTGAAGCATATCCTTATGCGACTCCACCACCAGCATGGTTACCTCAAGTTTTGGCTCTTATTGCCTCTAGAGCTGCTGGCATGGAAGGTATGATTGGTCGAACGGCCAAAGAAACGTTGAGTAAGTTCAAGAAAATTAAACAAGACACTTGGCATATCGATTCCAAGTTCTTTTCTGAAGACCAACTGGGTGATCTGGACGGTGTTCTATGGAGAACATACTACTTGTGATAAATTGACCGTATCCATAATTAGCTTAAAAAGTAAGAGCCTCCAACTCTCTCGTAGTCTTTGCCATCCCATCCACACCACTGTTTCCAATTTGCAATTTTGCCCTGCTCTTCTCCAGGCCTTCCAGGAGAAAGCATGCTTGACAAATTCTGTTTTTAGATAGATATCCACATCTCTCGCATTTATTGGAGTGGATGGACACTGAGCCATCTGATCTGATCTCGATCTCCTGTCTTTTCTTTCTTGGTTTCAATTTGAACTGTTCTCCACTTCTGATGATGTCAATAATGCACGATGGTTTGATAGCCTCCAGGTTCTTGAGCAATACTCTTGCAGTACCTCTGAACGCTTCTGGGGCGTATGTACATTCAGTGGAAAAGTAATCAAGTTTTTTGTAGTGCGCATAAAGGACAATCTCCTTCTGATAAGTGTACTTGAAGGGTTTCGATCTTTTCACTGGAGAACCCGAGGATTCTGTCAAAATATTGACTGAGTTTTCCAATCGTGCTGTGTCACCACGTAGAAGATTCATCAGCACTGTTTCTGCCATATCATCAGCGTTGTGACCGGTAACAACGTGTGAAATCCCAAGCTTCATGGCACCTCTATCCAAGGCCTGTCTCCTCATAACACCACAGTAAGTACAACTGCTTCGCACCCCAGCACATGCAACAATCTCATCCATTGACCATTTGTAAAGATCTTTGTACGAGACGATCTCCAACGGCATATCGTACTGTTTCTGGTTGCGCTTGACCGTTGCGAGAGAATCATCTCTATAACCAACAATACCTTCATCGACACTCAGCAACACCAATTCCAATCCGTAATCGTATCTCTCATTCAAAGTCTTGAGAACAGAGGCCAAAACAGTTGAATCTTTACCACCTGAAGCACCTATTGCCACTTTCTCACCTCTTTGAAATAAATTTGCACTCACAATGGTGTTGTGAATTTCTGTTTCAAAAACGTGATAGAAACACTCTTTGCAAATCTTTTGCAAGTTCTTGGGTCTCTTCATGACCGCTTTACGATCATGACATAATTCACACTGAACCATGGTTTATTTGAAAAGTATTACAATAAATTAGTCGTGTGCTGATGTTTACGCGTGTGCGTGTAAATTTCGGCTGCGGAGCTCATCTTCTGGAGGAGTTTTTTCACCAAGCACACACACGTACAACAGAAAATGAGCTCTCGTTTCTTTGCTGGTGGATATTCAGATTCTGATAGCGATTCTGAAGAGGATTTGTTGTCATCTTCGGAAGAGGAACTCGTGTCCTCCTCTGAAGACCAACAATCATCCGAAGAGGAATCCGATTCTGATTTCCCATCCGATGACGATGACAGTGACGATTCCTCCGACGATGATGGAGTTCGCGTTCGTGGTCCGTCTTATTTCTTGAAGAAGTCTGCCATCGATGACAGCGACGACTCCTCGGATGAGGATACGAAAAAGGTGGTGAAGAGTGCCAAGGACAAATTGCTTGACGAGATGTCCAGTTGCATTGATGTGGTTGATCTTGCACAGAAGGATGGTGATTATTTGAAGGTGAGCAGTGAATTCGACCGTCTGGTGAGACTCGTCAACAGGGCGCAACAACAAAACATGGGCGTGCCCAAGATTTACATCAAGGCCGTGGCTGATTTGGATGCTGCCATTACAGAGACTCAAGCGGAGCAAAAGAAGAAGATGAACGCGTCAATGGCGAAGAGCTTCAACATCGTGAGACAGAGAATCAAGAAGATCGCGAAGGAACATGCTAGCCAGATTGAGCTATACCGTCAAGATGAGGATGCTTTCGAAAAAGAGGAAACTCCCCAGGTGGTTGTTCCAGTTGCCACGACTGGTAAGAAGATGAGCTCTGAGATTTTCCAAGTGTTGGAAGCGATCATTGCCTCTAGAGGTAAGAAGAACGTCGATCAAGCCACTCAAATTGAAGAGCTTGAAGAGTTGTTGACTCAGGCTTCAAGTCCATTTCAACTCATCTCGATTTATCTCATGTTGGTTCCAATTAGATTCGACATGTACGCACGTTCCAATTTCATGCCCGTGGATCAATGGAAGTTGGCTGAAGGTCATATCTCTGCTTTGTTGAAGTTACTTGAGGAAAACAAGGAATACTCCGTCACTGAGACGGCCAAGGCTACCGACGATATCAGCATTGAACCTACCCCCAACGCAGCTGGTGTGAAACAAATTGTTGGATCCATTGCATCGTTGGTGGAGCGTCTCGACGATGAACTCACCAAATCGTGGCAGGCGATTGACCCTCATGCCACCGAATACGTTGAAAGGCTACAGGACGAGTCTCTAATATACACCTTGTTGGTGAGGTGTCAACTGTACTACGAATCCATCACGCCTGTTGAGGAGATTGCTTCATCTTCTGGTGAACAATTGGCTCGTGTCGTTTTGAGAAGATTGGAACACATCTACTTCAAACCATCAAGGTTGATTCTACTTGCTGAAAACGTGGCATGGGAAGCTTTACCCGAATCATTCCAATCTGTCATTTTCCCCAAGTTCGAGGGCTCCAACGAAGCCACTTATCCAAGTGGTCTCATCGACGGATTGTCCTCGGTTCTTTACAAGCAACCAAACAGTGTCTTCAGAAAGAGAGCTGTTTTGTCTCACATCTACTATTATGCATTCAACGACCAATACTTCAAGGCCCGTGACATGTTGTTGATGTCCCATTTACAATCTTCCATCCACACTTCCGACACCCAGTTGCAAGTCTTGTTCAACAGAGCTCTTGTCCAATTAGGGTTGTGCGCATTTAGAAGCGGACTTATCGTCGAGGCTCAACAGGCTTTACAAGAGATTGCCACCAGTCCTCGTCAAAAGGAGTTGCTGGGACAAGGAGCCCAAAGATTCCAACAACAACAGTCTCAGGTTGATAGACAAAGATTGTTGCCATTCCACATGCACATCAACTTGGAATTGCTCGAATGTTGTTTCTACACTGCATCTCTTTTGATCGAGATTCCATCCATTGCCTCTTCTCCTGAATATTCGAGAAGACGTCAACAGAACGTGAAGTCGTTCCGTAGAACTTTGGAATACCACGAGAGACAGATCTTTGATGGTCCTCCAGAGAACACTCGTGATTTCATCATGGACGCTTCGTTTGCCTTGCAACAAGGTGACTGGAAAAAGGCAAGTGAATTGTTGAATCAAATCAAGATTTGGGGATTACTCAAGGATCCTAAAGCTGTCAAGATCATGTTGAAGGAAAAATTACAAATCGAGGGATTGAGAACCTACATCTTTACCTCCAAGACTTTGTATGAAAAGCTTTCAATTTCCAATTTGGCTACCAAGTTTGAATTGGAAGAATCAAAGATTTTGTCTGTGGTCTCCAAGATGATCTTCAACGACGAGATTCATGCTGTCTTGGACCAAAAGACAAACTGCATGGTGTTTGTGCAAGGCGTTGAGCTCTCCAAATTACAAGAGTTGGCTGTCACTTTGGCAGATAAGGCCGTTCAAATGGCTGAACGTAATGAAAGACTCGCAGCTGGAGGTCATCAAAACAACCAGTTCCAAAACACTCCAAGTGGTAAATTAAGCAATGTCAAGGCCGCCCCTGTGGCAAGTGCTGGAACCCCCGGTGCTGTGAATAACTTTAGGAGAAATAGGAAATAAGTTGGATAATCAATAAAATCCGTAGAAACGTCGTGCGGCGTATACTATTGCGATGGCTGGTCCCAGTACATCTTAACCATGCGATCCTTCATCAAGTCACATCGACGTGGCATATCGCTGGATTCCGATGATCATTCTGGATCGGCCATAATATCTCTCTCCACTGCCAACTCTAATGAAAAGCTCTCCTCCGTCGAAGAATGGTCGCCACCTCGGAGAAGCCGCAACCTGATAAAGAACATGCTGAAACCAAAACCCACACAGAAACGCTTGTCTCCGCCCATTGAAAGTCCGACAATCTATGGAACAAAAATGCACGAATGGGGCTCTCCTCATACTTACACGGAGAATCAACTCGCTCCAGTACCTGAGAAGCCGGTGCGGCGTGTTGATGGTACCAGGAGTGAGAGCGATTTGAATGCCCCTGAAGAGTTTGCCATTGTATCTGTGCAGCGACAAGCCTCCATAAGCTCTGGAGAAAGTGAATTTTCATTTGAGGTGAATGAAACGGGCAGGAATGCATCAATAAAATACTACAAGAGCGGTGACCACATAGAGGGGAGAACTAATAAGAATTTATTGGATGAGTTCGTCGACCCTGAGGATAGCGAATATTTTAATGAGATGCACTATGCTGATGTCACAGATGAAGAGGATGAGACTGACGAATTATTCAATAGAAAGTTGTTTTCCGACGAGGAAGACCAATTCAAAGATTTTGACGGAGAAGAATACGAAGGAGAAGATCATGAGTATGACACCACTCATGAAGACGATTGTGACGACACTTACGATAATAGCACAGAAATGCGCGACGCTACTTCGGGAAGTTCCGCATCACAAATCCACACTCTTTTACAGCACATATCACTGAGCTCAGATCAAATATCCCAACGAA
This sequence comes from Kuraishia borneana, assembly GCA_030569035.1. NCBI lineage: Eukaryota > Fungi > Ascomycota > Pichiomycetes > Pichiales > Pichiaceae > Kuraishia > Kuraishia borneana. The sequence goes on from JAJMJT010000006.1 coordinate 223,989, forward strand.
AAGTGAGCTTACCTCAGAGGTCACAGAGTCTCGAGGAAACTCGCGGCAGACCACGGTATTCGTGGTTCCCGAATGATGACATTGACCAGTGGAGCGATTCCATGATAGAGGAGGCGAATCGGGTTCCTGAAGATTTCGATTTTGTTACTCCAATTAGGTCGATGCGCAAACCAAAGCCAAAGCTGACTGTGGTGTCACAACAATCTAATAAGTTCAAGAGCAAAGATAAGACAGTCACTTTGTTCAATGTCTATAGTAACTCGCATGCATCGTTAGGCAACGGTAATACGATTGCTGATGTGGATGTCAGCTCTTGTGACGAGGAACCACATACACCGGAGACACCAAAGAACGCATTCAAAAATTTCCATTTGGAAGATTCACCATTGACAACTATCAGTGAAGCATCGTTTGATTCAACTACACAAGGTGAACGTCGGGTATTATAGGTGGAATTATTATGCTAATGCTAACGCTTGATGGTGATGCCATTCTTTGCCCTTGCTGGACTGAGTGCTGTTTTGTAGGAGAAATTCTCCTGACCGACTGTATCATCCCCTGGAACGTAACTTACGAATCTCGAGCCGAACGCAGCCTCGACTTCTTTTCCTGGACTTTCACGATGCTGGTAAGATGAGTAAAGACGTTCGAGATCATCATCAGCGGACGCCACCGAAACTTCGCGCATTTTTGGAGGTGACAGATTCAAACGTGACGAGGTGGCTGGCTGCAACCGTTGTGGGGACGACAAGAAATCGGCCAAGTTGGTGTATGCCTTGTCGTACAAAGCAGGAGTTTCTGCAACCACAGACGATTTGGCCAGTGGAGACGACGGCTTAGGCGAGGACGAAGCCTGAGGTCTAGGCGATTGAGGAATCTTTTGTGGTTTTGAGGGTGTTCCCGGTGACGAAATCGGTCTTCTCACTCTTGCCGGAGATTTCGACCTAGCAGGAGAAGGTGCTCTGGGAGAAGGTGGGACAATGTTTGCAGTAGGCAAAACTGTCGGTAACGAAGGCGACAAAGCTTGAGGCGTGTCAGGGATGACTGGTGTGTTGGGCATTGGTTCCTCAATTTTTTTGGACTTCATCGTCAAGGGACTAGATTCGATCGGTTTTTGCGAGAAACTCTTTTCGCTAGAAGTGGATCTCATTTTGGGGGAAAGCACAAGGTTCGTCCTCATCTTTTCGTACAGACTTGAGGGAGAAGATCCTCTGGATCTGTCGTCTCTTGGCGAAGGAGTTAAGGGCTCAGGTGACACCGACCTCACGGCTTTTAACCGAGAACCGGCAAGTGAAAAGTCAGATGTTGACGAAGGTGGTGACACAGGGGTCCTCTCCGCAACTTTCACATATCCGTCCCTAGTATAGGCCAACACGTCTCTAGGGACGTCTGGCTTCGTAAGCTTGGCAGGCAAGACGATCTCAGTGGGAACCGGTAAAATTTTGTCTCTCCCGGGGACAAAATGATGTCTAGGTACCGATGTGGCAGTCAATGGAGGACTTGCCATCAAATTAAGGAAATTCCCGCTGCTACGGTTGCGGTGGTGACCAAGAGTAGACATGATTAAAAATAGTGAAACGCATTGTTGACATACAGTAGAAGGTCGTGTGTCCACCCAAATCCTGCGCGTGTTCCTGGAGCCAAAAATAACATTCTAGAAAAGGTCGTGTGCGCGCGAGCCTAAAAGGTTTCCATCTGAGAGCTCGTAGTCATTCAACTGCTAAGATGACTTTCACAAATCGTGCCGCGACGATTAAACGGATCACCAACGAGACGAAGATCCAGATTGCTCTGGACATGGATGGTGGCTCTATTGCTCTGACTGAATCGTTGCTGGACAAGGAGTATGGTCATGCCACCCAAGCTACAGGCTCTCAATTTATCAGTGTCAATACGGGAATCGGTTTCCTGGACCACATGTTGCACGCTTTGGCCAAGCATTCGGGCTGGTCGCTCATTATCGAGTGTATCGGTGATTTACACATTGACGACCACCACTCTGCGGAGGACTGTGGTATCGCCCTTGGTATGGCATTCAAAGAGGCTCTTGGCCCTGTGAGAGGAGTGAAAAGATTCGGTTCTGCGTTCTGTCCTTTAGATGAGGCTTTGAGTAGAGCTGTGGTGGATCTTTCGAATAGACCATATGCCGTGGTGGAGTTGGGACTCAAGAGAGAAAAGATCGGTGACTTGAGTTGTGAGATGATTCCACATGTGATCCAATCCTTTGCTGAAGCTGCCAGAATCACCGTTCATGTGGATTGTTTGAGAGGGTTCAACGATCACCACCGTGCTGAGAGTGCTTTCAAGGCTTTGGCTGTTGCCATCAAAGAGGCCACTTCTGCTTCCGGATCCAATGATGTGCCGTCGACAAAGGGAGTCTTGGCTTAATTAATTTCGAAGATGTTGAATTATATAATATTTATTGCAGTGAATGCGTGATATAGGTAGATTTTTTAAAGTTGCATCTGCACACCGTCCGGTTACATTAGTCACGCACGCCCTTCGGCTAACTAGCCTACCATGGATCTCAACGATACGGGAGCTCTAGGTGTGCTTGCTTCACACATGTTTAATCCGCTGCCGTCTCCAAGTCCATCTCCAAGGAAACCAATGAACGACTTTCTCCTTGAAGATTTAGCTCCTCTCAACCCTGTTCCAGAAGCAGTCGTGACCCCTCCCAAACCACGTCCCACGCCTTTCGCAGTGTTATTCAAGCTTTTGGATACACTTGCCGGTAAGGATAAGCTGGGTAAGGTTGTTCAGTACGCTCTGAGGATCTTGTTACACTATGCTGCAAGATCTAAGTCTTATTTGGTCACCTCGAGGGCCCATAAGCTATCGAGTCCCTTTACCCCAAACCAAGGATTGGCAGGTCTTTTGCTCTCGTTGATCCAAAGGCCAGAGTTTGTTGCTCTGTTTTTGTTGAAAAACTTTGAATCGCGTGCCACTGGTGTCGTCTCCTATCTTTCCACCTACAGACAAATGTTGAGATGTGGTAAGACTCCATTTAGATTGGTCAATTTGGGCTACAAAATCAAGGACACCGTCAAAGGTTTCTCCACGGGTGGATTCGAAAAAGGTATCACCAAAATGCACGCCTCCTGGGTTAACCACCAGACTTTGAACGATCTCTTATCGGTGTATTATTCCATCTTCGATGAGGGCTTGCTCTTTTACAAGTTTGGCATTCTGAAGGATCCCAAGTTGAGACCTTTTGTGGTCAAACATGAGGCATTGGCCTGGTACTACAATATTTTCCTAGGACTTTACGACACGATCGTCAAATTGAATGGGTTGAAAGAACAACAAAATCAGTTGAAAATCAACCTTCAAGTTAGACAGAAGGCAAAGGCGTTGATGAAATCAACATTCACACCAACCATGCAATCTCCTAAGCCTTCGCATTACTCTTACAAATCCCCTGTTACTAGGGGAATCTCGCCCACGCCGAGTGTCAAGGCTATCTCGGCCAACAATGAACTGGAAGAGCTTGCAAAAAAGATCCGTAATGAACAAATCGAGGTTCTCAAGTTGCTCTGTGACTTGGCATATGACACTGTATGCGTTTTTGATCTCAAGACCTCCCCCGTTTTACATTTATCCCTCGCATTAGGAGCTGCTACTTTGTCGACAAGTAAGCTGTACATGGCCACTTCTGAGGAATTGCAAAAATAAGGGATTTGTATAATAACTACAATGTACAGTACTTAAGTGTGAATTTTTAGTATTTGTTCTCCTTCAACCATTGTTCAACAGTCTTGGAATCACGGGCAACCCATGAAGATTTGGATTGAATGGTATCCAAAGATTGGGCCAAACCTTGGTCGAAACCTTTAGTATTCTTTGTGGCAAAGAATGCCTTGACCTGTTCCAATTGATCCAGACGGGTGAAACCAGACGTACAAAGAGTCACAACAGATCCAAGCATAGAGAGACCAGGAGGCAACAACTTGTAGATAGCATCCCAGTTAACAGTCATCCAGGCATACAAAGATTCAACACCAACACGATGAGCACGCATTCCTTGCATTGGAATGTAAACATCTTGAGATCTCACGCTGCCGTCCAGCAACATCGCCAAGACACGCTCGATGCATTTAGAATCCTCGAAACGTCCGAGGGCCCTCAGAGCAATAATTTTCTCGTCCACAGAGACTGGCTCATCATAGATTGCCTTGAGCTGATCAAATTCAGTTACGCCTCCCGTGCGGGCAACTGTGTTGAACACAGAAGCTCTCAAGTTAGGGTGGATAGCCTTCTTGTCGCCACCAACGTAAGACTTGAACATTTCAAGAGATGCAGCAACCACAACTTTATCATCAGAGGCAGCAGCAGATCCAAACAGCAACGCTTTTTGTTGTTGAACCAAAAATGGCTCATCGTCCGAGAACTTCCAGCCCATTTCGTGGCAGTTCTTGGAGACCAAGTCACGGGTGAATGCATTCAGAGATTCCTTAACATGTTTGGGTTCAAACATCCAAGCTGCCTTGACAGCAGCAACACGGGTGAGAATTTCAGACCAGACAACGTAGGAGGTTTCCGATTTCCAACCAGAGACTAATTGTAGCAAATTGGTGGTAGAAGAGTAGCCTGAAGTTGACAAAGCACCTGCATCTGCAACGAGACCAGCACGATCTTCCACAGACAACAATCCCTTGGTACCTGCTTCACCAAGCTTGGCCCATCTTGAAGCTGGGTAGGCTGTTCTGTAAATACCGGCTGTATCAGCATTGAGCTTGTAGAAAGAGGCGTCCTTCAATTCGAGAGTAGTCTCTCTCTTGTCCAAGACAATGGACTCATCAACGCCTTCAGAGGTTCTAAGACCCAAAAAGACGGGGTAGATGGTGGTGTCTTCCTCTGGCTTGACATCACCAGTGGTAAGGTAACGGTTTTGCTTGACAGTGATTTTGTTGCCATCCTCGGTGACAGTCAAAACGGGGTATCCAACCTGCTTGGTCCAGGTTTCCATCACCTTGACGACATCCTTGCCGGAGGCTTCAGAGAGAGCGGCCCACAAATCACCAGTTTGGGTGTTACCGTACTTGTGTTTCTTCAAGTAGTTAGAAACTCCCTTGATGAACACTTTTTCGCCCAACCATTTGGAAATCATCTTGAGCAAAGAAGAACCCTTTGAATAGGAAATGGCATCGAAAATCTGGTTGATCTCGTCAGCCCTCTTGACAGGAACCTCAATAGGATGAGAGGCTCTCAATGCGTCCAATGCTAAGGCCTGTTGGAGGGAATCAGTCACGTATTGTTCCCAAACCTTCCATTCTGGATAGAAGGTGTTACAAGAGTACCAGGACATCCAGGTAGCAAATCCCTCGTTCAACCACAAACCTTCCCACCAGTCCATGGTTACCAGGTTTCCGAACCATTGATGGGCGAGCTCGTGTTGAACGACCTCTGCGACTCTTTGTTTGGTGCTCAAAGTGGAGTTTTGCTCGTCAAACAACAAGTCAACAACTCTGTAAGTCACGAGACCAAAATTCTCCATGGCACCAGCACTGAAATCGTGAATGGCCACCATGTCCATCTTTGGAAGAGGATAATCAATGTCAAATTGGGTTTCGAAAAACTCAAGAGTCTTTGCGGCAAGTTCGACGGAGAATCTTCCCTGCTCCTCAAGACCAGGGGTAGTGTAAACTCTCACGGGGATTCTGTACTTGTAATCAGCTTCGATGTATTTAAGATCACCAACGATGAATGCCACAAGATAAGTGGAAACTAATGGGGTAGTGTTGAAAGAAACCTTTTTCTTGTCTCCCAAATCCGTTTCAGATTTCACATCCATGTTCGACAGACATGTCAATTTCTTGTCAGAAATCAAGGAAACGTCGAACGTGGCCTTCAACGCAGGCTCGTCAAAACATGGGAAAGCTCTTCTGCAGTCGGTGGGTTCCATTTGGGTGGTGGCAAGATATTTGGTTTCACCATTCTCCTGATAAGTGGAGCGGTAGAAACCAGCCATCTTGTCGTTCAATTCTCCAGTGAACTTGATATATAAACTGACTTTCTCGCCCTTTTGCAAGGTGTCCTTTTCAAACTCGAAAATGGATGATTGATCATCCTCAACGTACTTCGTAGCCAACGGTTCAAATGATCCGGAGGAAGTGGTCAATTTCGTGTCGTGGATTTCAATTTCAAGAGTGTGGAGAGCAATGGACGAGGATGTTTCATTGACGTCAAGGTCAATGGAAACCTCACCATCGAACTTGAAGGTGTCAAACAAGGGCTCCAACGTCAAGTCATAATGAATTGGCTTAACGTTGGTGGGCAAAATCTGTCTGTCTGGCATACTAGGTTAAAACTGTGTCGAATTGCAAGGTGTACTCACGTGGTAGTGGAAGACATGTCAAACGGAGCGTGGCGACTGCACTGGTGGAGTCGCCTCCATCTGCCAACGGAGACCGGGCCGTACGAGCGGACGGCTCTCAAAGGACGTAACAAAGTCGCGAACATTCGATGGTTAGACACAAATGATCGTTTAATCTTCCGTTACAGAACACTAATGAGACTACAGGGAACTATTATTTAACCCTGGGTAATGTAACCTGCTAAGTTAAGTAATTTTCAAATGCGCTGAGTTAGGTCGCACACTATCCGGTTCTTTCAATCAAGTGCACACCACTGTCCGTTTCAATGATTGGTGAAATCTCGCCAACTTGCAATGCAAAGGCTGCTTTCTCGAAGCTGGGTTGCATTTGGCGACGTCCGAAAAATCCCAAGTCACCACCTTTCGAATGACTCGAACAATCACTTTCAGTAGATGCGATATCGCTAAGTTTGGCCTCTCCTGATCTGATTTGAGTTTCCCAGCCTTTCAAAATCTCTATAGCTTCTTCCTTTGTACGAGTAATCTCCTCCGATTTCCACGATGCGGGTCTTCTAGAATCTTTGTGTTTGATCAAAAGATGGTTAACCTTCACTTCGGTTGGGTTGTGTAAGCCTTTTGAAACGTAACTTTCCACAAGATCTTTGTTTGAGCCTTCGGGAGGCGTCCAACTGCTTTCTTTGGTGGCTGGATTGTAGTAGTACTCGACGTTGTGGGTCTTTGACATACGAATCTGCCATCCAGTAGGAAGGCCTGTAAACTCAGAAACAGCCTAAAAGTTAGATATATATCAGTAAACTACTCACCATTTTCAATTGGAAGCAATGATTAAGTGTTTTGACCAAAAGGACACGGACCTCAAGATGAGTGAGCCCCACACGTACGCGTCTAATGACCGTTGAGACTTTTACGAGAAACGAATTTCGGGTGCTACTCACTCAGGGAAAGCTTGTTTCCGAGAACGGATCTCCCGTTGAGCTTGAGGAATTTACCTTTGCTCATCCTTCGAACGGTGTGGCTTCCAAATTCTTGGTTGATAAGAAGAATGCCATCATCTACGAGTTGAAGAAGATCAACTTTTATAACAACCACTTGGCTCCTTCGAAACGGCCCGTGACAACCGCGAAAGGTGAATGTGTAAACAGTGTTATCGTCGAGAAAAATGCGAAAAAAGGTCTGGTGTTCGAAGAACCAGAGATCTTTATCGCGTCAAGAATCAATTTGGTTTACTTTTTGTTGGCATTTTTTGAGGCGAATATCCAAAAGTTGGCCACAGATCCAGATACGAGTACAGGAGGAAGGTTTGTAAGCTTAGAAGATATCACGGAAGCCATGCAAGAGGATTCTGATTCTGCACTTAAAGATTTAGATCCCAGCTTTTTCGGACTGAGTAGTATGGGACCAGCGCTGGCGTTGATCTGTGATACTATGGGTGAAGAAGATGATCCTTACTATAAGTTGTCTCTCTTCAAAGTTTTGGACTTTCTGAAATCAAGAGTTTCGAGACTGACATTGTCATTTCCACAAACGGTGTTTGATCACATCAATCCTAAGATAAACCCTCCAGCAGGTCAAGAACAGAAATTAGGTGAAGAAGTCCTACAATGTTGTAAAGAGAAATATGCCATCGAACTACTGAGCTCATATGTTTCTCCATTCTACATCAATCAACTTGAAATAACCTTTAAAGAGAGCATCGCCAAAGCAGATGCACACATTTCCCAAATTGCTGACTTCTATCAGCAGCAGAAGATTGCTGAGCAGGGCATTGATGAACTGAATGCTAATTTAAACTCTGCAAACTCGAGAAAGAGGAAGGCACCGGCGAAAACCCCGGCAAAGACAAAGAAGGTGGCACCGAAGGTGAGGGTGGGAGCATTGGACTCTTTCTTTAAACGAGCATAGACTACACGATTATAATTCAACTTAACATTCATTTGTACAATTACTTGAGCATCTTTGCTAGATCCTGGGGCTTTGTGTTGGTGATTTTCTCGTAAATTCCTAACCCACTGGCAATCCAAGATGACATGTTACTAACCTCTGTAGGAAGCATGATAGTGTTTGATTCCTTGGCCAACTTACCAAAGGCATCAACGTATTTCTCGGCAACTTGCAAGGCAACAGCATCCCTTCCACCAGGGGTGTTCTCAATAGCATCAGCCAATTGTCTGATACCTTCAGCAGTGGCTTTAGCCTTGAGCAAGATAGCTTCAGCTTCACCAGAAGCGGAATTAATCTGTTGCATCTTTTCAGCCTCCGATGCTAAGATCTTGGATGTCTTGTTACCTTCAGCAATGTTGATATTACTTTGACGGTGACCCTCAGAGTCCAAGATTTCAGCTCTTTTGCTTCTCTCAGCACTCACTTGGCGATGCATTGCTTCCAAGACGTTGGCTGGTGGGTGAATATCTCTGATCTCATAACGCAAGCACTGAATACCCCAATCTTTCGCGGCCTCATTAAGCACCGTGGTGATATTGGTGTTTAAGCTTTGACGTTCTCTGAGCACATGGTCCAAAGTTAATTGTCCAATCTCAGAACGCATCGTAGTCTGCGCGAGCTGAGAAATGGCGTATTCTGCATCCTCAACACCGTATGAAGCCTTGTAGGCATCCACCACACGGATATACAACACTCCATCCATCTCCAAAGTGACATTGTCACTGGTGATGGCACTCTGACTGGGGACCTCGATGGCAGCCTCCTTCAGCGATTGAACATACTGGATCTTGTCGAGAAATGGCATGAGAATAGCCAAACCTGGTTCCAAGATACGGTGGAACTTACCCATGCGTTCAACGATCCAAGCGGTCTGCTGTGGCACGAACCGCACGATTGTATTTGCCGGCAAAGCTCCCTTTTGGAAATAATTCAAGCTGTTTGGATTTGAGCTGGCATACCGAACGCCATTCAACAACGCTGAACGAACAACGGAGTGAGGGCGAACACTTAGAGACCTATAGATGTTAAGCATCACAGTTAGACAAGTGGAGGTGCCACCCATTTGGTCGATGAGCTTCGTGGTTAGAAGCCCGCCGCACTATTTTTCTTCAGTAATAGCTATTGACAACTTAGCATGTTTCGTGGCTACGAGGTTAGCAATAATGAAAGGGATTTCACTTTAGAGGCTCTCAAAAACGGCATCAGGTTCGATGGTCGTCAGCTGCTGGACCCACGTGAAATCGACATAAAATTGGGTGAAGAGTATGGATTTGTGGAGGTGAGTTACGGGAAAACGAAAGTGATTGTGCGAATTTCAGCACAACTCAGCGCCCCATTTGAGGATAGACCATACGAGGGGATTTTCCAAGTGAGTACTGAGATATCCCCCATGGCTGGCCCCATGTTCGAAGCTGGTCGTCAGAGTATCGATGAGGTGTTGATCTCACGTTTAGTTGAGAAAGCTGTAAGAAGGAGTGGAGCTCTTGATTTAGAGAGTTTGTGTGTTGTTGCAGGATCCAGGTGTTGGGCTGTGAGAGCGGATGTGCATTTTTTGGATTATGACGGCAACTTCATCGACGCTACGTGTTTGGCCGTTATGGTTGGTTTGAGTCACTATAAAAAACCTGATATTGCCATCAATGGAGAGGAGGTGGTACTATACTCCACGGATCAGCGTGATCCCGTACCTCTGTCTGTACTGCACTTACCATTATGTGTGACGTTTGCATTTTTCAATCCAACTAATGTCGAAGAGAACATCAAAGGTGATTCGAATGAACTGATTCTAGTGGATCCAACAATGAAGGAGGAGGCACAAAGTCTTGGATCAATGACTCTGACGTTGAACAGAAATCGCGAAATATGTCAAATTTCTAAAGCTGGTGGATTACCTATTGATGCCCCTATAATCATGAAATGTGCGAATGTTGCCTATAAAATTGTGGAATCCCTGACGGAGCGTGTCAAGCTTTTGCTAAAGGAAGACGATGAAAGACGGGTGGATCCTAATATAAGGCGCGAATTGACCGCAGCCAACGATAGATAGAGTTAATCAACTAAGATGTTTCGGTTATCAGTTATTTTGGTTCCACGTTTAGTGGTTAAATAAGCTACTTTCTCTCCTCAAACTCCATTTCAGCTGGTTCCGTTGGTAAGACCACCATCGAGCTGTAATCAGGTTCTGGAACCTTACACTTCCAACGGTAATTTTGGATGTAGGTAACCAAAATGGTTCCCAATTGAAGATAAGCAAATTGCTCTCCAATACATCTGTGACGTCCACCACCGAAAGGCAAGTAGGGCGAAGACACGGCCTTGGTGACCTTTCCGAATCCGTAGTCGACGGTTCCAGCCTCTTGAGCCTTGGTGTCCTCGTCCCATCTGTGTGGGTCAAACTTTTCAGGTTGAGGGAAGTACAACTCGGAAGTGTGAGCGTAACCTGGGGAAACAAGAACGTAATGACCCTTGGGGATCACATATTTCGAGTTTGGAACAACCATGGAGTTCATGACCTTTCTGAAAATGGAATGCAATGGCATGTGCATTCTCAAAGTTTCCTTGATAACGTTGTTAACCAATGGCAATTGCTGCAAATGATCGTAAGTCAATTCACCGTCACCGACGACAGATTGAATTTCTTGGTACAATTCCTCCTGCAGATCTGGTCTTTCACCTAAGTGCAACAAGAACCATGAAGAAGTAGATGCAGAGGTATGTTGGCCACCCATAAGGATACCGATCAAGAGATTGGCAATTTCACGATCGGTCATTCTGGTACCATCTTTGTAGGTGGACGATTTCATCAAAGAATCAACAAGGTCTCTGTCTTGGACGTCATTGTTCTTACGTCTCTTTTCGATCAAACTCATGTAAGTTTCAGCAACGATTTTGTGAGCTGCATCTCTCTTGCGGTAATGGGGGAGGGGCAAATTTGGGAAGACAAAGTTGATTGGAGTGAAACCTTTGTCCAAGTCGGAGTACAACTGAGCAAATCCGGAGTTGAGCATTTGACGCACCTCCTCACCGAGCAAAACTCTGGAAGCAGTGAAGATGGTCATTTCTGGTTGAGATTTCAAAACGTCAATCTTACCCTTTTCAGCAAAAGTGGAGGCAAAATACTTCATGATCTCCTCCCTGATGAGTGGAATGTATCTAATGAAACTTTCCTTGGTCAAAGCAGTCTTGGCAAACTTCTTTTGATCCATCAATTTCCAGTTAGGACAATCGTAAATGACACCTTTACCGAAAATTGGAGTGGTCAAGTGAGAATAAGCTTCCTCAGCAGAGACATCGTTCAATTTGGCATTCAAAATGAACTCATGTCCCTTGGGACCAAGATAAACAGTCATGACTTTACCCAGAAGAAGAAAGGCAAAGACGTCACCGTATTTTTCACGGGATCTCTCGAAGAACTCGTATGGTTGCATACCGAAAGCGACGGCAGATCCAACCCATGGGATGTAATAAGTCACCAATGGTGCTCTGTCTGGTCTCAAAGAGTAAAAGAATTGCCAAAGGAGCGAGTAAACGAAAGGAATGGCCACCACCAACATCGTAAGTTGGAGAGTACTTAACGTGGAAAGTGTCTCAATGACAACTTCTGAGGCCTGTTGGCCCACAGACAAAACATCTTGAACAACACCCATATTGAAGTGAACGTTCAATCGTACGCGTTTTATATGTAATGATAATCGGATGGTCGCTTCTTTAAACGACGTTTGGGTCACGTGATCGAACGGTTTATCAGACGATTTAAAAATTATGTACACACTATTTCTGTAATTCAACAGGAGTTAACACCAATGGAATCTCTTCAATAGGAACTTCTTCAGCATTGGTAATCTCCTTGAATTCTTCTAAAATTTGATCGCTGTGCTTCGATTTGCACTCTATCGTCTTTGTCGTGCCATCCTCAAGCAGAACTTTGAGCACTGAAGGACACTGACGACTTTCCTCCGGTGTCTCGGTCTTCACCCTGTGAACGTTGATAGCCAGAGTTGGATTGTGGAACTGAATCGTCTTGAGGTTGTATTTCCAAAATTTTTTCAACCCGGCGTGGCCATCCTCGATGGTTGTCTTGAACACTAAATCCAGCGCCTTCACTTTGGGCAATCTCAATGCGGATCCTGGGAAATTCGAAATGAGATTGAGATGTGCAGCCTGACGAGCATACCGGCGCTTCGGTAGCTCCTTGTACATCTTAGTCAAACCCTGTTTGCTCATAATGTATGATGAAGAATCAAATGTTCAGCGAAGACCTTATGGTTTGGGTGATGCACTCCCAGTCCCATGTGCGGCTCATAAGCCGAAACTTCAAGTTCGACCAAAATCCTCTATCGTACACGTTGACGAGATCGTCAACAGAATGAATTTGAACTAATCTTCCATTTGAAGGTGAAAAGTCCGAATTGTCTGAAAGTCTATAATAAAGCGGTCCTTCTTTGACAAGATAAGTAGTCTCTTTGCTTTCATACTTGTAAAGACAGTTTTGATCCACCAAATGTTGTACGTAACCCCATTTCAATGTTTCATTGGTGGTGACACCAAGATAGTTGTACCATAAATGTTCTCCAAGAAAAGCCACAACCATGGGTAGGAAAATAGAGCAGAGAGATAGTAAGATTCCAGTGATCTCACATTCATAGGTTGTCTCGGTAATAATCCACCACCACGCTTTAAGATTCCACTTATCTCTTGATAATTTCCGGAACCTCTCAAGAATAACAACGTCCATCTTGATCTTGGTACGTTTATGGCCCCGACTGAACGCATAAGATAAATGATAGTATTGATCAACGTTAAACTTGATAGCACGATAACAAAGCACAGCTCCGTAGAAAAAAAGCCAGGAACTTGATGCAAGAAACGCCAGGAAAAATTTGTAATTGCAATATCCAACGCAGTTGTTGATCCAGATACAATGGTGATCAAACATGAGCACGCATTTACCACACGTATTACAATGTTTCGAACGTGGGATTTTGGGTGTTTGGCAAGTTCGACAATAGCCTGGACCAGCACCCTTTTGTCTTGTCTCTCCATAACCTTGGCCATGGTCGAAAAAAATCAAGTTGTCATAGGGAAAAATTCTAGGGAAAAGGCGAAGACTTTCCTCTCTTGTCAAATCCCTCCCAACTTCACCGGGATTTGTGATGATGGCCAGAACGAAAACTGTGACATTCACTGTCAAACTTCCAACGATTACAACCCAGAAAAAAGGATCATCCTTTGCAGAAATATGCTGGTTATCAATCTTAACAAGGATTTCATTGTAAGTGTGTCTCACAAAAAGTTCGATACACTTTCCCAAGACGGTAAGATACAATAATGGAGTCAGCCATCCGTATAACTTGAATGCAGTTTTGCTGAATAAGGCCTTGGATGCATTCCCACCGAAAAGCTCACGATCCAAACCCATCAAGGGTCTGTGGATATAATGTCTATAAGTATCTAATAAATGTTGACGACATTGACCTATCAAAGATCCCCTAAAGTTAATAAATTGGGAAATATTATACATACCTGTACTTTGGTAAATCGCCAAAGAGAACGATTAAAACGACAGACGTGAGTAATAGTACAAAGGTGAGCGCCAGGCCCACTCTATTCATGTTGTGGTCTTTATCTCTCCTATTGTGAAGATATACCTCCTGTGTCATACACTACCCTTTGGGGGCTTTTAATGAATCATGTGAAGCCCAGCTTACCGGCACGTGGCTGCGGCAAAAAAGTAAAATTTCGAAGATCCAATTGACGTTTGGACTATTCTAATGAGGTGAATTTCTATGATCTTGCCAGAATTTTGTAATTGATGTATATTAATTAAAAAAAATTCAAATTCAAAATTTCACTATTTCGGGAAGGAGTTCCGAAACTATTTCACGACTTTAATTCAGCCACAATACTTTGACGTGTGCTATTTTGGGAAATTTCATTTTTTGAGAAATTTGAAAAATCAGGCTAAAACTGCATAATACATCAAATCATGCGCATGGTACACAAAAGGTACCCACAATTCATATATTGACAGCTTATCACATATATTTATGATAGCTACTGAATAAAATACTGGAAGGATATCTGGAAAGAGACCGCAAACACAAAGAGGTTTCTCACAGCTCAATTGATTTAAATATCATTAAAAACCAATCCGTAATTAAAAAGTGGAATGTGTAAAATAATCGGGACGTCATAACGGAGAATTCCATTTCCGGCGCCGAGGCCATAGAGAAAAATTTACAATTGTGGGTTCAATAAACCCAATTTTTGAATCCAGCCATAAACTAAAGATGAAGATCAAGATTACATTGTTTGAAATTTATTCCGAAAGATTTCTTTGCCAAGTAAATTAATTGGCCCGGCTTTTTTTGGTTCCACAGAAATCTGCGCAATGGTCGTGCCTTCCAGATCACCACAATCGGCAATTGATAAATACCACATCAGCACGCATCTTCTGTCCAGTCTCCTTTTCTCCCACTTGCTTTTTTTGGGTTTTACAAAATTGATTCAAGTTATCGAATTTAATTATCGAAAAGTTAACTTGTTTATTTTGTAATAATCGGTTTCACTCACTTTGTTAATTCTTTACTGGTTCATTTGATTTTCGTGAATTGGAACTTATCAAAAATGCAATTCAAAAATTTGGCTGTTCTCGCCTTTTCCGCTGTGGCTTTTGCTACTACCACTCTTAGTGAGTATTTTTTATTTTCAAGTGTTGCAATCCGATAGTTAAGCTTCATCGTCGATTGTTGTGGTTGACAGTGGGACCGTGTCTCGTCTCTTTTCTATGATCCAAGGGTATCAAACGGAAATTTTTTTATGAAAATGACGCAATGAGAAACTTCAAGCTCTCACCATCCTGATGGTGTATTCAGATTCACGAAGTTTTCGATTTTGTCACCATTTTCGTCGGATTTAAAATTTTCTTCCGATCCCGAAGGGGTGCCCGACACGGTGACACTGCGCCTTGTTTCGATGATCTATCGATGCCCCCCACGAAATTTCTCTGAAATTTTGTGAAAACATTGGTTTTCCGACGAAATCTACGAGTTTTATTGTCCATTGAATTATTTTTCAAAATTTTACTCCCATGGTTTCTAAAAATACTTTCGGTATCCACGTTTAAAGGGCATTTCGATTTAAGCTATTGAGTTACACACTACCCGAAATTGCAAACATTACTAACTTTAGACTCCACTTTGACTTCCACCACTTCCATCCGTGTTGCTTCTGGATGTTCTTTCAGAACTTTGACCGCCACTGTTCAAGCTGATCTTGACGAGATTGCTTCATGTGACGCCGTCAGAGGTACCATTTTGATGACTGGTGACCAATTGGCTTCTAACTCGATCGCTAACGTTAGAGCTATCTACGGTAACCTGATCATCAGAAATGCCACTGAATTGACCAACTTTGCCGCTGACTCTTTGACCACCATCACCGGTGAGTTGCAATTGAATGAGTTGACTATCTTGTCCACTCTTTCTTTTGGATCTCTTCGTTCCGTTGGTTCCATCAACTGGGTCACTTTGCCAGCTTTGACCAACACTGGTTTGAACGGTGTCAGTGACACTCAATCCATTTTGATCTCTGACACTCAATTGGAGAACTTGGATGGTTTGGATGCTACCAACGTTGAGCTTTTCAACATCAACAACAACAGAAACTTGAACTCTATTGACTCTCAACTTGAGACCGTTTCTTCTGCCCTTGAAGTTTCTTTCAACTCTGAGGACGTTGAGGTTGCCTTCGACAGATTGCAATGGGCTAACAACGTTACCTTCCGTGACGTTACCTCCATCTCTATGGAGTCTTTGACCACCGTTAACGCTTCTCTTGGATTGATCAACAACCAAGTTGAGTCCGTCTCTTTCCCATCTTTGGAGAGAGTTGGAGGTACCTTTGCCTTGATTGGTAACGATGACTTGACTGAGATCAACGCCACTGAGTTGAGCACCGTTGGAGGTGGATTTGTCATTGCTAACAACTCCGACCTCAGCGAGATCACTGGCTTCGACTCCTTGAGAACCATTGGTGGTGCCGTCATCCTTACCGGTGACTTTGACGAGGCTGATTTCCCAGCTTTGAGATCCGTTAGAGGTGGATTCAACGTTGAGTCTGAGGGTGACCTCGACTGTGGTGACTTCAATGATCTCGACAGAAGAGGTGCCATCCAAGGTGCCTTTGTCTGCTCTGCTGCCTCCTCGTCTACCTCTGTGAGCAGATCTATGACTGCCACTGGTACCGATGACATGTCCACTGAGACTGAGACTGCCACCACTGACGCTTCTTCGTCCTCTTCCGGTTTCGCCGCTCCATCCTTCGGTGCCGTTAAGGCCACCTCTTTGTTGGGAACCGTTGGAGCCGTTGTTTTGGCTATGTTGTAATAGCTTGTGTCTACATAGTATAAGTATATTTGTTTAACTGTTCCGTAGAAGAACTACAAACCTTTACCGTAGTTGCCGCTCTCGAAGAATCGCATGATGATATCGACAATCTTCTCTAAAGCTTCCAACCATGCGGTCAATTGTTCGCTAACCTTGGCTTGATCATCACCAAGCTTCTCAAAGAAATCCTTACGATAAGGACAAGCCTTCATGGCCAATTTGAAGATGGGTCTCACCATCATTGAGTGGTATTTAGTCAAGGTCTTTCCATAAGCGTCCGTGAACGTTTTGGTCAGCTCGGTAGTTGGATTGTCCACGGTTTCTCTCATGGCAACAGCAGTGAATTGCAATCCACGACAAAGCCACAACAATCCTTGAGTGGCAGTCTTCTTTTTGTCAGTGACCTCACTAAGGATCAAATCTTGCAAAGTAGCAGCAGCACCTGGAGCAGCCAATAACTTGGCTCTCACTTTCGTAACGTTACCGGTCATATCAGATTGAACCACGCTGAAAGCAGATGATCCCAACAGGTCAAAGAGCTTAACGAGGGATTCAGAGGCTTCCAAAAACTCCGCAGTTGAAATCTTTTCGTCGACAACGGGGACGTCGACGAACGACTTTTGCATTTTGTCAAAGAAGGACATGTTTGATTGTGGATTGATCGACAATTAACACGTACCAAGATAGGGACGCGGCTGATTGGTTACCACACTACGCGAGGAGAAATCATAGTGAAATTTGATTTTATAGTCATCATTTAATGTCAAAAACAGACTTGAGTTGACGCAACAGCAGCCAATCATCTCTGGAGACCGAATCTCTGAATGCAGGGTCCTTGAGAGTGTCGATACTTTTTCTGGAGATTAACGAGTAAAGTTGATCAGATTCATCAACATGACGACCCCAAGTTGGTTGAGCAGAAGATGGGTTTTCTAATCTCATGGCCACACCTGCATTGGTTTGACCCTTCTTAACCATCTGTTCGGATTTGTGGTTAACCTCGAGCGAGGTAACTTTACCCAGAACCATAACATTACGTTCTTTGGTAACTGGATCGTTACGAACTGCACAAATTGGAGTTCCAATACGTAGAGTTCCCTCGATAACGTCCACACCGATGATCATTGGGTTTCTTTTGTTGATAATCTGGATGGTCTTCAAAACACATGGGAAAATGGCGTATTCCAAGAAATCGAGACGACGCTGTTCCATGAGTCTCTTTTGATAAGCAGTAAATGAATCAAACAGATGGTAGATAATGTCTGCATTAAAGATCGTAACACCTTGTTCCTCAGCGTACTGTTCTGCCTCCTTGTCAATCTTGACATCGAAACACAGCATGACGGCATATTCTTTGGCCTTTTCCAACATTGTAGTAGCCTTCATCACATCACGCTTGTAAACGGGTCCAAGACCAATGGACATCACTGGAATCTTCATATCTTTCAAGAAGTCCAACAACGCTTCCAAAGAACCCAAAGTCGATGCTTGGACAGTAACACCACGTCCAGAGGAATCAACAGAGTCGAGCAATCCTGAGAGATCATCCATGACCTCGTCCATCATCTCGTCCTCATCGTCATCCTCACCAACAACGAGCAATCTGGAACCAGCGACAGCTTTTTCCAAATCGTTGGCAGCGATCTTGACACCCAAAGCAGCCTTAACCTCCTTGTTGTGCACATACTCAGATTTCACTCTGAGCTCTCGTAACGGTTGTGGAGTCAACAGAGCTCTGATGTTGGTTACGATGGGTCCGTTCATTCCACATAACACGATACGGTCACCCTCATGCAAAATACCGTTGGACAAGACAACGTCAATAGTTGTTCCAAGACCCTCAACAACCTTAACTTCAAGAATAGTAGCCTCCACCTTAGAAAGGTACATGAGCTGCTTGCTCATTCTCTTTTGGGTCAATTCGAGAACCAACCAAAGCAAATCAGGAACACCTTCACCAGTGACAGCTGACGTTGGAACAATCGAAACGTACTTGGAAAGGTTCTTGTTATCGTAGTAGAGTTCCGAATTCAAACCTTGCTCAGCGAGAGCCACTTTGATCTTGGTGTATCTGTCTTCAAACTCGTTTTGGACAGCCTTCGATTGCTTGCTGAAAGAATCTCTGAAAGAATTGTTTGGAGTGGAGTCCCAACTGTACAATCTGTCGATTTTGTTGAGGGCCACAACGAATGGAGCCTTACGCTCACGGAGCAATCTGATCGATTCGATCGTTTGCTGCTCGAGACCGTGCATGATATCAATAACCAAAATGGCAATGTTACACAAGGAGGAACCTCTGCTTCTCAAGTTGGTGAAGGACTCGTGACCTGGTGTGTCAATAATCAAGAGACCAGGCACTTCGTAAACCATCTTTTCGTAGGCAGCCATGACTGCAGTCTTCTGTTTGATGGCTTCAACAGGGAAATAAGTAGCACCGATTTGTTGGGTGATACCACCGGCTTCTCCACCTTGAACATTGGTTTGACGAATCTTGTCCAAAAGTTTGGTCTTACCGGTATCGACGTGACCCAAGATACAACAGATAGGAGAACGGAGATCGTTGGCTGGTGGGGTAACCACTTTTCCTTTCTTAGCCTTTGGCTCAACTTTGGGGACGACCTTGGTTTCAACCTCAACAGTCTCTTTCACCTCTGTGATCTTTGGCTCTTCCACTTCGTCAACTTCAGTCTCCGGAGTTTCTGGATCCTCAGTTTCTTCGGTTTCTTCGGGCTCGTTCAAGGCCGCTTCCCAGTCGTCAACCACGGGTTCGTCGTCCAAAGCCATCTTCTCCCAGTCATCGACAAGAGCTTCATCTTCAGAAGCAACAACCTCTGCTTTGACTTCAGCTTCCTCCTTCTTCTTGCTCTTCTTCTTGGAAGCGTAGACAACCTTCTTAGGCTTTTCAGCTGCAGGTTTTTGCAAACCTTCCACGGTGATGTTACTATTTTGTAGCAATTGTTGCCTTCTTCTCTCTTGAAGCTGCTTCTCTTGCTTTTGCTTTTTCGTCAGGTACTTGCCCTCTGCTTTGAGTTGTTCCTTCTTGGCCTTTTCCTTCTCCTTCTTCAATTTACGAGCCTCTTCTTTAGCAGCCTCTTCAGCCAATCTCTTGGACTCTTCCTCTTCTGCAAGACGTTGCTCTTCTTCTTCGAGACGCTTTTGCTCCTCCTCAGCTTGCTTTTGCAACTCTAATTGACGTTTCAAAGCTGCCAAAGCTCCAGATGGAACCTTCTTACCTTTTGGAGCAGCCTTAGGCTTGGGAGCTTCCACAGGCTTTTCCTCAGGGGCAGGTGTGGTCTCCGCTGAGTCAGCCTCTGGTTGTTCAGCTTTAGCAGCGGCAGCGGCAGCCTTCTTCTTGTCTGCTAACTGTTTCTTACGGAGCTTCTCCTTTTCCTTCTTCTCCTTCTCCTTTTCCTTCTTGGATTTGATCACGGGTCCACCAGTGGATTTGACCTCTTCCTCCTTCTGTTGCTTCTTGTCTTTCGATTTACGCAACGTGGACATGAAATCACCGGCAATGTCATCTGCGGAGGCGGCTCCAGGTTCTTGTGTGGACTCAGCTGGGGTCTCCACTTCAGGAGTGACCTCCTCGATATCATCATCCCAATCACCAGCTTTGGCTCCTTTTTTACCTCTGGAGTTAGTTAATCGACGTAATCTCATTTACTCACTTTTTCGCCATTTGGTTAAGTACAACGCGATCTCGCAGTGTGAAAATTTGTAAGTTACCCGGACACGACGAAAAAGATGAGATTACCATTGAAAAGTGTTAAAACTGATTTCATTTTGAACGATGTCTACGACAGTGGAAAAGATCAAGGCGATCGAGGATGAAATGGCCAAAACCCAAAAGAATAAGGCCACCTCGTTCCATTTGGGTCAGTTGAAGGCCAAACTAGCAAAGTTGAGGCGAGAACTGCTCACACCCACTGGAGGTGGAGGCGGTGGAGGAGGTGTTGGTTTCGATGTTGCAAGAACAGGTGTTGCCACCGTTGGATTTGTTGGTTTCCCATCTGTTGGTAAGTCGACTTTGCTTTCCGAAATCACAGGTACCCATTCGGAAGCTGCCAGTTACGAATTCACCACGCTTACGACGGTACCAGGTGTCATCAAATATAAGGGAGCCAAGATCCAGATGTTGGATTTACCGGGAATTATTGAAGGTGCCAAAGATGGTAAAGGTAGAGGTAAACAAGTCATTGCCGTGGCTCGTACCTGTCATCTGATCTTTATCGTTTTAGATGTCAACAAGCCTTTGCAACACAAAAAGATTATTGAACATGAATTGGAGGGGTTCGGAATCAGAATCAACAAAGAACCACCAAATATTTTGTTAAAGAAGAAGGAAAGAGGTGGTATCAACATCACGAACACAGTGCCTCTTACGCATTTGGACAACGATGAGATTAGAGCCGTGATGTCAGAATACCGCATGAACTCAGCCGATATCGCATTCAGATGTGACGCGACCGTTGATGACCTTATCGATACTTTGGAGGCCCAAAACAGGAAGTACGTTCCTGCAATCTACGTGCTCAACAAGATCGATTCCTTCTCGATCGAAGAATTGGAATTGCTGTACAGAATCCCCAATGCCATCCCAATTTCATCGGGAAACAAATGGAACTTGGATGATTTGTTGGAGATGATGTGGGAGAAGCTTAACTTGGTGAGAGTCTACACCAAGCCAAAGGGTCAATTACCCGATTTTAATGACCCTGTTGTGTTACGTTCCAGTGCTTCTACAGTGGAAGATTTCTGTAACCAAATCCACAAATCTTTGGTGGCGGATTTCAAGAATGCCATCGTTTACGGAACGAGTGTCAAACATCAGCCTCAGTACGTGGGACTGTCGCACGTTTTACAAGATGAGGACGTTGTGACAATTTTGAAGAAATGAAGTGGGAATTCTACATGCTTGTATTTTCGTAGTTAAACGTTGTAGGCGGCGATTATAAAAGCCAAGAAGAAGGTAATGTTGAAACTTGGTTGATCAAACAAGAGCTTACCTATATCCATGCGTCTACTACCGAAACTCACCATTTGGGATGGGGAGAAATGGACAATTCCCCGAGATCTGAGAAATTGCAGAAACAGAAACGATGTCACAGTCAAAAAGACCAACACACTGCTCAATTTCCCAACAACGACTCCAGCCACAAACCCTAGAACACTACCAACAGTCAATTGATTGTAGTCCAGTTTACCACCAAAGGCTTTATCATGGACCGGTTTCATATCTGGAACAGGAATACTAACCTGTTTCTGAGTGAGGGAATCGTTCATCAGTTTCTGGCTTGAACAGATCGTCCCCACAGACCCCACCAAGAGTCCCAACCGTGGGGCATTCAAGCGAGGCATTGGTACTTTGACTGCCCCAACTGAATGGAAATTGCGGAAACCGAAAGGTTTGAAAGCTTTTATAGGTCTAATTGTCAATTGTCTAAACATGTTCGTTTACCATATATCGTGGAACTATAGATTGCTCTCGCAGTTAGGAGCCCTTTGTCTACCTGAAATTTCATGGTTTGGATTTCTCCAACCGTTGGATATGGTTCGATAAACCAACTAGACATGGACGTGGGTCCATGCAACGACTTGTTGGTGATGTCAGGAGGCGTTTTAGTGGATCTGGTGGTGGTCCTGGGCAGGACAACCGGGTGGATGGCCGAACTTGCTCAAAACGGTCTGTGCAGAACCCCACGAAACGCATGTTACCTGTGTTTGGACCCGAATTTAGATTTGAAAAAGTTGAATGCTGATCAGGTAGATCAGATATCTATGTTTGAAGCACAAAATTCGCGAGTCTTAGACAACCTCTTGGAGCTGGCTCCAGCCAAAATTTCATTACCCATCATTACAACTGAATGGAGAACGTCCCTGATTGTGATGAGTTCGTTCATAGCCAATTTAACGAATAAAGGCAGAAGTATTTTCATTGTCCATGATGGGGCTCAACTGAGCATGTCCACCGCGTTGTTAATGTGTTGTCTAATGCACTCTTTGGATACCAAAGAAATCGTTGGATACATCAGCAACGCTATACCTGAACTAGAGCCCTATGTTTGGAATCTTTTACAAGACGAAGAAAGCAAGTCTCTGTTGCTCAATATAAGGCAACAAATTGTAGGAATGTCTATTCAACAAAAGAGAGAGAAGCGAACTATAGAGTCAATTTCTTTGGGTGATAACAAAAAAAGAAAATAGCCCTACTTTTTCACCAGGATGTCTGTGATAACAGGTCTGTGGTCCGATAAGTGGTACGCATTATCGTACCATGATTCTCCAACCTTGTAAAGTTGAGGAGACCATCTTCTGATGCCGTTTGCATGTCCCCCAAATTGGAAATCGATCCTACTAAAAGCTTTTGTCACGCCTAACGCTCTGAAACTTGTAAAAGTGGCATGATGTCCCATTCTATTTTCAGGAGGAGTGGCCACCATCATATCTTCGAATGTGAAATTGGAAAAAAGCGTATTGGCAAATTTCTTAACGAATTGTCTGTCCATCAATTCGTAATTTGCTTGTCCAGTTACGATTTTGTAAGCTCCGCAAGATTCCCCAGATGATTGCGAATTGAAGTCACCCAGTAAGAAAACTGGTCCTTTTCCCTTTTCCAGCTCGTAGGCACCACGATACCTTAAAAGCGATGCACCCAACCTTCTTTGAGCCTCGCTTCTATCGTCTAGATGAGCGTTCATAATCGTGAAGTGAAGACCTGAAAAGCTCTTGAAACGAGCCACAGTAGCAGATCTGTATGATCCTGCATCTTCATATCTGGATGGAACAAAAGGGGTTTCACTTAACCAGAAAGTTTCCCAAGAAACGAGCTCCAATTCGTTCTTATTGTAGTACACCGCTTGAAATTCCGACTTCCGTTTGCCGTCATCTCTACCCACACCAACCCAAGAATAATCTGGGAGGAGCTTGGTTAAATCTTCAACTTGTCTTAGTAATGCTTCGTTAACCGTAAACACATCTGGTTTGTTAAATTTAACATCATTAGCAATGTCGATCCTCCTGCGACTCCAAGCCACCTCCTTATGATGATGGTACCATTTCATCTCGGAGTCGTCGGGAACGGTTGCATTCAAACTCTTGATAGTAGTGTCGATACTCTCATCGTCCGGTTTGGAGTCGAACCGTAAATTCCAATTTTGCAATCTAAATTGCGCCTCATTCATGGGTGAAACAGATGCTATCCCAAAACCCTGTGACATGATAGATATTGACCCAAAGACCGTTAAAGCACAAAATACGCTCAATAATACAGAAAAATACACCTTTCGCTCGTGAGAGAACATGCCCACGTTCTACTTATCCCATGTGGACCGATGTATTGCGGAGTAAAGGACGTGCATCAAACGATTTGGACTGCACTAGCGAAACGTAATCGAGAGATCACTAACATCAATAAGCATGTCGGTGCCCGATTCGAGGCTACCGAGCTCCGAATCAATGAGAAATGAGCTGAAACGGTTGAAGAGTCAATTGACTGCGAATCCATTAGCTCTAACCAAATTGATTGCGGAAATTGACACCATCCAGTCACAATTGGATGAGTCGTTGGCACGTTACACTACGAAACAAAAATTGCAACACGCCTCCAATGTTCGGAGTCTTGAGAGCACGCGTATTGAGTTGGCGTCTACCTTGAAAACTTCACGAAATCTCACTCAAACGTTGAACAAAGCTAGTAATTTGAGTTCTGAAATAACGGAAAAAGTTCGAATGTTAGATATGGAACGTTCAAAAGTTTGGGAAACAGCTCAATACGTGGAGAATGCTCGTCAATTGAAAGCTGAAATTCAAAAGGCAGACTCGGCTATCAAACAGAAAGATTGGTTGGCTGCTTGTAGAGCCATTGATGTGATCAGATCTTTACCGGAAGGTTTCATTGATGGATCATACGTCGCTGTGGTGGCTCCAACAGCTGATATTCCAGACCCGCCACGTAAAGTGGTTGAGCAGTGGATTTCGGAGCTCAAAAAGCTCTTCACGGAAGAATTTGTGAATGCAGCCCAAAATAAAGACGTACCAAAGATCACGTACTATTTTCAATTGTTTCCACTAATTGGCGAACAAGACATTGGTATCTCGTGCTATGCCAAATTTGTCTGCAATATCATCAGCGAGCAATCACGGGTGATCATTCGTAGTGCTCAAGGAAGAGATGTTCAAGATGTCTATGCTCAACTGTTATTTCAGCTGTTTCAGACGATCGCCGACATTGTCCATCAACACTCGCGAATCATCAAGAAATTCTATGGACCTGAGGTCTTAACTTTTGTCTTACAACAAATTCAGCATGAATGCGACTTACAAAGTGGCTTAATTTTTGACACGTTTTGGGATGCCAAGAAGATCTCCAAAACTTTAGACTCCATCCAAGCGTATGATTATCCAATTTTGGTGAGATCAATGTTGAACTCTGATGAAACTGAAGAGGACCAGGATGATGGCACCCTTCCTTCTCTTTATGAAGTTGCCAGTTTGATTGAGGAATTCTCCGCTATCATGAATCACTGGTCCATGTATTGCAAGTTTTTCGTGGTTACATGGAATGAAGCACTGGGTGTGGATTCCATTTTCCCCAAGTCTTTGCTTCAAAGTAGCTTTATGGAGAAGATAAGACTTTCTGTTTCCACCACATTCGACAAGCTTTGTACTTTTGCCACTAGAAGAACGATAGAAGGTGCTTATCAATTGGAACAGTTGCCGGATCTTAGCACGCATCTTTTGGTGGCTGTACGGTTTATGAGCGCTCGTTCCTCGACGACGTCTTCCAACTTGGCATCGTTGATGCCATCTGAACCACCAGTTAGTTCCATGATTGATGATATAACGATGGCTTTGAATTCGATAATGCATCAAACAATAAGCACCGGTCAACAATTGACGATCCAAAATATGGTGACTAATATTAGACGTATTCTCGAGAACGATTTCCTGAATGTTCTGGCCAAAAAGTTGCGTGATTTGCAACCCAGATCGGGGTCTCAATTGCTGACCCCAAACAATTTGCAAATGCTACAACAACAGGTGAATCAAGCTCTTGGATTCTCCCAGTATAATACTTCATCGACCAACTTGGCTAGTCCAAGAAGTGGAACACCACCAGTGAACGTGCCAATTGGTGGCAATGGGTTTGTTCCTACACCAACAACCATGACTTCAACGAGTTCTAACGTTTTTGTGAGAGGCTTCAATGCCATTAATAATGCTGGAGTCGATGAGAACGCTACAAGGTTGGCCAATTTCATCACTATTCTCAATTCAGTGTCCATGTTTGGTCATCATCTAGAAAAGCTAGTCTCTTTATTGAATGAAACACTGGAGTCCGAAAGTCTGTTGATCCTCGATGAAAACGAGTTCACACAAATGATCAAAGAATCAGAAGAAGGAAAATCAGAGTTTGTTTTGAAAACTGCAGATGAAATTGTCTTGGAACGTATCAAGAATGTTATCGGGACGATGGCCACCAATTTTCAAGAAAAGACAAAGCCAATAATTGAAGGTCAAATCAATGTACTGTTCCAACAAGTTTTCAAAGCGAAAATAACAAAACTTATCAATGATGCTTTCAGTGAGGATTATCTGGTAACCAGTGAAGAATATGCTTACACCGCTGGTGGGGTTGGTGAATCTGTCTCCAAATTTCTCACGGAATGGAATAACATCGTTTTGCCCTATTTGACAACGATGACAAGAGATAATTTCGGGCTATTAGTCGACGTTATTGTACGTAATTTGTCTACTCAGTTGGAAAGCAAAGTTTGGGGATTGGATAAAAAGGTGAACGAACTGGGTTCGTCGATGTTGGAGAGAAACGTGAGTGCTGTCATTGGAGAAATTACCAAACTTGATTATGGACTACGTAACAGGTTCATCAGGGTTACGCAAATGGTGATGTTGATGGGATTAGATGATGAGGAGGAAGTTGAAGCTCTGAAGGAAATTGACTGGGTTTTAACCCCAAGTGAACGCAAGAGAGCACGGTATCTACGTGTGGATGTAAAGTAGCATTAATTAGAATCATTATCATAACTATTTAGACGGAATCTTCCTTTTTCTGTAAATGAAGGTCAACTGGGGCACCGAATTGCTCCAAATCCAATTCCTTCTTTTTTCTAGCGTTTAAAATTTCTTCATCTGTTTTGATTTTTAACCTTCCTTGAAGTAAAGCTGGTGCAAACTTAGGATGGGCATCCGGACAGTTTGGACCGTCTGGACAAAATCCAGTCAGATATAAGGCACACATCTTCTTACGGATATGACGTTTCGCACAATTAGGTCCATCGGGACAGAATCCCATGTTTTCATAATTCACACACTCTGGTCTTTTGGATTGAGGATCGACGTGAAGATAGATACAATCTGCTCCTTGTAAACATTCCCCATTTTGAGCAAAATAAGCACATTCTGGCATCCTTTCTAGATTGTACTCATGTAAGAAATCGCAATTATCAGCCATCTTGCACAAGCCTCTAAGCCAATACTTGCAAACCACTTTATTGTGGAACACTTTGGAAGGATGCTTATTAGGGCAGTCGTTGCCCCTCGGACAAGAATTTATTTCATTCCAGGAATCACAAATGGGTCTATCTGGGTCCAATCCAAAGTTATATTCTTGACGTAAGAAGTTTTCAAACTTGAAATGAGGACGATTGTATGAAAGCATGACAACGTTTTGCCTCTCAACTGGAGATCAAGAGTTATGGACCGTGTGTGCACACTACCCATCGGTTCTGACACTACGATTTGAAACCGTTCCCCGAGTAACGGAAATGAGCTGAGATGAGAACTCGATTAAAATATAAATGCGTTAATAATTCCATCAAGGGATTCATAGCTATGGTACAATAGAAGTCGGATCTTCTATCAGGTGGCCTCACCGTTTCTCACCAAAGTGATCATCCTGTAGGTATTAAAGTATTTTTCCACTTTGTGGCAACCAATAAACTGACCGATCTTGATAATTTTCTCCGTGCGATTTCCTCTGTTGACATTAATGCGATAGTGGTGCGCGTATATATCCAATGCCGCATTAGAACATTCAAAAAGGATGTACACATTATAGATCACGGGCAACTGTTGGCCTTCCGTTTCGAAGTCGTTCGGCATCATACCGTTGGCAAAAGGCACAGCTTCGAAGGGAATATCAACTCCAGCAGCTCTGCTCGAGTTGATTGACATCACCAGTCTCTGCTCCATACGAATCATCGATCTTTCAAGTGTTGCTACACGATTCGACAAACTTGTCTGCATAGCCGTGAGATTCTGCAAAGAGACCTGGTAGTTTCCGTTGGATTCTGGGACCTCCATTGTTGCTTGCTGTTGGGGTTGAACGGGTAATCGATATAAAGGGGCCCCAAAATTCATCTGTCTCGTTTCGTAATCGTGATTATTCAGATTCAACGCGTTCACCATGGAGCCATTGCGAGCGATCTGTGTTTGATCTGCGTTCTGGTTGTGGCCGAATGCCGTTCCGGAAATTTCCCCCGCTTGGTTGATACTTATATCCAAACCACTTGTTGGAGATTGTGATTCGTTCAGCCTTCTCACGCCATTGTTGACAGGTTGAGTCATGTTGGGTTGCTGAAGTGGCCCATTTCCTGTGGACTCTTCGGAAGATCCCTCAGAAATGGCAAATGGTCGACGGGTCGAGGGTGTTTCAGTGGTCTGCACGATACCATGTGCCTTGTTGATGTGTCTTGCCAAATTGGTGGGGCCGTTTCTCGAGGAGTATTTGAAGATTTTTTCACACATCATGCATTGCACGTTCTGGTTAGGACCCTGTGTGCTCACATGGCGATAGTGTTGCCAAACCCAGGAGTTTGGTGGACGTGCCATTGATACGAGTAAACAGGAGCGGAATCGATGAATCAATCCGCTCCTTAGACCGAACACGACCTGTCGGCGATTCCGGTGCGGCTCACCTGATCTTGGATAACCTTCTCATACGGGCTCCCTCTCTGGCCCAAAATTCGTTCCTGTATAATTCCCACGATTCTCTTGTTGCTGTATTGAAGACACGTGGATTCAGAACCAATTTAATTTCAGTGGCTCCCACACGAGGTTGCGAACGTAATTCCATCGTACTAATGGCTTTCTCCAAAGCCTGTGGGGCCATTAATTTCAAAATATGGGAGAATTGTCTCATAGCCCAACGAGAAAGATCTGGTAACAACTCTGAAGCTGGGGACTTCACCTTCACTATCCTAACATTGAATTGTCTCAATCCTTTATTGGTCAGCATGACAAATCGTCTAGGACGAACTATAGTTCTATTGTACTCTCCACTGAGATAAAATAGTCCGAGAGTCATAGAAGTCACCAAAAATAATATCTGGTGGAGCACCTTTGGCAATCCACTCAATGTCTCTGGGGCAACCAATAGCCTGTAGCCGCAAAAAACGACGCTAAACACCAGAACCAAAAAGAAGCAAAGATACTTGCGTCGTAAGGATTTCTGTTGAGCTGCCTGCTGACGCAGGGACTCTTCCATAATCAGGAGGTTCTTGAGGATTTTCGCCTGATTGGGCACGTCCTGATGTCTGGAACGAGACCGACGTCTTCTAGACGAAACAGAAGTTCCACGATCACTATCACTCACGGCAGATTCGCTTGTCGAACGCCTCCGAGCCATACGCAACCTACGGACCTCGCGACCCGGGATGGAGCTGAATGATCCTATATCCGAATCTGATGACAACGCGGAATCGTCTTCCGGTTTCAAACGAGGACTGAACGGTGAAGCTAGTGGTTTGGCCATTGTTGCGATACTCTCAACCGGTTGAGCTGAGCTGACCTGCTGGGTTTTCTGCGCCGCACGCTGGTCATCGCACTTTCACAGTGCGAGTCAACCCTCGATCATGTTGACATATATGGAGGTTCTCCAGAATAGTTTCTGTGAGGCAACTCATTGGAATCGAGATAACTCCTATGATAATATTCTGGCCACCTCCAGAAATCTGCTGACGTTCCGTGTGCCGAAGCAGCTGCGGCTCGAGGTGGGCTCTGCCTCCAGTGGCCATACTTATAGTTCCATATCGCTCACAAACACAGGAATCGTTGGTGGCTCTATCGCATATTTATCATCCAGCGTGCCTTTGAACCCTATCTCGAGTGCTTTGGTTCCCTTGCAATCGATGGTGGACGGCTACAGAATAGTGGAGACGAGGCGAGGAGCCGTGAGAGGTTCTCTGTACTACGGTCGAATGTATTTTCCCAGTCAATTTCTGGAGGCCATGATGATTCAAAGGCTTACCGAGCAAACACAAGTAACGGTCAAGGCTATCAGTACACCTTCGACTGGTCCCGTTGGTAATGGTGCTGGTGCTCTAACTCTTTGCGTCCAGTCAGATTTGGGTCATATGTCCAGGGAGTTTTTGTTCTCCACGAGCGAGGCGTTATTGGGATTTCGGTGCTTATACAATCTCGGTAGACCCTCACGTAAAATCTTGGATGGTTCTCTGGCTGTTGGTACTGAGATATGGTACGCTGCGCTTGCCATGGCCCCAGGCCTTTCAACTGCTTTACGGTATTCAACTTACTCAACGGTGACTGGCTCGCCATTGACAATGACATTGGCTTGCAACCCACTGGTGGGAACTTTATCTAGCACCTACGCAGTTCGTACCGGTATCGGGTCTACGTTTTGCTCAAAATACGACTTTAACATTTACTCCTATGAAAGTGATTTGAGTTTCGGTTGTGAACTATGGAGACGGAAGAAAAAGGAGCCCACTCAATTTAACGAGCTAGACGAGGAGGATAAGCGTAAAGTGTTGGATGATTTCATGGATATCCCTAATAAAGTGGAGAGTACTGCTTCGAAGTTTGTCACCCAATTGAGGGAAACTCCATTCAGCAGTGTATTGCGGGCAAATACAAGTTTAAAGACGGGAATGGTTAACCTGAGTGTTGTGGGACGTTTCAAAGACTTTTTGGTCTCTACTGGAGTTGCTGTCAACGTCACAACGAAAAATTTTGACGGCTGGGGAGTCACAGTTCAGTACGCAGCCTAATGTACAATAACTTTAATCTATAAATATTAAAATCTAGATTATTCAGTTTCCGTTTTTTTGTCCTCGAACAACATTCCCTCCACCAACTTAGCAGCCTTCTCTTCGAATTTAGGAGCTTCCGCTTCGTTACTCATACTGCTATCTAACTGTAACTTGTTCTGTGCCAACAACCACACTTTCTCTTCCACTGTCTTCCTTGTGATCAGTCTGTAGACATTGACCTCCTTTTCTTGTCCCACACGGTGAGCTCTATCCTCTGCTTGTTTGTCGTCGTGAGGGTTAAACGATTGGTCAAAGATAATTACATTATTGGCACATACCAGATTGATACCAAAACCACCAGCACGAGTCGATAGCAGAAACACGGGGATCTCTTCGTTAGCGTAAAACTCATCTATTATGACCTGTCTGGTATCGACTGCGGTCTGACCATCAAGACGCAAAAATTTGATACCCAAATGACTCAAGACACCTTCCAGGATATCCAACATTTGAGTGAACAGAGAAAACAATAACACTCTCTCCTTTCTCACAACGATGATCTCGTGCAAAAGTTCTTGCAGTTTCTGAACTTTTCCACTTTGCAAATACTCAGATGGATCCAACTTGTAAGTTCCCAAAGTCTTTGGGAACTTTTCACATAAACGATGAAGTTCATAATCCGACATTACCTCCATGTCTTCCTTGATGAACTGTTGGTTTGCATCAACGTATTCATCTTCTCCCATGATTTTCTTGGACATCGTTTCCAGTTGTCCGACACCGTATAAATCTCTGAAGAGCAATGGATGAAGAACAGCCTTACGCAATTGCATCAGCAAATTGGCAGCACTTGGAATTTTGAGAGGGAAGGCTGATTTATTCAGTCCTTTCGTCTGCTGAGCATGCAAATCCCTTTGCTCCTTTGCATCTCTCACCACCTCAATCTCGCGTTCGTAAATCTTAAGTTGGCGAGGCATCATGTCACAATACTCAATGAATTGTTTCTTCTCTGGAAGATGCTTCATCACTTGACTCTTCTTTCTGCGGAGAACAAATGGAGTCATCATGGTTTTTGCATTAGCAATAGCCTGTTGAGCGAGCAAAGGATTGAAATCTTCTTCTCCCTCTTCAATCTTGGAAGTGGCCTTCTGGTCGAATAAAACAGCCAGATCGTCTTTCTTCGAATTGAAAAGACTTGGTAAGATGAACGACAGCAACGATATTAATTCCTTCAGATTATTTTGCAAAGGAGTACCGGTAAGCAATAATCTGAAATCAGCAGAAATCTTCATCAGCTTATGATATCTATCAGACGATGAGTTTTTCAACATGTGACCTTCATCATAAACAACCACGTTAAAATCCCTCGACCTCAAGAATGCTTGGTCATATTTGTTTCCTGTTGCCAAATTATACGTTGTAACCAAAACGTCATACGTGGATGAATCTTCCAACTCATATCTTAATGACTGTCTCTCAGATTGAGAACCATAATACGGTTGAACAACCATCCCAGGACAGAATTTTTGAAATTCTCTCAACCAATTCTCAAGAGTGGAGGAGGGAACAACGACAAGATGAGGACCAGTGTAACCTTTCTGTTTCAGATGAGCCAAAAATGCGATGACTTGAGCAGTCTTACCGAGACCCATTTCGTCTGCCAAGATACAAGAGAGTTCCTTTTCGTAGAGTAGATAGAGCCAATTGATTCCAACCTGTTGGTAGCTCTTGAGCTCGATTTCAGTTGACAACAATTTGGGTTTTGCTCTGAAATATCCCGAGTATGGTCCCTTTTGTCTTCTTGTAGCTCTTTGAACAACTCTATCCTCTTCGTCATCCTCATCAAAATCTTCTTCTTCTTCATCATCGTCCGTATAGTCCATACTCTGTTTACGTTGTCTAGTACGCTTTCTTGGCGTTTCGTCGATTTCTATCACCTCTGGCTCTTGTTCTAGTTCTGTCTTAGTTTCTTCCTTGACTTCTTCTTTGACTTCCGGCTTCTCCTGCTTCAAAATATTTGGATGACTTAGCTCTTCAGTCTTGAATTCCGGTTCATCAGGTAGTTCACCAGCAGAGTCGACATCGACTTCGACAATTTCCAGCTCTCCATTCTCCTCTTTGACCCCAACACCCCATTTCTCAATCTCGTTGGTGATGGACTTGGAAAACTCAGAACATTTCTCAATCAAAGATTGAACAGCAGTGTAACCCCTCAGTCTATTACGAGCACTATCGACGATCTTCAGTCCAGTTGGCTTTCTTCTTCCCTTCTTGGGTTTCACCAACTCTGTTTCAGTGAAATGTTGTTCTTCGATGAATTCCAAAGAACTGAAGGGTCTGTTCTCCATGAAAACGTTGGCAATGGCTGGGGTGATCGATGCTATATCGATCAAGTCTCTTTTTTCTGCGGTGTTCAAGAAGTCCAACACTTTTCCATCGAACTCGGCTGAATCGTAATAGCCTGTCTCCACCACGTCCTCGTCTGAATCATCTTCGACAGCATCCTCCTCGTCGTCATCGAGAACGACAACATTTTTAGGTTTGGAAGGTCTCGAGAAAGTTCCAGCTCTAATTTGAGTGACCGGAGCGGTTTGGGGTACTCCCAATGGTTGTGAAACAAATGCTGGTGTGGAGCTCGAAGGTTGTTTCATCCATTTCAAACTTTCATGTTGTCTCTTGGTTGGTCTTGCCTGGAGCAAATAGTCTGGGGTTGCATCTGTGGCATCCAAGGTTGAGTTACGGAACCCTTTGATGAGTTTACGTCTCTTTTCAGGATCGTCGGCCTCAGTGTTCACTCTGTGGAAATATTTTTGAGTGATGGATTGAGCCGGTCTCTTGAGATCCACTTTCATCGATTTTGGAGGACTGTCCAAAGCGATTGGTGATGAAGATGGAATGACAATGGGCTCCTGTGGTGGCAACTGCGCGACCATCGTTGGAGGTGTTGCCACAGACACAGCTGGTGACTGAGGAAGTTGTGGAGACGGCGCCGCAGCAGGGGAGGCAACGTTGGTTCCTGGAGGAACAGGAGGCAGGTCTGCCAGATATTTGGTGGCATCCCTTAAGTTTGGGTTCAATTTGATGGCTTGCAAGATGGTTCTCGTATCGCGATCAGGGAATTTCTTGCGAAGCACACTAAAGTTTTTCTTGACATCCAACGAAAGTTTCGGTTTCTCAACAGCGGACGGTTTGAATGCATACGTCTTCTCGGGGGATGAACCCGGAACCTGGACGACGTGATCGTTGTTGTCCATGAAAACGGTGCTGGCAATGGATACGCGCACCGAATAGTAAATTTCAGACACGCGCCGCGCACGACCTTTCATATGCTTAGTTGTGTGCCGCACCCGCAGTGATCATGACTTTTACTGTTCTTGGATGTGGATCCAATGGGAATTATCAGTTAGGACTGGGACATGATGATGATTTAGATGTGCTCACTCCAATTATAGATTTAGAGGACAGACCAACACTCATCAGATGTGGTGGAAACCATACATTGATCCTCACTGATGGAGGGCAAGTTTATGCGGCCGGCGATAACTCAAAAGGTCAATGTGGACTTCCTAGCACGTCAGAAACTGCTCACATTCCAAAATTTACGCTAGTTCCAACCGTGGGGTCTAAATGGACGCATGTGTCGTGTGGTTGGGACTTTTCAGTCTTGGCCAATGAGACCGAAATCTACGTCTGTGGTGAAGGTTTAAATGGTGAATTGGGCCTTGGTAACTCCATTAAGCGTACTCCACTCGACCGTCCACTTTCAAAGCTGATGGATGCTGTGGTTAGAGATATAAAGTCCTCCATTCATCACACAGTGATAAGCTCGCGAGGCGGCTTGATCGGCTGGGGAAACAACAAAAAGGGACAATTGATACCTAATGGCGCAAAGCTGGTATGGCAGCCCACTCAGATTTCGTTACAACTTGAAAAGCCAGCTGCCATCTTGTGTCGAGACTTTACTGTGTTCAGAAGTGGTAATAATTTTGAGGTGTACGGCAAAGACAGTGCGGAGGTCAAGACTCACCTAATCAATCTGATTAACGAGTTGGTAGCAAACAACTACGATACCTATACCATTCATTCAATGTGGACTTCCCTACACGTTTTTGCGTCTGATGGGGATCGTGTCACCATCAGATCGTTCGGGAATAACTCGCATAGCCAACATATCAAAAGTATGGGAGCAATTGGCGATGTAGCAACTGTGTGTGCTCTTGGAAGCGAGCACGGTCTCATGTTAACATCGCACAACAAGGTCTACGCCTGGGGCTGGGGAGAACATGGAAACTGTGGTGTCCAGCCCGAGGGAACGGCTTTCGGTCTAAACGAAATTTACGCATCAAAAGAACAAGTCGTGCTACTACAAGGAGGATGTGCCACTTCATGGGTTGTGGTTAAAATGTAACGAAGTATCTTTCCCATATTCATCTATGTTTAAACACGAAAGATGGAAAATATGTTCGACGTGTTGATCTCGGACGAGTGTATCGGCACACTGGACAATAATAGCCAGGTGTCTTCTTCCCATCCACCATCTTCTCCGAAAAGAAGAAGGTTAAAGTCTACGAGTTGATGCGATGAATTTTTTGATTGTGGTAGTGTGCTGACTGAAAAATATCATAAATCTCTTAATTTTTCGAAACAAAAAAATCCTTTGGAAGAGCTGCTAATTTAGCTTCCAAGCTCTTGAGTAGTTCCTTTTCTCCCTCGACTGTCCAATTCTCGTATTCCTCCTGTGAGTGAACCGGTCTCTCTGCTTGAGGTGTAATCCTAAAGGCGTGTCTTGCGTCAGCAGAGGCCCAATCTAGGATAGCTGAATGAAGAACTCTCCTGTTGTCCCAAAGAACAACGGTACCAGGCTCCCATCTAGCACGTAATTGTAGATCCAATGCACTTTCGACGTGGTGAACCAAAAAATCCAACAGATTGTCACTCTCTTGTTGTTTCAACCCGAGAATTCTTCTACCAAAACTTCTTTGAGCAAACAAAATCTTTCTCTTGAGAACTGGATGCCATCTTACCAATGGGTGGATGGAATCCACAGGCGCACGTCTCTCAATTCCACCGAGTTCGACGGCATTGCGAGCCTGATCGGTAGAAGTGTGGGCCACTTGCAAGTCGTCGATTAAACTCTTCATCAAGGGAGAAAGTCTCTCGTAAGCTTCAATAGAATCAGCAAAAATGGTGTCTCCACCTCCATCTGTTGGTCCTTGTAACATGACAAAAGCAGTAAGACCGGGAGGTTGGAGTTCGTAGGTGACATCGCTATGCCACGATACGTTATTCAAAGTCCGCCCGAATGAATGATCAAATTCATTGGGATCACTTCTGCGATAGGTCACATGAAACTCAGGATATCCAATTGGAGCGCCACTGGTAGGATGAACGTGGAGTGGACCAAAATACTCTCCCCACTGTTTGGCAAACTCAGGTCCCCTATCCTTGAAGTCTTGATTTCTGAAGATAACAACTCCGCGCTGTGCCACGAACAGTGCTAAGTCATCTTTGGCTTCAGGTGACAGTTGGGACAACTGAATCCCAGATCTTACTTCCGTTCCCAGCTTGGGGGTGACGCTAATTTGTTCAATGGGTCCTGTCGCTTCTTGCAGCAAGTTTTTAAATTCTGGATCCGCGAACAATCCACGATCAACGTGTTTGAAAGGTTCCAGCTTTGCAAATTTTTGTCTTGGGTCCCATGAAGGCAAAAATTCTGGGTGCTTTGCACCTCTTCTATCTTTTTCAGATACTGTAAGGACTCCATCTTGAACAGAGTCTTGATCCTTTCTAAAATGGATATCGAAATTTCCCACGGGGACTGTAATAGGCATTTTGTGATATTGTGAGAAACATTTTGAGCCTTTTATAGTATTTTGTGTGGTTATTCCCCATATTCGCAATGGTGGCTCATGCACGTTTTCCAAATCGGGATATGTGATCTTACGCAATCGCCACACCTACTTCAAAATCTCGAGTGTTGATCATGAAATAAGACAAATAAATATTGCTTGAGTATATGATAGATTTCATATACAAGTATTTGGAAAGTTGGGAGTGTTTGTATGTATCTGGGTGTAAAACTACCCATCGGTAACGTTGTGGATAACGTCATCTCTGCATATGTCACTTAGAGCCTATTTTAATTGCGCACTTTCGTGATTAGGTGTGTATCAGCGATAAGCAATTGCGCTGTGGCCAAGAAGTGAAACACGTGAATATGAGATCATTTCCCATTTTGTACATCCATAACTTTTATATCGAAGTTTCTAGTTTAGGAATACACTGCCAGCTGCCATCTCACCCATAGGTGACGTTTTCATACAAGGAATGTATTTTATAAAATTCTCAAATCAATTTTCTCGATAATCTAGAGCCTAATTGAAGGAGGTACTGTTGGGGTAGTCACCGTTTCCAGGAACTTTTCATTATCAAATACAGGTGCGGCTGAGTTTGAGGGATGCACTTTGCCAGCTTGTCCCAAGTGTCTTCAGTGGATTTGTCTTCCAAAGTGGATGAAGTGTCGTTCCATTACTGCACTCGGTTTCATCGCTCTAGTCTTAGCAAACACACCTGATTTTGTCCCTAGTAAGGATTGGCAACCAATTGCCGAAGGTCAACACATCCCAGCTGGACTTCACGTGAGACTCAACCTCGAAACGGGCCAACGAGAGGCGAAACTTATGGATGACGTCGACGATTTCGTACCTGGTGACTCTATCGCAGTGGTACCTGAAATACATTCTGACTCGGAGCTACCTTCCTCTGGAGAGGTACACACCAACCATAAGCCACGGGTTTCTCTGGCACAGAGAGGCACATTCAATTCAGCACTACAACACGTGTATGACGCTTACACTATTCTCAGCTCCAACGCTGGTCAATCTAGTGTGGGGGTTCGTGACAGTCTGATGGAAAGTTTGGATACAGTTAGCCATCTGGTACATGACATTGATCATGGTATCGAGATCGCCAACCAACTAAGGCCGTTTCTGGAGATCTATTCGAATGACTTTCATAAATCTGGTTTGTCCCAAGAGCAAATTTATGAACTGAAGGAACACTCTCTTCGAATTGTTGCAGCGTGCTTGAGAAACAATCCAGTAGCTCAACGAATTTTCTTGGAGAATCAACCAAAGGCTATAGAGACTTTGCTAGAACATTTGAAAACTGAACCAAACGGGATAATGCAGAAACGTTTGCTTGGAATTTTGGATCCTCTGCTACAAAATCAAGAAGGATTGAAGACTTTTGAATCTTTAAATGGTCCACAATCTCTTTTGTTAAAATATAACGAGTTGGAAAGTGCGGCGCAACCAAGGTTGTTACAAATTTTGTCAGATCTAACTGGAGAAGATCAAGGATTTTTTGAGCTATGCCAAAAATTGGCTATCAAATATGATTCAAAGGCACTGATAGATTTGCTGAAGGATTCGAATGGTGAATTTAAACCTCTACCGGATTTTTTGGATTGGCTCACTTTGAAATCTGACACCGACAAGGACTTTCTTGAGTTACGCCACAAGGTTTTTGGGAATCCAATGGGAATGAGGAAAGCATTAGCAGATGAACTGTAACTACAATAATATTTTTTTTAGGATTGAAACTATTTAAGCAACACGAAATTAGCTACAAAGTAACTTATTTCTTGGCACCAGCCTTGACAGCGGCCTTGGTGACCTTACCAGCCTTGTCGGACTTCTCGACGGACTTGATGACACCGACAGCAACGGTTTGTCTCATGTCTCTAACGGCGAAACGTCCAAGAGGTGGGTACTCAGAGAAAGCCTCAACACACATTGGCTTAGATGGAATCATCTTGACGATGGCAGCATCACCAGACTTGACGAACTTAGGGTTCTCCTCCATCTTCTTACCGGTACGTCTGTCAATCTTCTCGATCAAAGTGTCAAACTTACAGGCAATGTGGGCGGTGTGACAGTCCAAAACTGGAGAGTATCCGGCAGAGATTTGACCAGGGTGGTTCAAGATAATGACCTGGGCGTTGAAAGAGTCAGCACCCTTTGGTGGGTCGTTCTTGGAGTCACCACAGACGTTACCTCTTCTGATTTCCTTGACGGAAACGTTCTTGACGTTGAATCCAACGTTGTCACCTGGAACACCCTCAACGAGTTGCTCGTGGTGCATCTCGACGGACTTCACTTCGGTGGTGACACCAGCTGGGGCAAAGGTAACAACCATACCGGCCTTGATAACACCGGTCTCAACACGACCGACTGGCACAGTTCCGATACCACCAATCTTGTAGACATCTTGCAATGGCAAACGCAATGGCTTCTCAGTTGGTCTGGTTGGTGGCTCAATGGCGTCAATAGCCTCAAGCAAGGTCTTACCCTTGGAGACACCAGCCTTGGTCTCCTTTTGCCATCCCTTGTACCAAGGACAGTTGGTAGATGGCTCAATCATGTTGTCACCGTTCCAACCAGAGATTGGGACGAATGGAACAGTCTTGGGGTTGTAACCAACCTTCTTGATGAAGTTAGAGGTTTCCTTGATGATTTCCTCGAAACGGGCCTCGTTCCAGTTAACGGAGTCCATCTTGTTGACGGCAACAATAAGTTGTCTAACACCGAGGGTGAAAGCCAAAAGAGCGTGCTCTCTGGTTTGACCATCCTTGGAGATACCAGCCTCGAACTCACCGGTACCACCAGCAATGATAAGAATGGCACAGTCAGCTTGGGAAGTACCAGTAATCATGTTCTTGATGAAATCTCTGTGACCTGGAGCATCAATAACGGTAACGTGGTACTTTGGAGTCTCGAACTTCCACAAAGCAATGTCGATGGTGATACCACGTTCACGCTCAGCCTTAAGCTTGTCCAAAACCCAAGCGTACTTGAAAGAACCCTTACCGAGCTCAGCAGCTTCCTTTTCAAACTTCTCGATGGTACGCTTGTCAATACCACCACACTTGTAAATCAAGTGACCGGTGGTGGTAGATTTACCAGAGTCGACGTGTCCAATAACAACGACGTTAACGTGAGTCTTTTCTTTACCCATTGTAGATGATTATATTACTCAGATGGAAATGCAATTGATTTCTGGTGTGAGA
Source organism: Kuraishia borneana (assembly GCA_030569035.1). Classification (NCBI taxonomy): domain Eukaryota; kingdom Fungi; phylum Ascomycota; class Pichiomycetes; order Pichiales; family Pichiaceae; genus Kuraishia; species Kuraishia borneana. Next base: position 263,733 of record JAJMJT010000006.1, read on the forward strand.
GACAAGGAAAGAAGAAAGCTCAGCGGCGGGAATCCCTTGTTCATTTATACCGCACTGTGAAACATGAAAAAAATTTTCCATTCTAGAATATACGCGCGCGTTCCACATAATACGCAGGGAACTCTATTCCCATCAGCCAATCACAGGCCCCCACGCTGGGTTGACCCGCAATACCTATGCACAGGCAAGCTATCACAGTTGAAAAAACTGAGAAGTTGAATAACACACTCAGTTTTTGTTTATTTGAAGCAATATTTCGAAACTAAGTTTATAATATGGAGAGCTACAAAACTATGTAATTTTTATCAAGATTCCATGATTCAATCAACTGGATCGAGCCTCTTTGCCACCCTCACTTGTCCCTACCATCTTTTTTTCCAAGCTGCAGGTCGTGCGATTCTGCTCTGTCCAAATCGGGCTTTTCACTGTATTTTGTTAGGTCTTCTTAAATCTTATTGGGAATTTGCAGTTTCATTGGTGGAGTACCTTTGGCGTTTATAAATTTTACAAAAATTCCGGATTTGTCCCGTTGTGCCGCTCCGTTGAACGGAAGAATTGACGGATCGTCTATGTAAAATCATTTTATGACTCACGATAAGGGCCGGACTTTATGTCTTCAGCTGATCGTGACTCCAGATTATCCAAATGACTCATACCTGTTGTCTACCCTGTTTTGCCACCTTTTGCGGCCATTGTACTTAAAAATAAAATCTGTATGCAATTACAGTGCGGCGTGCGGCGTGCGGCTTCCAAACGTTGTAGCGCTAATCCCCAGAATACGTGCTTTCAAACTTTTAAACTCCTCACCAACTCCGGAATTGAACTACTGATACAGCAGTGTTGTATAATGTCAGTTCGTTCATTTGGAACAAAGCGGTCTTGTAGCTTGAAGCTCAAAGACATCGAAAATGCTTCCATGATTCATGGATCAGGAAGCCCAAAAAGAAAAATCAGTGAAACCAATAACATTGATATCTTCAAACGTCCTAAGAAGGATCTATTGACAGGTTCAACAAACTCCGAATTTTTTCAAATTTCTCCACTTTGTGAGAAATTTGAAAATTCAGAGGATCGTTTCCTGTCAAACGAGATTTTTGATGACGATCAAACACTTGAATTACCAACTACAAAAGACTCAAATCCGAAGAGAGTTGCATTCAATGATAAACCTCAGATTATTTCTTTTGACAAATGCAGAAAGGTGAATTTTGTTAACAGTCCCGATATCATCCAGTATGATCAAACAAAATCTACAGATTCGATCAGAAAGGCTGAATTCTCTCCAAAATCGCCTACAAGAATTGAATTTGGCGATTGTATTCTACCAGATTGGCAGAACTTAAGGGTCAACACTTCTGATTCAACGGATCTATCGTCATCGATTCCTCGATGCGAGACTGCAAGCTCCGAGGAGAAGTCTCCAGAACTCAACAGTGCTGTGAGTCTCCCCACTGCTGCTAGTGGGAATGGCAGCCCCAGCTTACCTAGTTTACCAAGAAGTACAGTGATGCATATGGCTACAGGAGCAAGCGTGAATGTCGATTACTCTGAATTGGCGTCGATGGGGCTTAACTCGCCCATGATTAACGATATCAGACAAATTGATCTGGAGATCGAATGCCTGCGTCGGAAGAGAGAAGCTTTGATTGGATCATGTACAAGGTTTCAGTCTAGTGGGCACTACAAGAATGTGAGTGCAGAGCCATGTTCCGAAGTCGTTGCACCCGTGAAAAAAAGTCGGTTCAGGAAAGCGTGGGCCAAAAGATTTCATCTACATTATCGAGGAATCAAAAGGGAATTTGACAGAGAAAAAAAATCATCTATTTAGGCTTCGATAATGCACGTGTCCCAAAAAGGGAAACAAATGCATCGCGAATATTGTCCCGATCGGATGACATGTATACATAAGACTACTTTTTCCTTCAGGGGTTTACAACCTTAGATGTCCTACGAGGAACCTAACGAGTACGTCGAATCTCGTCTCGAGGCTGAGGCAGCCACCATGGCTCGCAGTACTTCTCAAAGACGTGGATCCATCATGCTTGGTTCCTCCTTTGGGACCCCGATGGTCGCGAGAGGTTCGATGTCGTCACAAGATGAGGAAACTGGGTTGATCTACGATCCACATCAGGGATACGATGCCATAGAGGAGGCGTTCATCCAGAGTCGTCGTAGTTCGTTGGCTTTACGCAAACAGTCCCAATCCGTGATAGGCTATGCGGAGGGAACGTTTGCAGAGGCTGAAACCTCTTTCGGTGTCGAACTCAAGATGCTGGCTAAATATTCAGCTCCCTTGATTGTTACATTCCTGTTGCAATACTCCTTGACTGTGGCCTCCGTGTTTTCTGTTGGTAAACTTGGTAAATCCGAGTTGGCTGCCGTTTCCCTGGCTTCGATGACAGCCAACATCTCAGGATACGGTATCATCCAAGGTATCTCCACGTGTTTGGACACGTTGTGTCCTCAGGCGTATGGTCGCCAAGATTATCGTACGGTGGGGTTATTCTTCATGCGTTGTAATGCCCTTTTGATCATCGTATACATGGGTATTTTCATCGTCTGGTTCGTCTTTTCAGAATCAATCTTGTTGGCGTTGATTCCAGAGAAAGAGCTGTGTGCCATGGCCTCCCAATATTTGAGGATTCTTGTATTTGGGGTGCCTGGCTACATTGTGTTCGAGAATCTCAAGCATTACTTACAAGCCCAAGGAATCTTCCATGCTTCAACCTACGTTCTCCTCATTTGTGCACCTCTCAACATGGTCCTCAATTTCGAGCTTGTGTGGAATCCGTATTTCGGGTTTGGATTCATTGGAGCTCCAACTGCTGTTGTAATCACAAACTGGTGCATGGCATCATTGCTCAGTTTATATACATGGAAAGTTAACGGATACCAATGCTGGTGCTCATTCACTCCAGACATTTTCAAGAATTGGGGCCGTATGCTTAGTCTAGCATTACCTGGTGTTCTCATGGTGGAAGCTGAATGGCTTGCATTTGAAATTATCACTTTCGCAGCCTCTAGATTTGGAACTGTTGTTCTCGCTGCACAAAGTGTCGTTTCCACCAGTTGTGTTTTGATGTACCAAATTCCATTTGCCATCAGTATAGCTGCATCTACCAGAATTGCTTGGTATATCGGGGCAGCCTCCAAAGATGCTGCTTTGATGGCTACAAAGTGTTCCATGGCTGTCGGGCTTGTCATGGGCTCTATGAATGCCGTGTTTTTATACACTTTCAGACACTCCATTGCGAGCATGTTTTCATCTGATCAGGAGGTGATTGAGTTGGCTTCTAAGGTGATCATCTTGGGAGCTATCTATCAGGTGAACGATTTCTTGGGTTGTTTGACCGGTGGTATCTTGAGAGGTCAAGGACGTCAATACATCGGTGGATGGCTTAATTTATTTTCATATTATTTTTTGGCGTTGCCAGTGGCCTTTTTCTGTGCTTTTGCTCTTCACTGGGAACTATTTGGGCTTTGGGTTGGTATGGTTATAGCTCTATTCTTCGTATCGACTTCGCAGTCCTATTTCGTGTTGTCAGCAGATTGGAATGCGATCATTAAGCAATCCGTTCAGGACGCCATCAACGAACATACCCCTAATACCGGTGTGGAGCATAGCCTGTTGACCCCATCAGTCTCTATTGTTTCCAACGACTTTTAATAGATCATAGTGAATATCTACATTGCTGATTAGAATCCTATTATTACAAATCGATCAGTAACTCTTCCTCTTTTGGAGGCTCCTTGTAGTTTTGCGTCGATGGAGGACCATAATTGGTTGGCAGGGCCGCGTAAGTCAACGACAGCTTACGTTCGTAAGTGGGTTCACTTGGGTTATAGCTCGCCTCCAATGGTTCACTTGGTTCCGAAGGTGGTGGAGCATACGATGGGATCGATGGATACACCTGCGCATTTGAAGCATACAGTTTTGGGTTGTAACCTTCGGGTTGAGAAGGAGCAGCATACACTCTTGGATTTGGTTCAGATGGCGCTGCAAACACCTCGGAGTGTTGTCGAGAAGCTGGTGGATACTGTATTTGTGGTTGGGATGGCGTAGGAGCATAAGCCGGCATTTGAGGAGCTTGACTTACAGACTCAGAGCGGCCATAGGTCTCAGGCTGGGATGTGTAAGGCGAATACGCTTGCGACTGCCCCGAGAATTGAGGTTGAACCGGATAAGATAGGGATCCACCTGACAATTGGGGTGCCTGGTACATGCTCGAAAATCCGGTGGCCCCCGTGGATTGCGACGACAGCTCGTGATGATACGGCCTGTTATATACACTCGCCAATCTCATTTCCAATAGCCTGTCATACATTTTCATGACTGTATCCACGTTGGCGAAAGCATTTTCGAAAGTTTGCTTCCTCTGCACCGTGTCATCGAGATTTTTGGCCAATTTGGGTCTCAATGATGCAACACTGTTATACAGGTTTTCGACGGCTGGGTCGATTTGTTTAGATCCAGCTTCCTCCATGCGTCCAACAAGTTGTGAAAACAATAAAATGTTTACCTTTTCTGTGTGTGTAAGCTCAGAAGCCATCAATGCTTGATACTTCTGCTCTTCTGCGGATAGTGGTGCAGCGTAGCTTTGTGGCTGGGCATACGTCTTCGGTGCGACATAAGGCTCAGGCAGCGGTTGTTGAGAGTAAGATTGGGATGGATAACTTGTGCTCGCACTGTAATTAGCTTGTGGCAGCAAGTTATCGTACAGACCAGGTGCCTTTGGTGGAGCTTCAGACTGCACAGGAGCAGACCCTAATTGCATCTCTTGTAAACTAGCAGCGATGGCAGCCTTCATATCCTCATCCTCCTCATCCAAGTCATGAGATGATGTAGAGTACACAGGGGCGGGAGCGGGTGCCGTTGCCTGCACTCCACTTTCTTGCAGAGATAACTCTATGGCTCTACGTAGGTCTTCGTCATCATCGTCAACGACAGCAGCTTTCACTGTCGAAGGTACCTTTGTGTGTTTTCTCCACTTGTCCGTTTTCTCCTTATGCTCATCGTAACAGGAATCGCAAACCCGTACAGGGATTGTGATGCCTAACTCTGGAAGAGGACAACTCTTTGACGAATGTGTGCCACAGAATACACCTCCACAAGAACGACAATGATGCTTTCTGTTAACAAAAGTGAAGAGCGTGGAACATTGCATACATGCATCTGACTCCATCCATTCAGGAGCCACTTTCGATTCGATGAAAGTGGAGTCAATCTCAGGACTGATATCTGGGAAATCAAAGATGTTTTCATCGTATAGTTTTTTGTAGACAGTGGTGACGTAGCTGAGCTTTGTGTTGGTGCTGAACATGATTGACCATGTCTGTAGCAATTCCAACAAGTGGGACTTGACGTCTGCATTTAGGTTCTTGTCGTGGAGAAGGGTGGCGAGAGGATCAAGAAACTCCTTGGATGCAATTTCCACGATGAAATGTTCACCACCGTTCTTGATACAGAAATCAATCAACTTCAGTGCAGACATCCTCGTGTTTGGATTCTTGGTGGTCATAAATCTCTTCTTTAGCGATCTCATAGCATCTTTGGCTGGAACGGCTTTGGCCCGAATTTGATCGCTTACCTCTAAGGCGGTGCCCAAATCAATCTCTCCCGCAGCAATGGATTCCGATGTTGCTTCCGCTATCTTATCATCGAGACTGGGTGCATTGCCTCCAAACCATGCCATGTTTAAAGTAGAAGTTGTTTGTAAGCTGTGGGATGGCTCGTGGTGTGGCTTTTGGTGTGCACGCACGACGCTACACGACGTTACACGAGACTATAAATAAATCTACATGGAAATCAAAATGTCATATAAGTGGCTAACAAAGAACGTACAAGGCCCCTCCAACTCCCATCATACCAACAGAAATCCACCACCAAAAATCATAGTTGAGTGACTGCTTCTTAACTGCCGTTGTTTTATATCTGTTTTCCAAGGATCTCTTCACTCTGCTTGACACACTCGTAGGTTCCGCACCATCTGTTGGATTCATCGTGATTGTGGGCAACATCATGGGAGGTCTGTACGCCAAATACAAAGGTTGCATCGGACTTTGGTCACTACGAGCCAACTGCAATCTATAGCGTCCATGATAATCGTCAACGTACACCTGGTAGTTGTGGAAGACCTCTAATTGTTCATATCTTGAGTACACAGACTCTCCATTGTCGTTGCAAGGATCACTCAACAGTTGTCTTCCATCAATCTCGATAGGTGTCAGGATTAGACTTCCATTGTTCAAGATTTCATATGTACCATGTTGGAAAATGAGTGCTGCCGTGGCACATGAGTGATTACGAGGATTTGGCGTAACCTGGTAGATGGCCTCTTCGAAGTATCCGTCCTCCGTGAAAGAATACGAGATTCCTGGTAAAGCAGGCTCAATCAGCAACTCATCCACTGGATCGTAGAAATCGGGGCCGGTGAACACGGTGTTTGCTTTTGAAGACCAGGTTCCGACGATATCTGGATCATCCACGGCGATGACGCCGAGCACGTACACGAACGCGTAGAGTAGTGATAACATAACAAGGCACAGTAGGCGTTAGCTGAGAATGAAGGAGCTGAGTGGCTTTGAGTGCTGGACACGACCGTGCCCAGCCCAATTTGCGGGACCAAACTACCCGAACCAAAGTTATGGTGGATCGACTAGAAACGAAAGTCAAATTCGCAGACGGTGTCAGATTCGATTGAATCACGATAAAACACGGTTTATTCGGTAGAAATGGGTTGAACGAAAAGCGCGTGTGCGGCTCAGAATTCTCACGCACACGCAACGCGAATTGTGGAGTTTACAAACACGGGGAGATCTACAAAGTTAAATTCTTCCAGAATGAGTTTTATGCAATGCAAGAGTTAGCGATTTTGTGGTGGGGTGCTAACGGTGATTTTGTCCGGCGTGACGACCGGACTTGGGATGACGGAACTGATGGACGACATCTGATCAAAGATGGAATCCTCATCACTTTCATCTGTTTGGATTTCGTAGTCGGGGGATAGTCTGGTATACCATGAGGCCCTCTTGACAAATTCGAGCACGACTGGAGCATCGTACATTTGGAGCAATCCCGGCGAGATGTTGGGGATGCTTTCGAGTAACTTGATGGTTACCGCTTTGTTTGTTTGATGAGCGGCGTGAGGGATTCCACAGACTCCATGCAAGATCTCGTGGATTGAGGAAGCGAGCTGGATAGGAGTCACTGGAATCAACTCTTGGGAGTATAAAGTGACATCACACATAAACAGACGTAACATGGCCACGTCGCGATCATGTTGATTGTGAGTCTGATGCAAGTTGTTGAATGAATTGGGTTCCAAAACCCATTCATGGATGGTGGGCTCCGTCACACGCCAGTGTAACGTGTCGAGGACGTGCCTTTCCATTTGGATGAACATCCCCTCGTCGTACGCACTGATGGGCTCGCAAAGGTAGCAAAGTTCAGCTAGACGAGGAATACGTGCTCTAGCCGTGGGACCGTTGAAACGCCCACCAGTGGGACATGCCGTAGAGGCATAGGCGTGATTGTAACCCCCCTCTGTCTTGGCTGCTATCCACAAACAGGTTGCAGCAACCAGCTTGGCTTGTTCCATGAGAACAACTCGTTTGGAACAGTAACGGTCCAAAAGCCTCACCGATTTGTAGAAAATTCCAGGTGCAACTTTGGTTCTCCGACAACATTTTGCCATAAAATCGAGGATCGGAGCCCTAAATTCGGAAGTCAACTGAGGTTGGGTTTGTATCAACGACAAATCCGGTTTGTTAGATTCAATGTCTTTCAAGCCATTGACAGACAGTTCCTTATAGTGGTCATGGACCAACAATTGATGGGCCAAAAGTTCAGATTTGGCAACTGTCGTTGGATAAGGCAGGGTGACCACCTTATGGACGTAACGGTCTTCAGGTGGAGGTGGGAAAACCTTCATCGGAGGCAACGTTGTGTGAAAAATGCTGTTCGCGTGCGAGCTTGGGAGTGGTCTCAAGTTCAAAAATCGAAGTGCGGAAGCGAATAGGTTGAATAACTTGGTCGGAATGGGCGAGATTGGTTTAAGGCTGTGAAAAATGAACCTTCAACTATTTCAAACCAGATCGAACCCTCAACTGACAAAGATGTGTTGAAGAAAAACTGAAAAGTTTCCAATGGGGAGAAAAATCTGCACAGGATCAAAAGTTATTCGCCTACCCGGAAATCGCTTTTTTGTACGCACCATTCGACTTGAGGCCCTGTGGTAGTGGGCGCACCGAGAAATGCTGGCGCACAACGCGCAAAATACAGCAAGAAAAAGGAATGTCCCCAATTGGGGATCTTTAATCTCTTGCAATTTTTATCATTTAAATTAGTGGATAAAACTACAAAATTAAATAGTTGAACAACATTGACCCACACAACTAAAGTTCTAGAAGCAACCCTCGAGTCAAATTGCGAGAAAACTTGCTTCAACTCCTGCATGAAGCCGCTGCGGAATACAGGCTTACAGGGCGGAGCTTCAGTAAATTTCCAAATCGGGGTACAATATTGAATAGTTTTCAGGTGATGCGCCTTGCATTTCCGCCAATTAAGTGTGTCAAATCCTGACGCATGTAGGTCCTAAATTAGACTCCCGACATTACAATAACCGAATGAAATTATTATTTTAGCTTTTACCTTAAAAAGAATCCTCGGTAGTGTACCGAACGGGCATAACTCTATTGACGGAGAACCAAGTCGTGTGACCACCATCCGCTGGTAGTGCGCGACGCATCGACGCGCCTGTTTACCTCAAACTCAATGTCGTGGTACAGGGATCAAGATGATTATGAGGCAGATAACACAGTTTTGTCTTATAGGCCTTCCAGAAACCCGACGCCGAAACGAACTGGGTTGGTGAGTCGGCTTTCCAAGATCGTTTTTGGAAGTGAGGAGCCAAAACCAACCAGAAGGAGCTGGGAGGGCGCGGAGGATGAGATTGAGGAGACTTTAGAATTTATTAGGTCAAGCAGAACCCCTAGTTTGTTTCCTAAGTACACGCCAGTTCCTGGTCAGTTTCCAGCATCGGGAGAGAATGTCTTGGTGGATGCTCAGCTGCTTAAGAAGCTCAAGTCTATGGTTCAAGACCAGTATTATGAACTGGTGAACTTGCAGCACTTGCTGAAACAAAGGGAAGGTCAAGATTACAAGAAGAAATATTCTGATCTACACAAGAAACATTTGGAAGATCAAGAGAAATTGGACCGGTTACGAGAGTCTTACGAGAGACTTAGTGATCTGTACTATACGCTCAAGGCCAAACAAACAAGAGTGGACTCAAACGATCTGGAAGTTCGATTGAGACGGTTGCAGGAACGGAATGACGAATTGGAAAACCAGAATCGTCGTGCACGTGAGTTGGAGTTGGAACTTAGCACGAAGGAACGCGAGATCGAAAGACTCAAGAGAGAAAATGAACAGTTGAGACGTCAAAAAGAGCCTATTATACCGCGTTATGATAGGGCTGTTTTAGAGACTCGAAATTACGAGAGGTTGAAACCTGAACCGAAGACTGAAATCGCTGACTTTGAAAATACGCACGATCTACTCAATCGGTTCAAACGGGATTTGTCGAAATTGGGTACTGTATAATAAACGGATATTTGTTTAAGGCATTAGTAAACTTCGTGGGACGTGCGGCTCATCCCGATTTTTTAGTGTCTTCACGACCACTGTTCTCACCGGTACCACTTGTTTGAACCGTCAATAGATCGGGAATCATTCGTTTGACGCAGTTTTCGCGGTGGATATTGCAAGAGCGCCCTACAATATGTCGCAAACCACCAAATCTAGCACGCCAACGATCAATGGTAAGTCGCGACCGGACCGTATAGAGATCGAGTCTCTGGTCACAGATTTCCAGAAGAAATTGGGCAAAAATTGGGATCGATACCAAGTTTCAGTATCCATGTTTCTCGTCGGTAAGCTATCGCGTCAGGAGTTAATGGAAGAGCTCGATGAGCTGTTGGATGCCCGAGGCCGCAAAATGCATAACCAACTTTTGCTGGCGAATTTGGCAAATTCCGTGAGAGAAGGACCCATCGATGGAATCAGTGCCGCAGGATTCGGAGGATCTTCATTGAGCAAGAGACGTAAGGAATCTCGTAAGAATTCGAGTCAATATGATCGACTGAAGAAGGATATTCTCGCTTTACCCATTAGGGAAAGACGTAGAATCAAAGGAATTACGAGAGAATCGGGTAAAACTGGGATGGTTAACTCTTGTATTACATTGACAAGACAAGCGATGTTACCGAAAGTGCCCATAGTCAACAATAGGGAGACTGGAATTGCTGGTAATACGATGCAATGGGCTCAAGACGTTATTCACGGATTCCAAGCACCTTTGGCTTCAGAAACTTTAGAGATCCCAGATAACGATAATTTAAAGACTCGAGTGTTATGGACGCTCAGAGAGAATGGTCTTGTCGGACAAGTTAACGATCAGGTTGTTGAGTTCCTCTTGTTGGCTTTGGAAACACACTTGAAGGGAGTCATCGAGAGCGCCATCGACGTTTCCCGGTATCGTAAAAATCGATACGGTAGTGATTTTGATGAGATGCCCACCAGTACAGATAGAACCTTGACATTGACACTGGAAGACTTGAGCGACACGTTAATGCAAAGACCCAATGTGGTGGAACCTGGTGGACCTTCACTAAGGCTTGAGAATATCTTACTTGAGAACGACGACCTAATAACAGATGACAAGACAGGAATTGAACATCTGCTACGTCCTATACCGAATAGGTCGATCGAGGGTGTTAAGACCACTTTGGGACCCTCTGATACTCCGAACAAAGACGAATTGAACTGGCTCATTCACGACATCTTGTCGGAATAAGCTATCATGATAGATGTAGGTAATTAATCATTAGTCTCTTTTATGTAATTTGCCGCTTTTTGCGGACTTATGCTCTCCATTGAATGCAAATGATGCGCCAGTTCCAGCCAAAACGGCGAAGATCCTGTGATCACCGTTTGGGTTTCCAGGTTTTTGTATATGGACTCCATCAACTTGACAGCCAGTGGACTTTCTTCACAGGCGTCCAGATCTAACATAACGTTCCTCTCTGTAACTATTCCGAAAATCGAGGGTTGACCGGCATACCCTTCCAAATCAGTATCCGGAGAAACCAAGTTAACTTTGGAAAGATCCAGTTTGTTTTCCTTCACAATCCAATCTGTGAACTTACCGGTACTGACATCAATCAAGTAGTCTCCAGATAATACAAGACGGAATACAGAACACCCATCAAACTGTTTCAAATAAAAATTAATTCGAGAATGTGGATCACCTGTATCGCCTCTGTTTATGACAGCCACATTACCCTTGATGAATTCTTTGACGTCTTGAAAATAATCGTCATTCATTCCAAAACATTTTGAAACAGTATAATCCCGAGAGCCCAACTTAATCGTGCACTCTCCGTCGTTGTTGATATAATTTGCTTTCGAACATCTTACAAAAACCCTTTGCCTTTTGGATAGACTCCAAATTTGATGTTCCATTCTCCCAATGTTGCTCAACAAAACTTTCAACTTATCTGCTTCTTTTTGCATTGACTCTCTCTCCAAAGTTTCCTGATGCTTTGATTGATCTAAAAGCGACGTTAACTCACTCAATTCGGTTACCAAATCCAATTTTTGAACCTCTAGCGATTTGATTCGATCCTCCACGGAACCAGTCAATTCTGACGTCATTTTATCTTTGAATGCTTCTTGTTTGCGTTCTTCTGCTTTCACGAGCTCTTGCAATTTTACAGTCTCTGCCAACGCACGCTCCAAATCAGACTTCTTTTGAAGCAATTGGCTCTTTTCGTCTCTGTTTAGCCCTCCAATTTTCCGGAGTTGTTCATCAAACTCTTGGTCGATTTCCTTTCTTTTCACTGCCAGCTCGCTCTCCATTGCTGTCGTAGCTTCAAACAATTTCCGTTTTGCCTCGTTAATTTCATTAGTGTAATCACGTAGTGGCTCCTCCACCACAACGCTATCTTCCTCCATCTCACTAACAGATTTGTCAAATATCTGCTTCAGATGCAGACTATGCTGCTGTAATTGAATTTCAAACTCTTTTTTGCGATGATTGAAATCATTATCGAATTTGAGCTTTGTTTTCTCAATCAAATCATCCAATTCAAGGAGTCTGTTCCGAATAACGGCAACTTCACGCGTGTGGACATTCAATCTTCGAATGTGTTCCGACTCGGCCAATTCAGTTACCATGATCTCTTTGCGCGCCTCTTCAATTTGAGAGTCCAGTTCGTTTATACGGCTCTCCAACTCCTCCTCCTCGGCCTTCTCCATATCACCGATTTGGTTTAAGATCTGCCTTGTGGCCACCTGAGTTGGTTCCGGTAGATCATCAGGTCTAGTGCGCTCGATTTTCGCAGTTTTTTTGCGCCAACTCGGCACTGGCAATAAGCTGCCATTCAATTTCGAAGGATTAGAGTCCCTCAAGGGCCTTGTGCGCTTCATGATTCTGTATGAAAGAAGGTAAACAAAGAGCGTGTGTTACATACACTACCGAAATATTTCTACTGATAGTTGATCGAATAATTTAGTGTTTCGTAATGAAGTGTCTATTCCATAATTGCAGAGACTAAAGACCTTTTCGTTTACTATGTACATCAATTAAAGTCTCTGGATTGCAAATTCCTGGTCATTGCCGGCAACGCCACCCTCAAACCATCCAAATTTTTACTCATCATGACTTGACAACCCAATCTGGATGTTTCCGTGAGCCCAAATGCGAGATCCAACATATCATTTTCATCGTCAGAGGGCTCTGGAATCTCATCGTAAAACTCGGGATCAACAATCAAGTGGCATGTGGAACAAGCACATGAACCACCACAGGCACCTTCCATATCCAAGTGATTTGCCTGAGCAATGTCCATTAACGAATCACCCTCGGCAACTTCATATGTGTGTTGTGTACCATCTTTTGTGATGAAGGTGACTTTGAGTTCTTCACCCGGCTTGGGTTTGTGGATATGGCCATGAAATCTTGGCGTGGTGGTGACAAAAGTACGAGGATACGCCATCGAGACCCGAGCAGGAATAGTCCTCACTGCTCTCAAACCAAGGCGAAACATGACTGTTGAGTGGGATAAATTCGGACGTGAAATGAAAGTCTCCGATAATGGAGATGCGCACGACCCGTAATTTACAAGGAGCAGACATGCGCCACCTGTCCTGCAATGTCTGTGTTGTTTAGCCAATACGAATCTGATTTTAAATTAGCTTACACGGAGGCCCAGCAGAAGCTGTCTGCCACCTCCGGGTTGATCGACAATGCTCAAAGAGCTGCCGGAATGAAGGGTATCGAACAAAGTATTGATGAGTGTTATGAGATTGTGGAGCAAATGGGTTTGGAAGTCCAAAACATTTCCACAGCTTCCAGATCATCTTTCAATGCCAAGATTCGCACGTACCAATCTGATCTGGGCAGACTGCGTCAAGAACTGCACAAGTTGATGGATGACGAGGACAGACGTAATCTGTTCGGTGATGCCTCTCCTGATTTGGATAACATGAGCCACTCGCAAAGACAACAATTGTTGAAGTCAAACGCCTCACTCGATAGGTCGAGTCAGAGACTGAGAGAATCGACAAGAACGGCCTTGGAAACCGAGGACATCGGTGCTGGTATCCTCAACACCTTACGTGGACAAAGAGAACAACTCGTGAACGCAAGAGATACGTTAATGGAGGCAGATTCGTATGTGGATAGAAGTATCAGCACATTAAAGAGCATGACGCGGCGAATGGTGGCTAACAAGTTCATCAGTTACGCCATTATCGCTGTTTTGGTGCTATTAATTTTGTTGGTTTTGATTAACAAGCTTAGATAGATGTTTATAATTTGATCTAACGGTGAGCCTCCAATTCGTCCGAAGACACGTAACCAGTCTGATCGCTCAGCTTGTAACTGGACATTGCTCTTCTCACTTGGCTCAAGAAGTCGTTTACCCGGTCCTTCTCCTTATCACTGGCTGCACTCAGAGGTGAGGTTTGATCGTCTCTCATAGATGGTTTACGACTGAGGGCAGGTAACCCTGGAATACCAGAGGCTCTTGCGGCCTTGATCTCATCCTCAGTCATCTCCAATACATCAGCAGTAAGCGTGAAGAGGCCTCTAGCAGATTTACGTCTGTTCAACATTCCTGGACCGGGACCTGCACGTGGAACATAGTTTTGAATCGACAAAGTAGATTCACTATGTGGGGTCCTGGCACTTCCAGGCTGTCTACATGAAATTCCATTATCATGGATCCATTTGGCCACAAGAGCAGTCCAGCCAAATTGGTGGGAAGCTCCCAGTCCACGACCAGTATCTCCATCAAAGTATTCATGGAACGGAACGCAGTCTTTGAAATATGGATCTTTATCGAAGATTTCCTCCCCACCGTTACAAGCTCTCATTCCTTTTTCGTCTGGAATGAACAAGTGGATGAGACGATGTTCCAGTTCCTCAGCAACCTGTGCCAAGTTTAAATACTCACCAGATCCTTTGGGACATTCCACTTTGAGATCTGATCCATAGTAGAGGTAGAATCTTTGCAAGGACTCCACCAGTAAAAAGTTTGTGGGGAACCAGATTGGACCTCTCCAGTTCGAATTTCCGCCAAAAAGACCTGAATCTGATTCACCAGGCAAGTAGGAGACGTTGTATTCTTGACCGTGGACGTTCATCTTGAAAGGATTCTTTTCATGGTACTTGGAGAGTGACCGAATACCGTAAGGAGATAAAAACTCGGATTCATCCAACATTTTCTCCAAAATAGCCACCAATCTCTCTTTGCTCACCAAAGAAAGAAGCAAACGTTCACCAGCACCTCTCGTGGACATTGAAGCAATGTTTCTCTTAGCAATCGATGATTTGGTGGTGATGTACCAATCCAGTCTACGCTTAAAGTTGGGGAAAGCTTCCAGCAACTGTGGTTCCAGAGTCAGGGAGGCATACAGCGGAATGAGTCCCACAAGAGATCTCACTGGCAAAGGTTGTTTGTTGTCACCACCCCAAGTGATAGAATCGTAATAGAATTGATCCTCCTCATTCCAGAGAGATTGGGGAGTGGCTTCGGTTTCACCAGGCATGGCATTGAGATAAGTCAATGCATCGGAGATCAGAATGAAATGTTCGAAAAATTTAGAAGCAATCTCCTCATACACATGGTTATGCTTGGCCAACTCTAGAGCAATATTGAGCATTTGCAAGGAGAAAAAGGCCATCCATCCAGTAGAATCTGCTTGTTCCAATTTTCCACCAGTTGGTAATGGCTCAGAACGGTTGAAGATTCCAATGTTATCCATTCCCAAGAATCCACCTTCGAAGACACCATTACCTTCGGCGTCCTTACGGTTAACCCACCAGGTGAAATTAAGCAAGAGTTTCTGGAATACAGATTCCAAAAACACAAGATCCGACTTCCCGTACATTTTACGTTCGATTTTAAAGATCCTGAAAGCTGCCCAGGCATGCACAGGAGGGTTCACGTCACCGAAATTCCATTCGTAAGCTGGGATTTGACCGTTGGGATGCATGTACCATTCTCTAGTCAACAACGTTAATTGTTTCTTTGCAAATTCGGGATCGATCATTGCCAATGGAATACAATGGAAGGCCGTATCCCAAGCAGCGAAAAATGGATATTCCCATTTATCCGGCATAGACAAAATGTCATCGATGTACAAATGCTTCCATTCTTTGTTTCGACCATTGGCTCTGTTTGGAGCCGGTTTAATGGCTGCTGTAGGATCTCCATGGTACCAATATTCTTGAATCAAATGGTAAAATTGCTTAGTCCACATGAGACCAGCAAATGCTTGTCTTTGGACATTACGAAGCTCATCGGGAATGGGCAAGGGAGAAACACGCCAATAGAACTCATCAGCGTCGTGTTCTCTGCGTTCAAATGTCTCATCGAAGTCCTCCTCGTCAATGTCTTGAATATCTTGTTTAGTCAATCTGTATCTGATAGTGACGTAGTCGCCGGGTTCAATCCCGTCAAATTTAAACCAGGCACAGGATTTTGTTCCTGTATTGGCAGGATTGACAACGTTTTCTTCGCCGCCAATAATATGTTCATGGAATGCATCCTTAACGTAATCGGAATTGTTGGGAACATTGTACAATTTTTTAAAGTTGCTCTCGTTGTCTGTGAACAGAAATTTAGGCTCGACATCGGAATCCTCAATTGGAGAAGGTGCAAAAACAACTTTTCTTTCTCCCAGCTTCCAGTGCTTGATAGCAATGGAATTTTCGCCTACTTTTTTGAGTTCTGGTATCGGATGGTCCTCTTCTTCCGGCATCCCCCAAGCCCAGGTGTTACGGTAGAAAACGTGGGGCATAATGTGCAAAGGAGCCTTCTCTGGTCCTCTGTTAAAAGCAGTGATTCTGAAATACAGTTCATCAGGATCCTCATCATCTTTGGCCATCTCAAAGACGACATCGAAATACCTGTTTTCAGCAAAGATTCCAGTGTCGGTCAATTCGTACTCCCGTTCCAAACGAGATCTTTCGCCGTTTTTCTGGGTCAATTCCTCATAGGGAAACTTGGTTTGAGGATACTTGTACAAATACTTCATGTACGAGTGGGTAGGAGTGTTATCCAAATAATAATAAACCTCTTTAACGTCCTCACCGTGATTTCCCTGAGGACCCGTCACACCAAAGGCACGTTCCTTCAAAATGTCATCTTCTCCATTCCACAATGCCATTGTCAAACAAAGGTACTGATGATTATCCGAGACTCCGGCCAGTCCATCTTCTCCCCAACGATAAGTTCTTGATTTTGCTGCCGAAAACGGGAAATCAGACCAGGCATCCCCGTTGAAAGAATAATCCTCTCTAACGGTAGCCCATTGTCTCTCACTGACATATGGACCCCAGCGTTTCCAATACTTCTCTTTTTTAGAGTTTTGCTCCAGGCGAATCTCCTCTTTCGTCGAATTGTTGAAGTAATCACCCATTGATAAGGGAGCAAGGGTGGCACCCCCACAATACTGCCAGTCGTGCAGCGGCGAATCAAGCAACGACGGAAATTGTATTACATGCTAAATTTGATTTTTTTTCTAGATTGGTCCTTAAGTTGTTGGTGTTGCGCTTATAGTGTAACCGGTTCCTTGGAGATTGAGAATCTACCGTTCTATGTTCAAAATGGATCACTTTGCGGCTACATTTCAAGTGAAATTTGACATTTTGGACTATATTCGAACTCTCATAATGCTACAAGTCCCTCCAGAAATTATTTGTGTTGCCATCTAGCTCATAAATAATAATTCTTAGATTAGATTCAATCAGCATGATCAATAATATCAATTTGCAACCGTTTCATTCCAGGCTGGGTGATTGCTTTCTGCGGTGGTGATTCTCCCTTCTAGGCTCACAATATAAATTACAATGCTATCTTTTGCCAAAATGATAAAATTGCGAGATTATCTACAATCGCATAGAACACAGTATGAAATGACAACACGGATTACTCACAGTTTTGTTACTATGACGCATGATCATGCATTTTTATGCATCACTATGAGCCTAATTACATAAGCGAATATTAATAAAACAGAAAAACCTCCGTTTCACCATCATGGTACGTATCATCAAAATATGATGTATGTTTGCAATTTAGTTGTTAGTCGCCGATCATAGCTTAGAAACAGCTACATCTAAAGTTCATCTAAAGTTCATCTACAGTTCCTAGACCTTCCCATTCATTTCTTCGTAAACAATATAAAACCAAATATTTTTTAGCGTTGAGAGCTCATCCGTTGGAGCCAAAGATAATAGTTCTCACTAGATATGCTCTTCCTTGGTGGTAAGCTGTCAAGAACAAGATCTAATTGTGGCACCACCAATTCGTCATCAGACTCCGGGTCCGATTCGTAGGTTAATGTGGGTAGAGAATTCGATCTGGAAGGAATAACGGAAGAGTGTAGTTGGCAATTGCAACCCAATTGACAAGGATATAACCATTCCGAGTGTCTTGGAGTGGATGTGGAGTCTTCCGAAGGTGACTCAGTCTTGACAGAATCGATGATCCGGCATTTTTCTGAGCAATATAAAGAACCTGGCTGACATGGTTGGCCGTCAACCACGCAAAATTCGTCCTGAATGAAAATTTGTTCAGTCATGATTTTAATTGAAGGAAAAGGTTTAATTATATAGTAGATCGGCTTTGCACGTGACTAGCGGTAATAGCGGTACCGGTGGTAGCGGTTGAGGCATAAATTAGGTGACTCATTGTGGCTAGACCACAGTGGGTCACACATGGAACTACACGACATAACCACTGCATAACCGTAATGTAACCACTGTGTTTGAAAAGTTGACGTAAGTTAATAAATTTCCGAAATTAGCATCGGCTGAGCAAGGGGCCTAGACCCTGTTCAAGGAATGGTCGTGTTATTATGAGCCGATGCCATGTGGGTATGGTAGTGTGTGAGTCTCATACTTGTACAAGACATGTGGACCTTACCCCGTAATATGCCAATAATCCTGGCAAGACGCAAATTGGTTCCCATATGTACAGGTTTAGTTGTCATTCTGGTTGTCAACTATTTCCTCTTGCTGAGTCGAACGCTCAACGATGATGTTCTGGAAATCGAATTGGCTTCCACTGACCCCATTGGGCTTAAAGATAAATATTTACAGAGCTTGAAAAATAATCCAGATCATGATGTGATAAGCGTTGTTGACGATAATGAATTCTATAAGAAAATGAAGACATTGAACTTCATTGATTCTCTCATCGACGAAGCAATTGATGAGTTTACCATGCCAATTTCAGAGGATCCTTTTGATCTGTTGTCAAAAGTGGTAACTGCCGAAGAATTTGCGAAAATGGATGCAACGAGGAAAAGTCGAGTTCATTTCGAGATTCTGGAGCAATCGAATTGGAAATTACAACCAATCGCAGAAACTTTTTACAAAAATATTTATGATCATGATCGGTATATTCCACTCAGAATCGCAGCCCTCGAACAAGTCAAAAAATTGATAGGAGATGAAGACTTCGCCAGGTTGGGCTTACCAAAGGACTGGAAGGTGGCCATCATGCCAAATATAAATCTCAAGATTGAACACAACAAGAAACATATCCGAGAAATTCATAACTCCCTACGTCATTTGAGATTGTTTGAACATATTTATGTCAGTGGTGACCCAGAAGATTTGTTGGATGAAGAAACATTCAAATTACAATCAAGAGAGATGGGATGGCTTTCAGGTCATTTACCGATTGGGACTCAATGGGGTAAAAACCCTACTGAAACTGAATTGTATCCAATCAAAAAGAAGAGTGTTGTGAAAACGGTAAGGGCAAATCTCCAAGGTCGTGGGATTGTATTATCGGCTGGAGATAGATTAGTGAATGAACTGAGTGGCTTACTGGCTTTATTGAGAGTGTTGGGTAACGAATACCCTATCCAGATATTTCACATGGGTGATTTATCGAAACAGTCTCAACGTCACTTAGATAAGATAGCTACTGATCCTGTTTTCAACTTGCCCAAATCTGCCCAAGGATGGCAGAAAGGGAGAAAATATCCCAAACAAATAATTACCTTTGTGGATGCCTCACGTGTGATTGATTCCAATTTCAGACAATTTTTCAGAGGGTTCTCGACAAAGCTGGTTTCGTATTTCTTCAATACATTCGAGGAAATGATGATGTTGGATACCGACACAGTACTCCTTTTATCACCAAAGGAGTACTTCGACATGGAGAAGTATAGGAAGACGGGAACTCTTTTTTTCAGAGACAGAGAAGCAAACAATTTCGTATTTCCTGAGGTTGTGGATTTCTTCAAAGACTTTCTGGTCAAAAGCCCAGACACTGAGTGGTTGAAACTGCCAGCTCCTCCGATGGAGGTTTTGAATAATCGATTCTTCAAAGATAGAGCAAGACATATTATGGAGGCTGGATTGTTTTGTCTGGACAAAAAGAAACATTTTGCGGGTGTTCTGGGAGCGATAGAATTGAATCTTTTCGAATTTATCCGCTCTACAACACATGGTGAAAAGGAAATGATCTGGATGGGATTGCAATTTATGGGGGATAATGATTTCAAATTGAATAACAATCCAGCAGTTGCTGTCGGAGAGTTGACTGATCCCGAATTCATTGATTCAAAAGTCAGCCACGAACTGTGTTCTACTCACCCAGGCCACATCTCTGATGAGGATGATAAAACGATCATCTGGTTAAATTCTGGGTTCAGCACTTGCAAGAAACCAGATTCTTATTTGAACGATTTATATTTTGAACGCAACAGCAAATTCGACGCCAACGGATTGAAGGAGTACTACATTTCTCCTCTAAGAATCACAGCGGTTCTCAAGCCTCCACCAGGAGAGTATGAGGTTGTTGCTGACGCTGATTGGTATGAGCCCAATCGGGGTTGGATAATGACCACACAATGTGAAAACTACATGTGGTGTGCATACGATGTTCTGGGTGGTGGGGAGATGGATGCTGAAGTCCCTCGTGGGGTGATCCACAAATACACGGAGGAGCAAACAAGTCTTTGGAAGTTCTATGGTGATGTTTGGGTTGATTATTTCCGTTTGGGCACTTTGTTGGATGAGGAGATGCTTCTGGGTAACGACGAAGTCTCAGGAGTATACAATCCCCAAATTGAGCCCAAACCAGTTGATCCTCATACGAAGAAGAAGCCCTCTGCGAAGCCTCTTGTGGGGATCAGTAACGTGGAAGTATCTCCGAAGAAGCCTTCCAAGGAGGAGCAAATCTCTGAATTGGGAATGAATGAAAAGAGTTCTGGAACTAAAGATACAAATCTAAATAACGAAGACGACAAGGGTTATGACAAAAATACAAGACCAGAGAAGCCAATTGCAGAGATCTAAGAGGTAACTGAGTACGTATATTCAATAAGTTATTATGTAAAGAAGAGTTGACTTTGACGGTATATGATTATCCCTAGCTGCAGCATACATGCATCGTCACCTCATCGCCGGAATGAGGCACGGTAGTGTGTCACTCGACTTAAGCTATTGTAAAGATCAGCGACACGAGACCAAACCCCTGCTGTCATGATGTTTATGTCGACAATGTTCACGAAACGGAAACTGATTCAGATATTTGCCCCTTCATTCATAGTTGTTCTGTGGATCGTTGTTGTGGCCAACTATTTTCTTGTATTGTCCGGCACCGTCGATGAGGGTATTCTGGAGTCCAAGGCGGTCAGCACGGAAAAAATGAGCTTCAAAGACAAATATTTACACAGCTTGAAAGTCGATGGGCAAGATGGTATGCTTGCAGACGAGGACGACGTTGATTTCTATGACAAAGTGATGATGATGGAGTATCTAGATAATATGTTACAAGAAAATATTGATGATTTTTCCATGCCTGTTTCCGAGGATCCATTTGACTTGCTCTCCAAAGTGGTGAGTGCAGAAGAATTTGCCAAGATGGACTCCAAAGAAAAAAGTGACCTCTATTTCCAGGTTCTAGAGTCAACCGATTGGGAGTTGCAACCTATCACTGAGTCTTTCTATAGAGAGATCTATGATCATGAACGGTATCTGAAGGGTAAACTGGCCGCAGTGGAAGAGATAAAAGATCTTGTGGGGCCTGAAGAATTCCAGAAGTTATCAATAGCCGCTCAATGGAATGAGACCGTCACCGCTAATATCGAACGCAAGATCGAACTCAACAAGATGCACGTCAGAGAGATTCAAAACTCGTTTCGTCATTTGAGACTATTCGATCACATTTACCTCAAAGGTGACCCAAACGATTTGTTAGATCGGGACGCATTTCTATTGCGTAGGAGAGTGATGGGATGGATATCTGGAAGTTTACCTATGGCTAATGAGTGGGACAAAACATCCAAAAAAGTCAAGTTGTACCCAACTGAAAGGAAGAGTGTTGTTAAATCTGTGAGAGCCAATTTGAAGGGTCGCGGGCTTGTTATCTCTGCTGCAGACAGAATGGTGAACGAGTTAAGTGGCCTGATTGCCTTATTGAGAGTGCTGGGTAATGATTATCCTATCCAAATCTTCCACATGGGTGATTTGTCGGAGCAATCCCAACTTCATCTTAACAGAGTGGCTACGGATTCAACATTCAAGTTACCCAAATCCGCAAAAGGTTGGCAGAAAGGCAGAAAATTCCCCAAACAAAAGCTCATCTTTGTGGATGCATCTAAAGTTATTAGTGCCTCGTTCAAACATTTTTTCAAGGGCTTCTCAACAAAGTTAGTTGCTTACTTCTACAATACATTTGAAGAGATGATGATGTTGGATACAGACACAGTACCCCTATTGCCTCCCAAGGATTACTTCAATATGGCAAAATACAAAGAGACTGGGACGCTTTTCTTTAGAGACAGAGACGCAGAAGTTTTTGTTTACAAGGAAGTTGTGGATTTTTTCAAGGAATTCCTTGTGGCCAACGCAGACATTGAATGGCTTCAATTGGAAGGACCTTCGAAGCAAGTATTGAACAATCGATTCTTTAAAGATCAAGCAGAACATGTGATGGAGTCTGGATTGTTTTGTCTGAATAAGAAGAAACACTTTGCGGGAATTTTGGGAGCTATAGAACTGAATCTTTCCAATTTTGTTCGTTGGACAGTACATGGCGAGAAAGAGATGATTTGGATGGGATTGCAATTCATGGGTGACAATGATTACAAGCTAAACAATAATCCATCTGTTGCCGTGGGTGAATTGACAACCTCTGAGCATTTTCACTCTGAAGTCAGTCACGAAATATGTTCTACTCACCCGGGTCACCTTTCTGATGACGATAACAGCACGGTTGTTTGGTTCAATTCTGGATTCAGTACATGCAAGAAAACAGAAGCTTACATGGCTGACATCCACTTCAAACGTTTCCATAACTACAATTTGAAGCAACTCAAGGAGTACTACATTTCTCCTTTGCGGATAAATGCCGCTCTTAGGCCTCCACCTGGACACGTTGATGTCATTTCCGAAGCTAATATGTTCGAGCCCACTCATGGTTGGGTTAAGACTACCCAATGTGTTGGTTACCTGTGGTGTGCCTACGATGTTCTTGGAGGTGGACTGATGGACGATCAACTTCCACGTGGAGTGATACACCAGTATACCGAAGATCAAAGCAATCTTTGGAAGTTTTATGGAGATGTATGGGTTCATTATTTCCGTTTGGCATCCTTCCTGGATGAGGATATGCTTTTGGGCAACGATTTGGTTTCAGGGATGCGCGATCCTCATGCTGAGTCCAAACCAGAAGATCATAACGCGGAAAATAAGCCTTCTACTGATAAAGAAGTGTCCAAACCGACAAAGGACAAGAGTTCAAAGGAATCGTCGAAGTCATCAAAGGGTAAGGATTCTGTAGAGAAGTCGAAATCTACAAAGGACAAGAGCTCTAAGGAAAATGCCGCAAAGGATGCAGGCTTAGGTGGCACAAATAAACCGACGAAAGATAAGAACTCAGGTAAAGGTAACTCGAAAGCTGACGTGAGCCGAGTATAATTATTGAGGAGACAGAAAGTAATCAATATTATATAGAAACTCGGTTACATTTTATATTTTCAATCTCATTATCTCCTATTGTTGGAATGGGAAAAATCGGGATTATGCTCAGCGCATATTTAAAAAATAAAGTTTCCGCAACTTGCACGCATCCAAAACAGGCAAAAATAGGGAAATGTGGTTATACGACCTCTTATGCCACCAATTGTTACGAAACGGAAGATAGCAGCGATATCAGTAGCTTTCGTTGTCATTTTTATTATCAATTACTTCCTTGTACTATCTAAGACCCCAACAACGATCGATGTGGATATTCCCGAGACTCCTGTTGTCGACATGGACAATTTAAGCTTCAAGGATAGATATTTACAAAGTTTGAAAGTTGATGGGGGAGACGGTGTCGTCACAGGTGAAGATGAAGTTGATTTCTATGACAAGGTGATGATGATGGAGTATCTTGATAATATGTTACAAGAAGATATCGATGATTTCGGTATGCCAATTACCGAAGATCCTTTTGATTTACTTTCCAGAGTGGTGAGTCCAGAAGACTTTGCCAATATGGATTCCAAACAGAAAAGTGACCTTTACCTACAGGTTTTGAATTCAACAAATTGGGTGTTACAACCTATTGGAGAGCCTTTTTATCAAGAGATCTACAATCAGGAAAAATATACAAAGACTAAAATGGCCCCTCTTGATGAGATAAGGGATCTCATGGGAGCTGAAGAATTTGACAAATTGTCGATAACCGAAAAATGGAATGAGACCATCATGGCTTATTCTGAACGCAAAGCTGAGCTCAACCAAATGCATATCAGAGAGGTTCGTAATTCTCTTCGACATTTGAGATTGTTCGACCACATTTACCTCAAAGGTGACCCAGACGACTTCTTAGATACAGATGTGTTTCAATTACGCGAGAGAGTGATGGGTTGGATATCTGGAAATTTACCGACAGCTGTTCAATGGGATAAATCACCTAAAAAGATTAATCTCTACCCAAATGAAAGAAAGAGCGTTGTAAAGACTGTAAGGGCAAACCTCAAGGGTCGTGGGATTGTTATATCAGCGGGAGATAAATGGATGGACGAATTGAGTGGATTGATTGCCTTATTGAGAGTGCTAGGCAATGAATACCCTATACAGATTTTTCACATGGGTGACCTATCGAAACACTCGCAGCTCCATCTTAACAGGGTAGCCACTGATTCTACGTTCAAGCTACCCAAATCAGCCAAAGGTTGGCAAAAAGGCAGGAAACTCCCTAAACAAAAGATAACTTTTGTGAATGCCGCCAAGGTGATCAATAGCGATTTCAAATATTATTTCAAGGGCTACTCAACAAAGTTGGTCGCTTACTTCTTCAACACCTTTGAAGAGATGATGATGATGGATACAGATACGATACCTCTATTACCTCCGAAGGATTATTTCAATATGGCGAAGTACAAAGAGACTGGAACTCTTTTGTACAGAGACAGAGATGTCCATCATTATTTAGCAAATGAGATTGTGGATTTCTTCGAGGATTTGCTCATCAAGAGTCCAGACACGGAATGGCTACAATTGCCGCCACCTTCTAGCGAGGTTTTGAATAATAGGCTCTTCAAAGATAAAGCGAAACATGTGATGGAGTCTGGGTTGTTTTGTGTTGACAAGAAAAGGCATTTTTCAGGAGTTCTGGGATCTATGGAATTGACTATGTTCAAGTTTGTTCGTTGGATAACACATGGTGAAAAAGAGATGATTTGGATGGGACTTCAATATTTGGGAGATAATGATTACAAACTTAATTACAATCCAGCGGTTGCTGTTGGGGAGTTGACAGAATCGGAATTTGTTAATTCGAAGGTCAGCCAGGAATTATGTTCTACTCACCCGGGTCACCTTTCTGACGACGATAACAGCACGGTCGTCTGGTTCAACTCCGGTTTCAGCACTTGTAAGAAAACAGAAGCTTACATGGCTGACATCCACTTGAAACGTTTCCATAACTACAATTTGAAGCAACTCAAAGAGTACTACATTTCTCCTTTGAGGATAAATGCCGCTCTAAGACCTCCACTCGGAAAAGTGGAAGTCATTTCTACTGATATAGATGAGCCGGCACGTAGCTGGGTGATAGCTAATCAATGTTCTGGTTACGTGTGGTGTGCATACGATGTTCTTGGTGGTGGGAAGATGGACGATGAAGTTCCTCGTGGAGTAGTTCACCACTATACCGAAGAGCAGAGTAACCTTTGGAAATTTTATGGGGACGTGTGGGTTCACTATTTCCGCTTAGCATCCTTTTTGGATGGTGACATGTCTGATGATGACAAAGATTTCACGCCAGTGAAGGAGAAGAATTCTGATAAGAAACAGGCAACAAGTAAGAGCTCTGAGAAAGGAAAAGCAAACTGAGCCTAATTTTTGTAAACGAGAGCGAATAATTGATATTGTATTGTATTTCTTAGATCACGGTAAGTTTTCGTTATATAATCTTCCAAATCTCCAACCCCATCACCTCGAATTGTTCCGTTGTGCTCAATTGTTCGTTTCCGAAAGTGTCAACCGGGCTGGACGCACCTTTTTCAAGATTATCATTGATCCATAGCCCAAATTTACCGTTTCCTGAGCCAACACTGATAAAGTCATGGTTTGAATAAATAATGAAATCGTTCAAAGACGTGTAGGGGAAGACTTTGAGTCTCAATTGAATCTCTTTACCACCCTCACCTGTGAGCGAGGGGATGCGCCCTTTTTCGGCTTTCCACAGGAAGCACTCACCGTTCCCATAATAACGGCGTCTGTCCATTGGCTTCAAAGGTTCGTTCAGATAGCAACCAAATCTGTTGTGAAATTGGTCGTAGACGATCATCACGTAGCCAACTTTCTTGGTTGTCTCCTCTCTCTGAGGCTCCATGCTTGAATAAAGTGTGTTCAAACTACTACCGTTTTGTTCCAGACTATAGCACAAGGTCCAACTGTGGGTGATTTGTAATCTTGTCGGTAAATGAGCACGAAGATCTTCAGCTAGCGCCTTATCCAGCAATCGTAGCTTGGTGGTTGGCTTGTAACCCACCAGATCTAAACGGGCCAATGGCGGATCTTCCCAGACAAATGAATCTGCTGGACTCACGGGCACAGGACTCGTCGATCGCGACTTGAAACTGAACACACGGCGCATCTTTTTGTCCATCGATCCAGAAATGGGATGGGAGAGAGGAGATGAGATGAGATGAGCTAGGGCTACTTTGGCAGATATGTGCAATATGTATAATTTATTCTAATGCTGCCACACGCTTTTCATATAAATTCATGTCTTCTTCTGCTTCACTCTTCATTCCACGTAAGCAGTCCTTGATGATTTGTACCTGTTTCCCGACATCACCCATCTTGTCCAAGACCACTCCGTTACCATCCATGAACCCGTAAATCGAGTATTTCAGATTGGTTTTTTCACAGAATTTGATCACCAACGGCTGAGCCTTCCGGAAATTGTGCCTTGGTAAACGGGGGAAAAGATGGTGAATTGCCTGGAATTGCAATCCACCATGGAAATAATCAAACCATTCGGGACAATCAACATCCATCGTGGTACGGATTTGACGAGCCGCAAACGATTCTGAGGGTCCCAGATCAGATGTTGACATCCCAAAATGACTGAGAGTGATCTGGACGTGGACCACCATCGTCGTTATATGAGAGATTAACAGGAATGCCATACGACTTCCCCAGTTGGGGATCGACTTCCACCAAAGGAGATAGAAATACCAATAGAAGAAGACACAGAGTCCTGTCAACTCGAAATAACGAAGATAAGCGGCCTTTCCTTTCCGTGGGCCTTGTCCCAATAGCACGTGCATCCATGATAACCGGTAGAGGTTGAAGCGACCAAATGATAAGATCAGGTAGTAGGTATATCTTTGGAAAGCGACAAACTTCTTGCAAAACCAATCGAAGGGAAGAATTTTTTCATAATATGTGGAATAAACTCCACCTAGAAGACGACTGCTAACTGCAAAAAAGGGTAAATGTTGGATGTCAGGGTCGTGAACAGGGTCATTTGTGATCAAATGGTGAACGTTATGGTTACGTTTCCACCATCCAACAGATAAACCACCAATGAAATCAGCAATGATGACACCGATGGCATTATCAATATAATAATCGTGTGTGATAGCTAGATGGCCAGCATCATGTACTATAAAAGGCAGCTGTTGCCAGGCACACCCCAGGAAAAAGGCTGAAAGCCATAGATGATTTGTTTTGAAGAAAACAGCAGAGTACAGCATTAACGAGAGACAACGACAGAATTCCTTGAAATATTCCAAATAGGGACAATCGTAGAATCCCGCTTCGATGATTTCCTTGTGTAACTCTCTGTAGGCCAAAGAAATCCTGTGTTGAGTTTCATAATCCAGAGAAGGTTGACTCTCGATATCCGCTCTTACCAAAGCGTTGTCAAAGTCTTCTATGATAACCTTCGGATCTCTAATGGCTCCCGAACTGATAGGAAACAAATCTGCAGCTGTCTTTTTTGTCGGAACAACAGAGCATTTAGGTTTCACATCTGTCTGGCCAGCCATTTTTGGCGGATCCAAAGCCTTCGTCTGGATCTTCACACTGATACCTTCAAGCTGTTGATCGTCGAGTGACTTGAACTGACCGCCTTGAATTGGTGGGATCATGTTTATCCAATCATAATCTATTCTTCCAATACGCCATTTGCGAAAAGTGGCCACGGTTTCATCGCAATGGTAGGCGTTCATTTCATCGGTGGCATCTTTGCCCACCATATGGTGCACAGCCTTGTCCCCACCCGGATGTTTTTCTATCCAATTACGCAGATCTAGCACCAAGGAGTCATAAATCACGATGGCGCGACCTTGAGAAATCAAATGCTCGATCTCCGCTGGGGAAATGACTCGATTCATGATCGGCTAACTTTCACGAAAGCTGGGATGAGGCGATGCGATGCGATGCGAGGGCTTTCCATCGTCAACGTTCCCTATCAATGAGTTCATATCGATTCAGACGCAGTCAACCGAGACTGTTTACGAACGATATCAAGGGTCTTTTGTTTGCTTACGGAGATGTGTTAGCGCCCAATATTGACTCCGTTTTCGCTTTGGAAGATATCGTGTTAGAGTATCTGGTGGACGTGTGTCACGAAGCGCAAATGGTGGCAAAATTACAAAAGAGAAACAAAGTTAAAGTGGAGGATTTCAAGATTGCGTTACGCAAGGATCCCGTGAAATTGGGACGTGTGGAAGAATTGTTGATCATGCAAAGGGATATTACCGAGGCCAGAAAGGCCTTTGACGATAGTGAGGGTAAAAAGGGTAAGAAATAATTACTGATACTTGTAGATGAACCTTTAACCTTTTTTTTTACATATTCGACTCAGAGGTCGATGTGGTATAGTCTATTCGCATCGAAATCTTCCCTCACGACTCCGATCAACCGATTCCACCAGTACACGAGTCTCACCAACACCGTATTGTAAACGATACGGGGCAAAGACAAATATGACCTGTACATGAACAGAAGAGCATCGCCGACGTTATTCATTTCTTCCCAGAAGATATCAGAAAAGCTCTGAGTGGTGGCCTCCTCCTTCAACATCTCCACTTTATACAATTTCACAAAATTTTCGATCGATGCCAACGACTTCGATAGTCTATCCAGAGTGTTGACCAAAGCGATTATCTCCAATTTGGAGAGAGAGAAATCTTTGTTTTCCTCGTTTAATTCGAACAACACCTTCATGGCAGTTCCATAACCGGTGGTTTGAACTTTTCCCCAAAGACGGCATCTATCGCAATGCACACAATCCATGATACGAGTAACATTTCTAAATCTAGCTTTGAACTCGTCTTTAAGCTCAGCGGAGTCTTGAAACAATGTCGTTTCGTCGAAAAGCTGACCAATTTGATGGAAGGGACCTGCCAATTTGGCAATGTCATCTTTAACAGGGGTCTCCTTTTGGGCCAAATGAGCATCTTGACAAATTTGAAAGTCTTGAAGAACGTTGTAATCGTCCAATTTCATGAGAGCTTTAGCAACCAAAACGTAATTGAAGTAAACGTTTTCGATTCTTTCCGGGAAATCTCCCACCTTGATCATGAATTGCTTAAGATTTGGTCCATACTCTTTAGTTTCCAAATCCAGGAATTCGTTCGTCAAATGAGTAGAGATGGAACTGTGCATCCCACTCACCAGCTTGTAAAAGAACTGTTTTTCCATGCATTGGTCACCAAACTCAAAACAGTTGTCGTTGTAAATGGCTCTCCAAATTTGAAACGATTGCTCTCCACCATACCCAGTGAATCTCTCTGGATTGTCATTCAAGTTGACATACACACAATCGGTGTCGTCATCCACCTCACAATAACTGCTCTCAGCACACGATTCAGACACTTCTAACGAACCTTCGTTTAACTCAACGTTGGGGATATTAGCCTCGTCATGAGCGGTCGATTCAAGTCTTCCCAGAGCCTCTGGCTGCCAGATCTCGGGTAGATCTTCCCATTCATCGATTGTGTCAACAGCACAAGATCTGTGCATGCAAAAGCCTTCGCCTTTCCAAAATGGACACTCTTTGAAAAGATTCAATCTGTAGATCTTGAAGAAATTCTCGTGTGTCATTTTCTCCAAAACGGGACGAAGTTGCTTATTAACAGTGTTCAGATCTTGGATCGTCACATTTGCCGTTTCGTTAACTATTTGTTTCACAAATGCGGAATAATCCCGAAACGGTGTTCCTTCAAATTCATGATAAGAGTTGTAGTAGAATTGAGGTGGACCATTGGCGGGCTTCGGAGTAGTAGCAGACACAAAGTCCATGCATTTTACGTAGGAAACCAACGCCAAAATCAACAAGCTAGCATTAAATTTCATGAAGTGGTGGCAACGTACAAGTTGTATTTGTCAGGTGCCACGTATAAGTCGTGTGTTACCCGATCGAACGATTCGGACGAGTTTATGCCAGCAACATCAAAGGCCGTTCTGAGAGAAAAAGCAAGCAAATTTCCTGCAAAGTTCACATGATTTTGATAGGCTAATATTGTTCTGAGAGCTCGTGTATGTCAATTAGACCAAGCATCATCGATCGAAGCTCGATGACATGCGTCATACATGGAATTTCGGATTTAATTACTTTAGACAACACCTTTTAATCAATCCATGATATAATAGACTCTATTCTTCAATTTATTGGTTTTAATTTTCTAATTTGGAAATGTGGACCCCATTTGTGGGGATCGGTA
Organism: Kuraishia borneana; assembly: GCA_030569035.1. Lineage (NCBI taxonomy): Eukaryota > Fungi > Ascomycota > Pichiomycetes > Pichiales > Pichiaceae > Kuraishia > Kuraishia borneana. The sequence continues at coordinate 294,502 of JAJMJT010000006.1, forward strand.
GGCACACGCCAAACCCCTCCGTGCCAACTGTGACACAACTGTACAGGCATACACTCATCATGGGTAACATCCCTGCCAAGGAGGACCGTAGGGACCGTTCACAATCGATCGATAGCTCCATGAGCCCTCGAAGACGAGGGCTTCCCAACGACATTGTAAATCCGGCTATCTTGTTGTCTCGGGAATATGGTACTTCGGCCTCTCGGAAGAAGAAGAAGGAACGGGAAAAGGAGAAACAGAAGGTTAAAGAACAGCACATGAAAGACCTGATTGTTAGGCATAATGAGAACGTTGATGGAGGTTATTTGGCTCCATACGGTACCTACAGAGACCTTGATTACCGTACGGATATAGTGCGGCAGTTGATTATCAAACGTAAGTTATCACCTTTCTACACGCCTTTACAAGATTTCGATGAGGATTGGACCGACGACGAGCTACTCGAAGTTATAGATAAAACCCCATTGCATTCAGCTCCGGTGGATGAGGAGGAGGAGGAGGATCTGGATGATCATAAGTTACATCAATCGTTGCACTCGCTGAGGCGTAAGGAGAACAAGCAGTTCAAAAAGAATTTGAGACTGCGTGCCATTCAACTACAAGAGGAGGCTCAACATCGATTCGAAAAGGACAAAAAGATCCAGAAACAGGGGATCAAAACGTTTGATGAGCTTCCTTCTCCAGACCTTTTGTTGGCATTGTACAGGGATGCGGCCGAGTGTCCTATTTGTTTCCTGTACTATCCAAAGAATTTGAATCTGAGTCGTTGCTGTGTTCAACCGATCTGTTCAGAATGTTTCGTTCAAATGAAACGTTTGGACCCTCACCCCCCTCACGATGAGGACGGTGCCCCCGTGTCCGAGGAGGACACCAAACCAGAAGATCTGATCAGTGAGCCTGTCAAGTGTCCATTTTGTGCCATGCCTGATTTTGGTGTGACATACACTCCCATTGCCATTCGGTGTGGAATTGGTGCTATAGCCCCAGCTTCATTCAGAACGGCTTCAACCATCGAGGAAGAGTTTAGTGAGATGAGCATATCCCACAAGCGTGGAGGCAGCATGTCGATGGCCATCTCCAAATCTCATTCTGGTGTAGGTACTCCGCCCAGAGCTGGTGTCCTTATGGATCGTATGAACAATGAAGAGGCCTCCGTGGTCACTAGGAAGCGGAGAGGCTCTTTGCCTCCGAACGCTCCAGGCGTCATCACGATCGATGCGATCAGACCTGATTGGGAAACGAAGTTGGTGAACGCTCGTGCTAAGTTGGCGCGTAGAGCCGCCGCTGCCAGTGCCATCCATGCAGCATCTCTCATCTTCAACGATGAGGATAGAAGAGGTAGACAGAGCGTGATGCCTCGCTTTATGCGTAACGATAGAGATGAATTGGAGGAAAGAATGATGGAAGAGGCTCTTCGGATGAGTCTCTTGGAAGAGCAAGAACGGAGGTTAAGGGAGGAAAATGACCGTCGGACTAGCTAGTGATCATGCCTAAACGATAACATACAAGGTGAATTTTTCAGATCGTAGTGCGCCGCATGCGCGTAACGTACATATGGGTGGCGCGCATGAACTCTTTTCATCATGCCCCAGTGTCCCATTTGCTCCATAGAGGGTGATCTCAATTTCATTGATGAACACATTGACCATTGCAAGGGTCCGTCAGACACGAAATCGTCTTTGTCTCAACTTTTAAGTGGGAGAAAGAGACGGTCCTCCGATGTTGAAATAGTGGAGGTCAAACACAAAGTTCCCAATGTGGTCAAAAAACCGCCACCGAAAACGGAGGAGGATTTAGAACGTGAAGCCAAACGGAAGGCAGAAGAGGATTTAAAGATTCTACGTCAGCAAAGTCGATTGCCTCTTGCGGAGAGATTACGTCCTAAAAATTTACAAGAGTACGTGGGTCAGAACCACTTGCTCGGACCCGGGGGGATTTTGCGTGGGTTTATCGAGCACGATCGTATTCCATCGCTCATTTTATGGGGACCACCTGGTGTGGGAAAGACCTCAATTGCGAGGATCATCGCTTCCAGTTCCAATTCCCGCTTCGTCGAGCTTAGTGCCACCAGTAGTGGAATCGCTGAGTGTCGTAAGGTATTTGAAGAAGCTCGGAATGAACTGAAGTTAACCAAGAGGCGAACCATTCTCTTTTGTGATGAAATTCACAGATTCAACAAATCCCAACAGGACATCTTTTTACCATATGTGGAGAAAGGTGATATCGTTCTCGTGGGTGCGACCACTGAGAATCCGAGTTTTCAACTCAATTCAGCACTTTTGAGTAGATGTCGTGTCTTTGTGCTGAAGAAACTAACGGCAGATGAATTGAAAGTTGTCATTAGCAGAGCGTTGTTAATGGTGAACAAGACTCGTAAATACCTTCACAACCAGCCAATGTTGAGACTTACTCGCGAGGCGGCTGAATATCTAGCAGATATCGCGGATGGAGATTCCAGATCTGCTCTGAATCTGTTGGAAATTGCTGATTCTCATTACGCAAATGACGATTCTACCGATCCCACTGCTCAAAACTCTATAGAGGTTACGCCGGATGAGCTGAGAGCCATCCTTAAGCGTACACATATGGTGTATGATAGAGTTGGTGATGCACATTACGACACTATTTCCGCTCTCCATAAATCTGTGAGAGGCAGTGATCCAGATGCAGCGTTGTTTTATATGGGTCGAATGTTGAAAGGAGGTGAAAACCCGCTTTTCATCGCCAGAAGAATGGTGAGAATGGCTTGCGAAGATATAGGACTTATGGATGAAACATGTTTACCTTTCGCTATTGCCACTTATCAAACAGTACAATTTTTAGGGTTACCAGAGGCCGATATGGCGTTGGCACAATGTGCAGTGAAACTTGCACGTGCCAAAAAGAGTGTCCAAGTTTACAGGGCTTGGAATAAATTGAACGAAATGTTAGACTCGGAACCCCAATTTGCCTCAGCACCTGTCCCGTTGCATCTACGGAATGCTCCAACTAAGCTTATGGAAGAGTTGGATTACTCGAAGGGATACAAGTACAATCCAGACTTTTTGAATGGTCGCGTAAAACAAGAGTACATGCCTAAAGAGTTAAAAAATATTAAATTTATTGGTCGAGATCATCTTGGCCAGACCCCAGATCCCGATCTAAAATAGTGTCACGTTGGTATTTTGAAACCAAAACACGTCGCGCTATATTTACCAAACAGACGCGTCGCGCGCCTACAGGATGCCCCTGCGCAACCGTTAATGGATCTGAGATCCGAGCAACAATTTTGTTCAAATGAAATATTAGCTAGACGATTCAATCGTTATATTATTAATCTATATCCCAATTTTTATTCGTCTACGAAAATTGTATCTGAAGTTATGGTAACATTTGCCTCGATGACTATGCGTCTATCTGCAGTTTAACGCATAAGGCTCATCACCGAAGGGTTGAATACTTCTACAGACTATTAATACGACCGTGTTCGCTGCTCAGCCCAGTCACTCCTTAGCCAACTTACTGTGAGTATGAGGTTCATTCAGCATCATCTAACTTAGCCCAGTCACTCCTTATGAAGCTCTGCCTCCTTGCTCTGCTTCCAACGGCTCTCGCTCTGCCAGCACAAAGAATTCCGCTGAGAATTCGCGATTTTCGCAATGAAACCTATGTGAACACAACAATTGTGTCCACCAGCTCAGATCCAACCACCACTTCCACTATGACGTCCACTGTCTACTTCACCTACCCAATGGAGTCTTCCTCTTCGGGAAGCTTTGTTCTGGCTGAGGCTTCTATTGAACCTTTGGTTGCAACTGGTGCAGCTGCTGAGGCGGCCTCTGCACCCAGTACTGTTACTGTCACCGTGACTGAGGGTTCATGTGATGTGACTCCGGTCCCTGTCACTATTCCCATGACACTCACCATCCCAATCACAGACGCTTCTGGTAGCACTATCACCGTGATCACTACCTCCACGGACATCGAATCAACGATCTGGCAGACTGTAACTGACACTGTTTACATGACTTTGAGCAGTTCTTCATCTTCAGCATCTGCATCTGCCTCTGCAGTCCCCACTTATGAGGATCCAGAAGAGACTACTTCCACTTTGTTAACTTATCCTGCAGGAACGACCACAGAAGCAGCTGAGGCAACCTCAGCTCCATCGACTGGTTCGACTGCTGATTCGGCCCCTACTGCCGATTCTGCTGGTTTTGCTGCCGCGCAAGGGTTCGCTTACTCCAACTCCACCACTCCTTCCAATGGTACCTACACGGCTCCAGTGGCTAGAAGAGCACTTGATTTTCTCCTTTTTTAAAGTATTGAGCATTGATTTATGAAGCTTGTAGATATGAATTTAGAATATGTTCTCATGATGTCGTGATCTCCAACTTATCGTCGAATCCTTCCAATTCGCGGGGAACTCCCACGTTTCTGCGTCTCTTTCTTATAACGTTCTCGATGAACGCTTCACCTGCTTTGTAACTGGATCTCACCAGAGGTCCACTAGCACAATACAAAAATCCCATTTCCAGAGCAGTATTTTTCCAGAACTCAAATTTTTCAGGCGTAATGTACTCGACAACCTTCATGTGTCTCTTTGTGGGTCTCATGTATTGACCAAAAGTCACCACATCACAATTAATGGCTCTCAGATCACGCAATGTTTGCATCACTTGATCATCGTTTTCACCAAAACCGAGCATAATGGAAGTCTTGGTCACCAAATTTGGATTAGTCAATTTGGCAGTGTTCAACACTGCCAAACTTTGTCTATAAGTGGCTCTTCTGTCTCTGATGTGTGGGGTCAAGTCTTCCACGGTTTCCAAATTATGGGCATAAACATCCAGAGGCGAGCTTGCCAGTATCTTCACCATCTCCAAATCTCCGTGGAAGTCTCCACTGAGACACTCCACCAAGATCTTTGGGGCCTTATGTTTGATCTTCTCCACTGTTAACGCCAGATGGTTAGCTCCACCATCAGGCAAATCATCTCTGTCCACTGTCGTCAACACCACGTAACCCAATCCCCATCTGGAGATAGCCTCTGCCGTATTTTCCGGTTCCATTGGATCTGGTGGGGCTGGTGCTCTGTTTGTCTTCACTGAACAGAAACGACATCCACGAGTACACGTGTCTCCCATCAACATAATCGTGGCCGTTGCCTCTGACTTCTTTCCTCCCCAACACTCACCGATGTTGGGACATTTGGCCTCCTCACAGACTGTCGCTAGTTTCAACTCTCTCACGTCTTGTTTGAGCTGATGAAAGGACTTTCCCTTGGGGATCGGCACTTTTAACCAGGCCGGTAACCTGGCATTTGGATCCTGACGAGCTGCTTCCAACGGATCAACAAGCATATCAGCGGCCTTTCCGCTCACAAAATCATCGAAACTTGGCCCCTTGTTCAAAGCATCGGAAAACTTTGTTGGACGACGCTTACGTGGGATAGTTGTAGTAGATGCAAGAGCCCTGACCCCAAGTGGAGCCTGGAACCCAAGCTTCAAGGCTTTTGTCGCTCCCAAACTCATGATATCTACGTTTAGAGGGAATCGTTGTCGATGTCGTACGCTAATGTTCGCCGCACGACTTTCGGGTCTTTTCAGTCCAGTATGGGGAACACCTCAAATGACTTTACTGCGTGATATAATTCGAGATGAATTTAATAATAATTGAGAAAGTTAACGTTTACAGGACATTTTTGGAGGATTCAAAGTGTTGTAGGGACTACCGATAGAAATTCTAGATGTTTTGAAGTCTGACAGAGTCATCTAGAGTCATCTGCAGAGTCATTTGTGGGGCTCATGTATTTATGTCAAACTATGTCAAATGAACCATGTAAAAAGAATATCTCTAAAGTACAATACGCTATCTGAAATATCCCCTCTGAAAACATTATACGTTTTAAATTTGCAATTGTATCTGCATGGAACCAGAAACGACAATCAAAGTCTCTGCAGTATTCAAATATTTCAAATATTTCAAATATTCCAAAATTCTACAAATCTAACAAAATGATTTTTAGCTATAGTAGCGGGTATGTAAGGACACTTTAATCAAAGTCACAATCCAAAGAGTATTTCAGGTTTCTGTAAGAATCCCAAACACCCCAATGCTTCTCAACGTCTCCAGTTCCGGAAGTTTCTGGTTTCCAATCCTCGTCAAATGCCTCAAAAACGAAAGTGTTGACATCCCAAGCACGCATGGCACAGATGGCGTTTTGCCAGAAAGTTTGGGCATTTCTGGTTCCAGGGTAAGCGGCATCAAAGTGAGTTCCAGCTGTGGGCCAACCAGTTTCTCCAACCCAGAAGTCGATATCAGTGGATCCTTTAGCGGTTTGGACAGTTTGCAACGCTTGCATAATGTCATCGAAGAAGGAGTAAGAAGAATTCTCCATGGTTTGGCCTTGCCAGTACGAGAAAGCGTTGGCATAGATGACATCACTGGAACGGATCACGGGAGTAGCGTATCCATCCACCAAGATGTTCCAAGAATCCACAGTACCCACAGGCACACCTGCGTAACTGTTTCCATCTTTGTCGTCGATTCCGCTCAAAAGATCTTTGATCTCATCAATCTCGTCGGCCAGTTCTTGAGGAGTGATATCACCTCTGTACAAGGACTCTGATCCCACGATGACAAGTTGGATGGTACTTCTAGAAATCCATGGCAAGTAGCTTTGCAAAGCCTCCTTTTCCAGATCAAAAGTGCCCGTGGCTGCCAAGCCGAGAACAAGTTGAATTCCTGCTTCGTCGGCTACGGGTCCGAAAACACGCAAAGTGTCACAGTTGGCAGCGCTGTAAACTTTGATGTGGTTCGTGTAAGGCGTTAAACTTTCAAGATCAGCTTCATAAGCAGCCGCATCTTTACAGTTTCCGTCATCAGAGACAACCCCAAGGTTGAATCCGAGCTTGGTTAGTGATCTGGGAAATTTCACCATTTCTCAGGAATTTTTCGGGATTTTTTCCACGAAAACGTCTTCCGTGAGAATAATACTTACCGATGCAAGACCGTAAACTCTGGTCAAACCGAGCGCTAAACTAACAAGGGTGGTGAAACGCATGGTGAGAATGTTTTAGATCTCGATGTTTGTTTATAGCGGCTGGATCACGTGATAAATGTCAGGCACGACCTACTATTAATAGGCACAGAGTTTGAAAAATAGAAATATTCCTATTTGAAGATATGAGGATGAAATAATGTAATATTTATTCAACAGTTATACATTAAAATGTTTGGCTTAAATTACAGGTTGGTGTGCACTACACCAACTTTGTGAGGGCCACCAAAGCTCCATCTTCTATTCTTGCGCCGTTTTTAATGTCCAATTTCCCATCGAACATTTGGGAGACTTCTTCTACACCCTCCAAAGTAGCCTTGTCCGCTTCGAATGAGGCCGTGATGTCCGCCCACTTCCCCACAACGACCAAGATGTGATCACCTTGGGGTTCAAAAGTGGTTAGCGTGGTAGATTTGGACCCGAAATAGTCTCCGCTATTGACGTACACACTAGATGAGTATCCGTCATCATACGAACTTTCCGTGAAGACAGCACTGAACTTTTGAGCCACACGAACTTTGTAGCCGAATGAGGCACCAGCCCCCATTACGCCATAAGCCTCTTGAGGCGAGACGATCTTCTGTTGCTTGACATCAACGGTGACACGGACATTTACAGGTAATTCTTTCCCAGAAACTTCGAACAGTTTTGGGCCTCCGATATTGACGTATTTCGTCACCGTCAACTTCTTGGATTTCGCTCCCTTTCTCTTTATCTTAGGGCTCTTTTTGGGAACAGTTAGACCTTCCTTGAATAAATCCTGGACCTGGTTTTCCATGAAAGGTAGATTCGGCACTTTGGGTAACTTTTCGGCGTATTTAAAGTATTTCATGTGTTTTGGTTGGAAAGTGAGTTTGCGCAGGTAGGGCGGCGTCACGAAGAACTGAAGCAACAGAGCAAGTACCAGAGCCTCGTCTGTGGGTGGGACAGTCTTTTTCTGCGAGAAAACAACCTTATTACTCTCTTGAGGAGGTTCTTCATTGATGACAATGTCCATCACGACGATCTCACCAACGGCGTACAGAGTTGCCGCTTTTGCAATCTGATAGGCGACATGGGTCGCTTGCTGCAAATTGCGGGCATTGGACACATTCACAGCTGTGGATGGGATGCAAAGCGTGAAAGTCATGGATCTTTTAGGTGAGAGAAGTGAATTTTTCACCACCCCATCGTGCGGCGCTACGACTTACAGTTAGAGTCCGAATTATGGATATATCCCTTATGCTTCCTCTGGTTCAGCAGGCTTTGGTTCCTCCTTAACGCTGAGTTTTTCGATCTTGGCCTTCAAGGCCTCGATCTTGGCATTAGTTTCCTCCTTCTTCTTTTCAGTGGCAGCTTCTTGACCTTCCTCGTATTGAGCCAACTTAGCCTTAAGAGCTTCGATGGTGGCTGGAACTTCTTCCTGAGATTTGGGCAGAGCAATGTCCAAGTCAGACAAAGAGGCAATGACGTTTGGTTCGACGGTGAACTTGGCTTTAGACTTCTTAGATTTAGCCTTTTTACCACCGGTACCGGCAAAGAACTGTTCGGTGGTCTTTTTGGCAATGACAATGGCCTCAGGATCCTCAACGACACGGATGTTGGCCTTCGAAACGAATTTCTCAGCAGGCAAGATGGACAATTGAGGCTTGACGTGGCTTGGATCGAAGAAAGTCAACAAAGTGTGGACAGTGTCGATTTCAGAGGTGAAAGCGGGTTGAGAAGTGGAGGCTTCCAAAGCTTCGATCTCAGCTTCCAAATGCTCCTTTTCCTTTTCAACCTTCAAAGCCTTCTCCTCCTCTTCCTCCTCCTTCTTTCTCTTCTCGAGAGCAGCCAAGAATTTGGTTCTTTCGGCTTGGAATTCGTCGTGGACACCCTTGATCTTGGCACGAACAGCATCCTTTTCAGCATACAAGGCCTTACGCTTAGCGTACAAAGCGTTACGTTTGGCAGCAGAGCCATCGGTACTCTTCTTGAGCTCATCCAATTCTTTTTGGACCTGCTCAAAACGAGATTGAACGGCGTCGTTCTTGGTGGAGGCCAACTTCTTCTTGAGCTCGGCAATCTTCACCTTGTCAGCGTCGATTGCCTTTTGTTGAGCCTCGACACTGCTGAAATCCTTACGGAGCTTGTACAAGGATTGTTGCTCCTTGACGAGTTTCTTTTCGTCAACCAATTTCAACGAGCCAGATCCAATCAAGTCGTCGATTTCGGCAACACGCTTGTCGATGGCACCAGCAGACTTAAACTTGTTTTTGGCTGCGACAGCATCGATATCCTTGAGCTTGCGCTTCATAGAGTCATCCAACGAGGAGATTTGAGCTTGGATCGCCTGACGTTGTTCCTTCAAAGCTCCTTGCTCCTTGATCAAAGATTGCAACTCGGTGATCAACTTAGCACGCTCGGTACGAACTTCTTCGGAGATACCTGCACCGGAGATTTGTTCACTGAGCTTGGCGATTTGGGTGTCCTTGGCCTTGAGCTCTGCCTTGAGCTCGTCAATTTGGGCGTCACGGGCCTTGGAGTCCGGTCCCTTGATGAAACGTCTTCGAGTGGACACTAAGTTAGTTTGAACAATTTTATACGTTGCCACATCCGAGATCCGAAGACCAACGACAATTATCTGGTTTCGGTGTCAACGAAGTGGAATCATTTGATTTGATTGTGAAATTTTGAAAATTGGCCAAATTTCACCGACAATTATGGAAAGACTGGATGTCCCATTACCAGCACAAGGTGACAAATCCACGGAAACCGATGAGGAGGGGAAAACAATTCCATCAATGAGGGATAAAACCTTGAAACTCAACGAAAAATCATTTGAAATGTACCATTTTTCACCAATTTACCTTCGTGAGAGTACCACAAAGACGGTAGTTTGTTGATGTAGGAAGGACTCTGGAAAGAATTTGAAACCCACATATTCTTTACCAGGACTAGAAAATGCCAATTCATAAAATTTCAACCAAATCAAATAATAAAAAAATGTACTCACTGATTGTTCTGCTAGGTTTGTCACTGATCGAGTCGACGTCGACGATGAGTTCGACTGCCAATGGCCCGTGTCAGAATTGTTGCTCTCGTTTATTTTCCATGGTTTCAGAATACGAACAAAAAGTGGTTAATTTGACTGCTGAAAAGATTTTGGAGACATTTCCCGATGTGGTTCCCATGGAATTGACATCTGGTGCTCCCTCTACCAGTGGATCAACGGAAAACGACGCGTTGTTCGAAGGGTACGACGAGGAACAAATTAGATTAATGGAGGAAAATTGCATCGTTTTGGATTACAACGATGTACCAGTTGGTGCGGGAACCAAGAAGTTGTGTCATTTGATGGAAAATATCGATAAAGGGTTACTTCACAGAGCATTTTCTGTTTTTCTATTCAAGGATGGTAAGTTGTTGTTGCAACAACGTGCCGACGAAAAAATCACTTTCCCCGGAATGTGGACTAATACGTGTTGTTCTCATCCTTTGTGTGTCCCCAATGAACTTGGAAGTGACTTGGAAAGTGGTGTGAAAGGTGCTCAGAGCGCCGCACAACGTAAGTTGTTCCAAGAATTGGGAATTGAGGCTCAATACGTGAACGTGAACGATTTTAAATTCCTCACTCGTATCCATTACGTTGCTCCAAGTGATGGTAAATGGGGAGAACACGAGATTGATTACATTCTCATCATTCAAGCAGACCCCAAAGTCGACCCCAACCCAAACGAGGTCAAAGACGTTTGTTACGTAACTGCTGAGGAATTAAAGACTATGTTCAAGGACCCCAAATTGACCTTCACGCCGTGGTTTAAACTCATTTGTGAATCTTATTTGTTCGAATGGTGGGACCATCTCGATGATTTGGACAGATACAAGACCACCAAGATCGAAAGAATGCTATGAGTCATGTGTAATTACTCGGGACTTTTGTATTACTAAAAATTGTAGAGAGAAATATTGCGCTTGAGGTCCCCACAATCGCTTATCTAACTCATACCTTCCTGTTTGGGAGCGGGATTCGGGGCCCGCGCGAGGCGCATCGCCGAATCGGGTAAAGATATCACGAATTACGTAAAGACCTACTTAAGAGTCTTTCGATCCGTTTTTTTGGCATGTTTCCGAAATCGTTGATTTTGACAATCGCAGCAGCAGCAGCTGTGGTTACGACGTACCATGTTGTGCAACAGAGGCCAGAAAAGCCAGCGAAAAGACGAACTTCTCAGGCCGCCTTGGATCCCCCAGTTATCAGCTCGGTTCCCCCAACGTTCGATTGGTCAACTGAGGAGCCCTTACAATTCCGGACTTTCAAGAAGGGTCAATACAAACTGACTATGGGGCTCAAGACGCTAGATCCAAACGACTGGTTGACGGTAGATGAGATGTATTTATGGCAATCGAAACTCCGGGAAAAGATCATCGAGGAAAAGGCTGATAAGACAATTTTATTCCACGAAAAGGCTAGAGAAGCCGTGCTAGAGTTGTATGACACAGTTGTGGATTTCATTACGAAAAGATATCCAACAGTCTTCTATGAGAAAGAAGGATATCTGTATAATAAGATTCGGAATGAAACCGTTCCCCTAAGCAGTGAGAGTCATGAGCCAGAGGAGTTATTGAGAACCTTAGCTACTCTCGTCAACGATGACTTCATATTGTTGCTGAAGGGTGATGACGAGGAAGAATACGTTATGAGAGCTGGTGTCACTGTGTTCCCAGCTGGGTTCGACCCCAGTGAAAAGGCTCAAAATTTCTTAACAGCCATTCATGGTCCCGTTCCGCAATACGAGGCGAAATTAAAGACTGGAATGAACAAATTCTTCGCCAGAATTGAACCTTATTCGTACAACTACAGGACTAACTGGTCTGTGCAGACTCATGGCAAATTGTTTGCCCTCGGAAGCCATCACGGCAGTGAGAAAGCAGAGATCAAGCCGTTGGATCCAGATACTCTAGATTTCAACACTGTTTTTTTGAGATGTGAACGTCAAACTTTCACAAGACTACCAAAATCGAGATGCGATGTGATGGGGATCAAGACCTACGTCTATCCAATGACCAAGATTCGGGACGAGGGTGTCGGAGATGTGCTGTGTGACGCCATTGATGGTTTAGCCCCATTAATGCACAATTACAAGAGGGCCACGGAGTGGGGAAACGCAGTGAAAGCATTTTTACGTGGTGAGAGCGAGGGTACCACCACCGAAAGGTACACTTACGAATTCCAAACTTGAACGCGTGTAATTTCATCTATATTAATTATTTCGACCGAAATTAGTAATATATGTAGAGATGTGGATGGAGGTCGTGCGAAGAATGTGGCGTACACCGAGAAAAGCCAAGGAAATCAATGAAACCGCAGAATGTACGGCCCTCCTATGGCTACGACACAGTGGCAACCTGGATATAACCCACAATTCCAGTACTCGAATTGTACCGGACGTAAAAAGGCGTTACTGATAGGAATCAACTACTTTGGCTCAAGTCAACAGCTCGGTGGCTGCATTAATGATGCACGTATTATGGGTCAATTCCTGGTTGATCGATGGGGATACCAGTGGGGGGATATAGTGACATTGACTGACGATACAATTGACATGCGTGTGGTGCCCACACGGTATAACATGTTGAAGGCTATGTCGTGGTTAGTGAGGGACGCAAGACCAAACGACTCTCTCTTCTTCCATTTCTCGGGCCATGGCGGACGCACCCGAGATTTGGATGGCGATGAAGTGAGCGGATTCGACGACGTGATTTATCCGGTAGATTTCATGGACGCTGGATTCATCACCGACGATATTATGCACGATTTGATGGTCAAACCGTTACCGCCAGGGGTGCGGCTCACGGCTGTCTTCGATTCATGTCATTCCGGTACTGCTTTAGATCTACCCTTTGTCTATAGAGCTCAAGATGGTGGGATCAAAGAGATGAATTTTTGGAAAGACAGCCAGGACGATGCGTTAGATGCTGTGGTGGGGACCGCCATGCTCAACCCATTTGCTGTTGTGGACAGTTTGACTGGCATTTATTCCCGTTATAAGAGTCATCAAACCGGAGCTGCACAGTGGAACCGGCAACGCAAGATGTCTCCAGCCGATGTGATTTCCTTTTCCGGCTGCAAAGATACACAGACAAGTGCCGATAGCGCTGTGAACGGTATCGCTACGGGTGCCATGTCGTGGGCATTCATCACCGTTTTAAGCGAATATCCAATGCAAACGTATCTAAGTTTGCTACAAAATGTGAGAGCTCTCCTCTCTAGTAGGTACGCGCAAAAGCCTCAATTATCCTCATCCCATCCCATAGATGTGAATATGCGGTTTTTAATGTGAAATGAATAAATTTTTAGTCCCGTAGAGTGGTCCATCTGAACTAATTTAGTCTTACCCTCGGAACCGGTTTTCACCCTCGGAATGGGCCGGGTCATCGCCCAAATCGAGCCTTCGCTCTCATCGAACTAATGACTGAAAAAGATCCACCTCCGAGGTACCTGGGGTTCCTTGCTGGGACTTTTTCTGGTGTGGCCAAAAACATGGTTGGTCACCCATTCGACACAGTCAAAGTGCGACTGCAAACGGCCGAGCCTGGTCGATTTTCCGGTCCACTGAATTGTTGTGTGGTGACGATGAAAAATGAGGGAATCCGTGGTTTTTACAAAGGTTGTACGCCTCCTTTAGTTGGATGGGTAGTCATGGACAGTGTCATGCTCGGGAGTTTGCACGTCTACCGTCGATTCCTCAAGGAAAACCTTTACAATAATGAGAAATTACCTTTGTCCGGTCACTGTCTTGCCGGATTGGGTTCTGGTTTAACTGTGAGTTTTGTGGCAGCCCCGGTAGAGCAGGTCAAGGCAAGACTACAGGTTCAATATGATGCCGCCACAAAGTTGTACAAGGGTCCCATCGATTGTCTGTTAAAGCTCGTTAGAAAAGATGGAATTTTCACACTCTACAAAGGTTTGATACCAACTATGATTTTCAGGACTAACTTCATTTTCTGGTGGGGATCTTACGAAGTTTTCACGAATCAGTTTAAAGCACGCACATCCTTGAGTAATCCGGCCATCAATTTCTGGAGTGGTGGATTGAGTGCCACGGTCTTTTGGATTTTCGCATATCCAGCAGATGTGGTGAAACAAGTTATAATGACTGATGATGTCGAAAAACCCAGATTCAAAAGATATAGTGACGCAGTGAAATATGTCTATAACGAGAGAGGTGGAATCCGGGGTTTCTTCCGAGGGTTTGGACCCTCGATTTTGCGGTCGTTCCCCGCTAATGCAGCAGCCCTCGCTGCTTTCGAGTTTGTCATGAGAACGTTACACTAGAGCTAAAAGAACGCATTTTACAATCCAAATTTTATTTTTGGCACCTGTAGGTGACGATTTCTGAGTGCGCGCATAGTGCTCCCGGAACGATGGGTAGCACACGACTATGCGCACAAACAGCGCACAGCTATATAAGGGCCCATCTCCCCACTTCTTTCATCAATACCATACAATGCCTTGTTCTTGTTCTAACTGTTCTGGATCTTGCGGCTCTAAGGGCTGCTCCTGTGAATCTAAGAGAATGCCAGTTAACCAATCTGAGACTGGATGTGCCTGTGGTTCTGGCTGCGGATGTTCTACTTCGTGTTCTTGCGGAGAGTCGTGCACTTGTGCCAAATGTGCCAAATAATTAGTGAAATTACCTTGAATTTCAACTGACGTAGGATTTGCTAATGCATTTGTTAATAGCTGTGCATTAACCCAGTTATTACTCTACTTGCTTCTTTTATCATACATACAACTGTACCGTTCAACAATTTTTGTTTCTGTGCAGGATACGGGTGTAGATAATAACATTAAAAATCTTAGAAGTTTGTAAATGGTAACTGTAGAGACCGAATCTGAGAATTACTGGTCAAGAGTTTACGAGAGCCCCAAGAGATTGTCCACGGATGTCTACATGGTAATAATAAAGTAAAAAAAACAATTGACTAAACAGAGAACCACTCGTTGATAAACTTCTTGAATCTACCGGTTGAGGGTTGACTTTCAACCTCATCAACAGTAACGAAAACTCCATCTTTCTCATCAGAGTTGCCAACACGAACAACTTCTGACTCTCTAAGAGTCAAGTATGGATATTTCTCGTGCATTCTAGCAACATCTTCGGCAGGAACATCTTCATGGGGAACCATTCCTAATTTCTCGGCCTCTTCTGGAGTGTACGTTCCAAACATATCATATTCTTCAACTTCTCCACTGGCTTCCATGGGCCAGATACGGCATAATGTGTAGTACATAATGATGGAGATGGAAAGTCCGAAGAATGCGTTTCCTTGGAAGAAATGGAACATTCCAGGAAGGATATAGTAATTGGTGTTTGGGACGTTGTAAATCATACCAGGCACACTCAAAGCGAAGCAAACTAACCAAGTACCGAGGGCACGCAAGTTGCACCCATAGGTATAGTAGTAGACACCTTCAGGTTTAGCATGGAACAAATCCAAAGTTCTGATCTTTCTGTTTCTGACTAACCAGAAATCAGTGATACCGATACCCAACAAAGGAATCACGAAAATGGATGTGGATCCTAACACGGCCAAGAACGTGGAGGTGGTGTTGTAGAAAGTCCAAGGACAAGCACACCATGACAACAACGACATGATGGTGGCACCTCTGAAAATGTTGATGTACTTGGGGAAGACACCAGCTAAATCCATACCACCTGGGATAGCGTTCTCAATAACACTGTTAAGGATTTGAGCAAAAGTGAAACCAAAAGCACAGAAAAAGGCGGCTGCTCTCGATGTGGCACTGTAGTCTCTTTCCAACCATAATTGGACGACGTAGATGGGGTTCCAGTACAGTTCACCGTAGGTTTCCATAAGACAGGATGTTGTGATGATACCGATAGTTGGGACCAACATGGAAAAGAACCACAATCCCAAGATGTTACCCAAAATAGGAGCAGTCTCCTTCTTACTAAATCTGGTGAAGTCTGACTGGTTGAGAATGGCAGCTGAAATACCACCGAAGGTTGAGGTAACTCCGTAAATCCAATTCCAAGCAAGCTCCGATCCACTGAGCAAAGTGGAGTTATGGATCATAGGTCCAATAGATCCAGCATGAACACGGGCCCAAACGACAAGTCCGATCAGCACGCACATGTTGTAAATTGAAGAAAAAAGCACAGGAGAATGAATTTTCTCTGGACGAATTGTGAAAAGAACATGACAGATAATCTGGTACAAGACAAAAGAAACCAGTTCTTTTGTTGTCATAGCCACAGAATCAGGGAAAGTGTTTGCCATATTTTGGTAAGTCGGGAAAATGGCGGACAAAATGGTACCAAGGCAAAGACCACCCATCCAAGCATTGGAACCGTAGAAGACAACACCCAGGAAGAATCTCAAGGCGATACCAAGATAAGCACCGTAAACACCCAAGACCTGTCTTTGGTGAACGGTGTAACCGATGTGGAATTTAGCACCAACCCAACCATTGAAAATAGCAGTAGTGGTCATGAAAAATTTGGCAACCATTAAGATACCAATGGTCATAGGAATGGAAAGTCCCAAACCAACCAGTGCGGATCCTCCTGAGTAAGCGGCAGCAGTAAAATTACCACAGTTCCAGAAACCAAGGTAAGTCAGCGTGGTCCATGTCCTTCTTTCCAAAGGCAGTGGAGCAATATCTCTATTGATCCAGGTTGTTGGCTTTTGTTCGGTGTGTTTGAGTTCGAGAGCGGACAGAAAACCCATTTTGAATGATAAGTGGATAATGAAGTCCCTATATATATTTCCATTTAATTGAGGTCATCACTCATAGTATCTCTGTACATGCCCCCAAGAAATTCTTAATCGGGACATATTTAGTGAACACTCCTCCACTATGCATGCGAAAAAAGCTGCTATCAAAGTGAATGATAAGAAAGTTTAGGAATGGTTACTGCTGCCTAACAGGGTAAGTAAATTACACAGTTTATCGAATAATATAAAATAAAAATCTGATTAAAATTTAACGGAATAGGTGAACGTGTTATCGGCTATTTGATCTCGATTAAGACCAAGTCCGATAAGCCGCGACATGCAGATCGGGAGACCTGCATGATAGGTAAAGATAGGGTTCCTATTATCGATCAAACAGGAGAAGGTTTCAATCAGAATTTCAGCGGACATCGACGCCGCATATCCCAAAAGTGGTCAAAGTCTTATCTGTTATCTGCGGTAATTTGTTGACCTCCTAGCTGTGCATGTTTTCATATCGCACTCCAATAAAATATGCCTGTAATCAATTAAAATAAATTTGACTCTTTTTTGGAGATTGGTTGATTCTAACACAAGAGTATGAACAAAAGCTATTCAGTTTCACGTGTTCAGCTCGATTATTAAGGTATCGAGAGATCTGATACACAACCTAATAATCTGTGGTCCCTGCTAACCCTCCTCTCTAGTATTAAACCACGATTAACATGACTTAACCCAACGACCTTAGACGGTCGGTCGAAGTTTTATTTGGTTTAGGCCTTGTACCAATGAGTTCAATTATCATTGGAACATGCCAAGACTTGAGCATGGAATGTTCTTCGACAACAAATTTAGCTGATATCTCAGCCTAGAGTGCCTTCAGTTCCTGGTGAAACTAATTATTCAAAAAGTCATACAACGTGAAAATGCATGTTTTGGTTTATGTGGACCGGAAAATCTATGATGCATGTTTATGCAGTCCAAACATTTTGGGGCGCGCTCGGATAAAATTCCAAATCGGAAGGTCTATCTAGGCCCAAGTATAATGATATCGGGGAAATCATATTACAATAACTAAAGTACATTTAAAGAATGAATCAATATTTCAATTAATTGTCAAGGTTCTTGAATTTTCAATAAAATAATTGACTGGCGGTATGTTTAGTTTCCAGAAATTGGCAGTGATGCCAGTGCCCACCAGAACGTTCCTGTGAGAAACTCGCTTAAATTTTAATACTGAGATTAAACTCGCCCACGAAAAGACCAGTCACAGTATTTACTGTCTTGTCCCCAAATGGAGAAGTCAAATGAGCCTTTTTGCATTTTATACCTACAACGTTCGGCTGAAGTTCTATTACATTCTAAAAATTTATGGTCCTGGTTAGCGTTCAGCACACTCTACTCCTGCTCGTCTATTCCAGCAGGGAATTCTATATCTTCAGTTTCGTATGAATCCGATACATAAGACTGATTTGCCGTGATTTTAGCCAAATTTACGGCTTCATAAATTTCCGTACCGAGACCTACTTCTCAAATGAAACCTAATAAATGTCGGATACAGATCAATTAAAATCACATATTCTATCTGTCTCAAATCATCAAAGAAACACTTACAGCTCTCATGAGAAATCTAGTTGTCAACCATCCACTGCACACCCAAATGTGATTACCATCCTCTTCAACAGTGGAGGTGCATTTGGACTCGCGAAAAAAATGATCAAAGAGGGATTGGTAATTAATCTAGATGACCCCAAGTCAACAAGATTGTTCATTTACGTCCATATATTCCGTGACAGCAGAACTTGTTCTATAGAATCAGATTCCACATTATATCAGCAGAATTGGTTTACGCACTTCAAATGCTCGCTCTGTATTGCCCTCGCTATATCTTGTCGTTAGCTGCTCGCATTTTCTTTCCGTTAGCGATAACTGTCCGTATATATTTAAAATTACGCAAATCACCTCCTCATATCTAATCATGACCGTTTCAAACTTCGGATACGAATCTAGTAGGTAATTTTATTTCATCATTTCCAAATTTGCTATTGATAACTGTACTGTTCGTGGTTATCTCTGTTAGCTAATGTCTGACTAAGCGTTCGATACTAATGCAGTCAACTTCAAGTTCCAACCAGACAAAAAGGCTACCGTCATCTTAGCACCCTTCTGTGGTGGACAAGGTAAAAGCGGAGTCGAAGAGGGACCAGACCACATGGTTCAAATGGGAATCCTCGATGATTTGCGCGAACTAGGTTGGGACGTGGTCGTGGATGAACCATTGAAAGGTGCAGATCTGACTGCAGACCCCAAAGACGTTTTTGAAGGGTGCAAGCGTCCACGTCTTGTTGCTGAGACCTGTGAAAAGATTTACAAGAGTGTTTCCAATGCTGCTGCTTCCAAGAGATTACCATTGACCATTGGAGGTGACCATTCCATCGGTATGGCCACACTTACTGGGTTCTTGAGTGCTAATCCAGATGCATGCTTCCTGTGGATTGATGCACATGCCGACATCAACACGCCTTCTACTACAGACTCTGGAAATTTGCACGGATGTCCGGTTGCTTTTGCCATGGGATTGGAAAGAGAAACCTGGCCTCCACAATTTGCATGGCTCGATGAGATCACCAAAGTTGCTAAAGACAGAATCACGTACATCGGGTTGAGGGACGTCGATGCGGGTGAGAAAAGAATTTTAAGACAATACGGTATTCCTGCATTCTCCATGTATCATGTCGATAAATATGGAATTTCCAAGGTGGTGGAGATGGCATTAGCCGCTATTAATCCAAATGGAGACAGACCAGTTCACGTTTCTTACGATGTTGATGCCATTGACCCATTGTTCACTCCAGCCACTGGAACTCCAGTGAGAGGTGGATTGACATTGAGAGAGGGATTGTTCATCGTGGAGGCTGTGGCTGAAACTGGTAATTTGGCTGCTTTGGATATCGTGGAAACCAATCCAAGACTGGCAACAACAGAGGTGCACGTTCTGGATACAGTGAGCACTGGATGTGCCATCGCCAGATGTGCTTTGGGGGAAACTCTTTTATAATCATAATGAATTAAATCATGGACTACGTAAAATTCTTGATAGCTCATATTATTTATTTTTCTTCAGGGATGAAATCATCAGGTTGTTGAGAGGGACTCGCAGATTTTAACGAAGCCAACCTTTTGGCCTCTTCGTGAACCTGTCTCGTGTCGTTCACCACATCTTCGTAGAACTTGTGGATTTTAGAGCCATAAGGATCTTTCTTGAATTTGTCAAGATATGAATCAACCACAGATTTTCCCGAATTGAGACGTTCATCAAGTTTCAAAGTTGTGTTCGCCTCGGTCATCACTTGTTGGTTCTTTTCCTGGATGTGGTACTTGGATTCCAATCCACTCAGAAAATTTTTGAAACCAGAGGAGATTCCGTGTGCTTTGTCAAATTCAACAGCCTTGCCGATCACGTTGTCTCCCAAGACGTAGCCTTGACTGAGGTATTGAGCGAGGATGGCAGACTTGGGCTTGAGCTCTTGTGGCACATCACCTTCTGTTTCCGTATACTCTGGTGGAGACACGGTCTCACTGCTCATAGACTCAACAACGATGGTGTTCCCATCGAGTTCGGCTCCATTCAAGAGAAGCGCTGTACTGACGGCGGCTGCGTTTTCAAACTCAACCAGAACGGTGATCGTATCACCTGACTTGTCATCTGTTTGAATTGATTTCACCTTACCACAAAACGCAAAGAATTCTTGCAATTTTGTGTTGGTGGTGGTACTTGGAATGTTGGAAGCGCGAATTGACATGATTAAAGGTAAAGGTGGCAACGTTGCTCAGCCGCAATATGGGGGTGATTTGGTGGCTGTGCACTACTCAGACATGTGAAACGAATAAGTTAGATTTTGTTATATCTATCAATTGTAGCTGAATATTCAATTTTGAGCTTCTTCACTAGAAGCTCTGAGTTCCTTTCTAACAGCCAACACACTATCGGCGATTACGGCATCGACGTTGGCCAACATCTGTAGTTTTGCGTTTTCCGGATCATTATTGGGAGCACCATAAGTGACACAAACGAGACCCGTGGCTTTAACAACAGATGCTAAACGAGGACACATAACGATGGTTTCCGCAGCAGAGACAATTCCAAGCAAGTTCCATTTCTTTGCGAAGCGAATTGCACTTTGTAGCGATGCCGCTCTCACGTCAGCCATGAAAGATGTACCAGCTTCTGTTAAGAACAAAATTGGAATAGAAGGTTGTTTGAGCGAGAGAAGAACGCAAATGTCTGGATGGAACGATGAGAACATGATGTCTCTTCCATCTGCATTGTCGTATACCACTTTCAATACGGTATCGACCCAATGGTTCATATCCAAAGCGATCTGTCCCATATCTTCGTGCTGGGCTTCATCCAACATTGGGTATTTGCATTCAATGTTGAATCCCACACTCTTGGGTAGTTTTTTGAACAATTCCACGAGGGTAACAAAGGACGAAGCGATCGAGGTTCCTCTAGCGTTTCCCTTGTATTTGTTCAATTTCCAAGTCTTGGTCAACTTCATCCGTTCGTTGACCATAGATGACATAGAGGCAGAAATGGCTTCATCATCCCCAACAAGACTCATGGCTCTTGGTCTGTATTTGATCAGAACATCATCATCAAGTGATTTACGCTCATGTTGCCAATCTTCATGTTTGTTGAGTCCCAGAAACTGTTCTGCCGTCAATTCGTGCATTGGAACGTCTACACCCGATTCAGCGACAAGGAAATCATGATAAACGACTGGAACGTCATCTTTTGTCATTTGAACATCGAATTCAACGTATGATGCACCCAGTGAAGCTGCTGCAATGAACGACTCGACGGTATTTTCACCCAGTTGTAGCGATTTCCGATCTCTGGAGTTCATTCCGTAACCCCTGTGACCAATAACTCTGGTACTCACCAAAGATTTCCAATACGTCTCGGTGCGTCCAACGGCCATCTTTGGATGCGTGAACGGTTTGACAAGCATGAACTCAAATCTAATCGAACCCAAAACTTCCAAAGATTCACTTTCCAGGATCGGAATCGTCACATTGCTGAAAAGAGACCTTCTCTTATCTCCCACTGAGGTATAGACAGATTTCAGCAAAGCGACAGCTCTACCCAATGGCTTTGGTTTTTCATTCTTCATCTTTGCATCACCATAGGCATAAGTGGGCACGATGTCAAAATAGATAACAGTATCCAAAGGTTCTCCCGAAACACATCTAAACGAGATTGGGTCCGTGGCAGAACCATGGTTATCGTCCAATGGTAAATCCAAAACGTGAGCCGGTTCGTCCAAGTTTGCAGACACAACCACAGAGAGGGCTGTGTCCAATTCAGTGGAGTGAGCTTTGGACATTGGCACACGCTTAAGTTCGATCGCTGAAGAATGATCCCTCAGATCAGTGGTTCCCAAAGTGATCAGAATCAACGATTCATTCTCTTGCAAATATCTGTGACCAAAAGATTTGACCGGTCTGGGAGGTGAAGCGATTCTGCGCATTTGCTTGTAAATCGAGCGATCACTATGATTATCGGGTAACTTCTCAATACTGTTGGTAAGACTTTGATTCTCATAAATGTTTGAAAGCAGGTCTTCTGGACCTGGAGAATCTCCACTCTCGGTGCTTCCCGTCTGAAGCAATTTGAGTGGATCGTATCCTGGAGGTTCCAACATTCTGGCAATCTCTAAATGTCCTCTAAGGCAAGCGTGTTCCATTGGAGTCCACCCAGAATCATCTTGGCTCCAATACTTGGCACCAGAATCGATTAACAGTTTGACAATGGATTTTAAACCTTCCGAAGCTGCCACGAATACTGGAGTCCAGCCAAATGAGAGTTCTCCAATCTCTGTATTTGCCTTATGTTTCAACAAGAAACTAACTGTTTTCTCCAGGTTTAATTTGGCTGCAATGTACAGAGCAGTTTCACGAACTTCTGATTCAAAGTAATCAATGTCTGTACCCTTTTTCAAAAACAAATCGATCAATTCCGGAGAATCTAGTCTTGCCGCAAGTAAGATCAACTGAGGATTGCAAAGAGGAACATCCGATTTTGTTGACCCAATCAATACGCCAGCCGTGAGTGGATGGGTACCCAAGACTGCCAAATGAAGTGGAGTCAGCATCTCAGAGTCCCCCCATACCTTAACATCGTCAATAGAGACTTTGTCATTCCACAAACTCCACTTCTTCAAATGGTCCACAATAATACGTGTAACTTGTTTAAGGCCATACTGAGATGAATAATGCAAGGGAGTTCTCTTGTAATTATCCTTTTGCAGAATGGCAAACTTTAGATGTGGTGGTAAATTTTCAAAGATGTACAATAATCCCTTTGAGCTATCATTTGAGTTGATTCCGTCAGGGCCAAAAGCGGAAATGAGTCTTGCCTGAGGCTCTGGGGCAGCTGGAGTGAGATGGCCCTGGGTCTCCTTGTATTGTTTCCCAAGAGCAATGACATGGTGGTGGAAAAAATTCCTTCCACTAATATCAGCCGAATCATTCAAAACTGGAATCACTTCCAGTAGCAAATCGATACATTTGTAACTCAAATTCAACGCCGCACGGTTTAGAAGCGAAATCAAAAACTTGAGCGGCGCAAGAACAGGGCTCATGTACTCCTTTATCAATTCATCGTTCAAACCTTTGTCGTCATCCTGGGATAAATAGTAAGAATAATCACCCTTTTCCCTCATACTATTCACCACGCTTGAGCTGGAACTTGTCACGTCCTCCACCACTGCCAATTGGTTCAATAACTCATTGATACTGCTCAAACTCCGCAAAATATCTGCTTCATTTGCAAACGGTAGTGCATTAACCCGGGCCGCCAAAAACGTCTCCTGACGGTTAGTTCCAGTTTTCTTGTCCAGTTTTTTCAAAATCTTTGTAAATCCCCTCTTGTTCAATTCCCCAAACCATTTCAAATTACGAACACTGTTGCGCAACTCTAGTAGGACCCCAACTAGTTCTTCAGAGTCATCCACGTCCAGACCTTTGGCCCCCATAGCGGTGATCTTTTTCAACCGTCTATCGTACTCCACATACTGCTTATTGTAGAAATCATCCACACGCTCAATGTTTCTATCCAACTCGAAGAAAAAAGCCGCCAAAAGGGACTTTACTTCCTGATGATTGAGCGTATCCTCTCCAAGCTCAGCCTGCTTCGAATGAATGGCTTTTATCTGTTTTTTAAGCGATTTATAGTTCATATACCAATGGGTCCACTCAGGGACCTGGTGTCCGGCAAACGTTTTGCCAAACTTCATGGTGAAAAACCACAAACAACCAGAAACTGGAGAAGCGATTTGTTACCCTTGGTGACACGGCACTGTCACATGTGCTATCGGGATATCGGGATACGACATGTGCTCTTCCAATACAACCACAACGTGGGAGCAACCAAAACAAACCGTACAGACACGTGGCGAATTTTGTTTTCATCGTGGAATTCCCATGAATTTGTTGCCTACGTATCAACAATATTAGAGAAGGAGTCGTGTTATTGTCTATTATGAAAGCTTTTTTTCATGCTAATCGGGAATTCCGTCCGGATAATGCAGTGCTTACGTCAGATAAGATACACATCAAAATTTCAGCTTCTGTAATCTCCGTTGATGGTTACATACTCGTGACTGAAGTCACAAGTCCAAAACTTTGTGTTGAAACCTCCCCCAGTGCCCAATTGCACAAGAATCTCAAGATCTTCCGCCTCGAGGATCTGCGCCGCACGTTCCTCATCCACATTCTCAGGTTCTCCATTTACAAGTAGCTTCAATTCCGTAGTACCGTCAGTGGGGATGAACGACACGTTTGTCTTGGTTGGTTCCACTTCAACACCTGCATATCCAGTAGCACACAGAATACGTCCCCAGTTGGCGTCCTTGCCGTACATAGCCGTCTTGAACAGAGCACTATTGGCGATGGAAGAGGCCACTGCTTTAGCATCTGCTTCACTGAGGGCATCTTCAACTCTAAGAGTGATGAACTTGGTAGCACCTTCACCATCTCTGACCACCAATTGAGCCAATTGTTGACTGAAGGCGGTGATCTCCGACTGCAAAGCCTCAAAGGACTCGCTTGTCTCGGTGATCAACTCTCCACCAGCTGCACCGTTAGCCAAAGCACTGATGGTGTCGTTGGTGGACATATCACCGTCCACAGAGATACAGTTGAACGACTTGTTAACTGCGTGGGTCAAAATTTTGGACAGGGCACCAGCAGTAACTGGGGCATCAGTGACGAAGAATCCAAGAAGAGTGGCCATGTTGGGGCAGATCATACCAGCACCTTTGGCGAGACCAGCAAGAGAGTACTTCTTTCCCTGTAATTCGAAGGATTTCGAGACCAACTTGGGGAAAGTGTCCGTTGTCATGATTCCCTTTGCCGTAGTTAACCAAGCATCATGATCACTGCCCAACTTGGAGCTAAGAGTTTCGATACCTGGTAAAATCTTGTCCATTTGCAGACGTTGACCAATGACTCCTGTGGACATAACGAGACAGGAGTCTGGATTTCCCACGATTTCCGACAGTTTTTCAGTCATCTTAACTGCATCTTTGAGTCCACCCTCACCGGTGACGGCGTTGGCACATCCACTGTTAACAACCACTCCACGAATACCGTTTCCACCAGTACGCTCCAATACACTCTTGGAGACCACGACGGGAGCAGCCTTGTATTTGTTTGTGGTGAAAACAGACGCCGCAGAAGCTGGGACGTCGGAGACCAGCATCGCCAAATCGAGAGTATTGTTTTTCTTCACACCAGAAGCAAAAGCTCCAACCTTGAATCCAAGCGGATACGATCCACTAGTGGGCACAAAACGAGTCTTGTTCATTTGAACGGCAGAAGTGTGAAAAGAACGAAGCATGAGTCAATGAAAGAATGAGAACCCATCGAAGCGCGATTACCTAATTGGGACATCACCTTTAATCCACTATAAAGTCTCTACACACCACCAAAAAAACTTGAATAACCGCGATTTAGAATTATTCCATTTAAAAATTTTCATTAAAGGGGTTAATTGAACAGATCCACTTCAGTTGGGTCACAAATAAGCTCATCACTCACCACACCCGAACCAGACGCGAACCATTCAACAGCACGAACACCACCCGAATCAATACGCCACTAGAATACTCTATTCTTCCCAACTGAAAAAAAGGTTCAAATTAACGAAAAGAAGTGAAATTCCAGACTTATTGAGTTCTACACTACCGCATTAAAATCTCTTCGCACTCCACGTTCAACACCAAAAGAATGTCTGAAGCCGACACCACCATTAACAACTCGGACGTTGTCCAAAAGTACAAGCAAGCTGGAGAGATCTCGGGTAAAACCCTCGAGTATGTCAAGACGTTGTGTGTGGCCGGAGCCAAAGTTTATGACATTTGTGTCGCTGGTGATGCCATGATGGACTCCAAATTGGGGGAAATTTACAACAACCGCAAAACTCGTAAGGTGCCCAAGGGAATTTCTTTCCCCACCACTGTGTCTCCTAACGAGATCCCAGCTCATTTGTCGCCAATCACCCCTGAAGAGCCATCTAACGTGGAGCTCAAAGAGGGAGATGTCGTCAAAATTGCTCTTGGTGTTCACGTTGACGGTTACGCCTCCAACGTGGCTGACACCATTGTGATTGGTGCTGTTGATGAGCGTGTTGCCAATTTGTTGGCTGCTTGTCACTACGCCTCTGAAGCTGCCATCCGTACCATGGAACCTGGTAAACGTAACTGGGACGTCACCAACGTGGTTTCCAAGGTGGCTAAGGTGTTTGGTGTTGTTCCATTGGAGGGCATGTTGTCTGCTAGTCAATCTCAGAATGTTTTGATTGGATCTAAGGAGATCATTATCAACCCAACCGACTCCCAAAAGGCTTCTGTGGCCACCGCCACTTTTGAGGACGCTGAGGTCTACGGTTTGGACATCTTGATGTCTACTGGAGATGGCAAGGTTAAGCAATCTGAGGCAAGAACCACCATCTACAAATTGACTGGTAACACGTATCAACTCAAGCTCAAGGCCTCGCGTGCCGTTTTGAATGAGATGAAGTCCAAGGCTTCCAACTTTCCATTCTCCATTAGAAACTTGGACGAACCAACCAAGGGCCGTATGGGATTGCAAGAGTGTGTCAACCACAACGTTATGATTCCTTACGATGTCATGACCGAGAAGGATGGCTCCTTGGTGGCTCAATTCTTCACCACCGTGGCCGTCACCAAGAACGGTAACGTCAAATTGTCCTCTCCAGCTTTTGACATTGATACCATTACCCCAACCGCTAAAATTGAGGATGAGGATTTGTTGGCTGTGCTTGCCAAACCTTTGAAGGTGAACAAGAAGAAGGCCAAGGCTGCTGCCAAGTCTGCCTAGTTTTACAAAGCAAATTATCTAAGGGTAAGCACTTTCAACCATCGTAGTCAGCCAATGACGGTCAATCAATACTGTCCGAGCCCACCCTGGGCTTTTTTCACCAAGTAAATCACAAATATTATTAAATCCACCTCTGACGAATAGATTTATACCTTTAAATTTTTTTTAAACTTTAAATTGGTGAAATTCCCATATCGGGTCGTGAGCCCGCAAAGTCACCGTCGCTGCTCTTTATTACACGTCTACACCGTACCTTTTCCACGATGGTTGCAGCATCCCCCGGCTCGGATGCCCAGGACAAGTTTCCTGTTGCTAACCAATTCACACCGTTCAAACCCAAGCACTTGAAATTAAAGATCCGAACTAGCGCACGGCTAGGCGAAGGCTCTTCGGTGAAACAGAGACCAAAAGCAGAGAGAATCGCCGACTACGATGCTTCCACCCTGTACAAAAATCGTTGGAGGTTGAATCCACCAACTCCGGCTGTCACCGGTGTTCCCCTGGAGGACGAACCGCCTTTGAAAGTGCGGAAGACTGCGTTGTGGCCGAAAAAGAAGTCTTCATCGCGTGACAGCTCCATGGAAGCTGAAGGCGAGAACCACGTCGAGGACAAGAAGAAAACTTATGATGCTAATCTCAAGACAAAGGAATCGGAGCCTATAACGACACCGAGCAAGTTGCGCTCCAAGCCTACACCCGTGTCTAAAAGGGGAACCCCTGTCTCTAAGAGTGGCAACAAATCACGCAAATCTAAAGATCCGAAAGCGATGGATGTGGACTCCCCTCTCTCGGATAAGAGGAAAAAGACTCCGGAGCCGGAGAACCTTTCGACAGAAACTAATAATTCAAAAGAACCTTCGACCCCCAAGAAGAAAAAGAAGAATGCGAATATCAAACAATCGCCCAAGAAATGGTCTAACCCCTTCGGCTACGGGCCTCCACCACAAGAGGATGTCACAGCTCCCCCCACTGAGGAATTACAAAAGGACAATGACGATTTCTGTTCTGCGTGTGGATATTCGGGTATCTTTCTTTGTTGTGAGAGTTGTGTTAGATCATTTCATTTTGTTTGTTGTGATCCACCTTACGAGGAGGACAATTTACCAGAAGACAGTTGGTATTGTCGGGACTGTCTGGCAAGACGTGGTAATGCTAAGAAGTACAACGTTGGATTGTTCAGCAAGTTGTTGAATCAGGCAGAACTGCGTAATCCTGTATCTTTCAAACTACCGAAAAAGATCAGAGAGGCATTCGAAGGGGTTCATACGGGAAAACATGGAGAATATTTGGATAATTCTTTCAAGCCTGAAAAGACGGTGAAAGCAGGTAAACTCGAGGAGGCTGACCCCGATATCGTTTACGGTAAAGATGGTAAACCTCTGGTTTGCTACCGTTGCAAAGAAACCGGACTGCATGGTCGCTCCATTACTCAATGCGAATATTGTTCCTGCTCATGGCATCTTGACTGTTTGGATCCTCCTTTAGCTACTTCAAAGACTTTAGGTACAAAGTGGAAGTGTCCCAATCATGTGGATGATTTGCTCCCACCGAAGAGAAGACTCAAGAAGCATGCAGTTGTGGACGTTTCTATGACCCGTGGTTTTGAAAATGATGGGGATATTGATATATTATCCGATGAAGAACCTGTGGGATTGGAGACTCCAGCCTTCTTCGAAAACAGAAATACGGAAGACGGTGTGAGTGCTCCAATCACCAACGAGAAATTCACCGTTATCAGTAGTGCCAATGTGGTGTACAAAATTCCAGAACGAGGAATTGTTTTAGACTTTATTGAGAGAGCTAAAGAGAAGAAAGAAGAGGAGATGGAGAAGGTGAAAGAAGAAAATGCAATAATCGTGCCGTCTCTGGATTACCAAACGCGTGAATTGGTGGATGAATTTAGTCAACTGAGCAGAAAGCCTTTAGGTTTACGTTTGGACATTAATGATTTGATAACAGCCGCGTTGGGTTCACCACAAACTGAAGAAACAATTTCACCCGAAGAGTTGCAAGAACTAAGACAGATTAAACGACTCATGGAACTTAAGGGGAAGGACAAACTACAGGAATTTTTGCGGTCATAGCATTCATAGCAATTTATTCATCATCTGAGTCGCTCATTTGGTCAGCGTAGTTAACCACAGAAGCGTTTCTGGAACTTCTTCTCGTTGGAGTAGAGTCAGCAGATTTCATCCTTTTGGGGGATGAGGTTGCAACTGGAGTTTCCGCAACTCTTGCCTTTTTAGCTTTAGACTTTGGTGTTGTCTTCGCTTTTTCTGACGGAGGCTCTGAAACTCTTACTTTTTTCGTTTTGGGTTTTTGTTTGGACTTCGTTTTCTCTGTCGGAATCTCTGCAACTGGAATATTGGGTGTTGTTGCTGGGATAACTTGGGCTGGTGGAGGTTTCATCTCTGTTCTCTTGTGCCTGAGCTTATTCTTGATGATTCCCGTAAGCCTTTTCACGATAGCATCACTCATAAATGATGTTGATACCACTTCTTGAGCCTCTGGCGAATCTGTGGCTTCGAACAAATCAGCTGGTAACTCATAAGATCCAGGCCAGGTTTGAATGATCATTGATCTGTGTACGGCGAATTCTCTCACCACCAATTGAGCAAGATCAGAAAGCATATAGATCGTTCTAGAGTCCCCGGAGTCGATGAGAGCATCTTTGTACTGTTTCATTCTGTTAGCCAAGTAATAAAGCAACGAAATGTTATCTGAAGTGGCCACCAAGTCCAAATAGAAAATGATGTATTCTAATGCAAGAACGAGAGCTTTCAATGTCAATTCTTCTTGGTCATCACTTGGAGTTTCAGCCTGATCAACAAATTCCATGAACTCGGAGTGATGTGCAATCATATAGAGCATTCTCACGAATATCCGTTCAAAAACTGTATCTTGACGTGCCACGCGACGAGCCATGGTTGCACGAATCCAAATTTTTGTTTCGTTCTTCAGAGCAACATCTGGTTCAAAAGCTGAGAAAAAAACAAGAGCCAAGAACTTCTCGCTCACGAGGTTGAAATTGATATATTTGCGCAATTTCGACAGAAACCCCGCAGTTACATTGGAATTTGGATCCTCAGTCAAATAAGCTAGAGCACTCAATGTTTGGGGTTTGATCATCTCGTTGTAAATGGAAGCTTTTGCCAATTTAAGTAATCCCAAACCAGCATGTAATCTTAATCTGGCTTGAACACCTGGCGGAGTTGGGAAGCTGGGAGATTTGGCATTGACAATCTCACCAGAGTTATTGACGTATGTGAAAAGCATTTTGAAGACGGGCTCTGCAACTTCATTAACCTTTGAAAGATCATCCTTGATCGACAACAATCGATTGACAAACACTTGTAATGCCATCATTTTATCATAACAATCTCTGTTCTCACCTGCCTCCAGTTGTTCATCGGTAACCCATTCATCTTCACCTCCCACGACTCGGTTTTTCAGCAAAACTTCTTTAATAAGCAAATTGGTTAGTTCTGTTGCTCTATATTCGATAGCATCCGGATTTAACAGGAATATCTGCGAAATCGCCATCAAATGCGTGGTAAAACTTGATTCTTCTGAATCTAGCGGCCAAATAATATCCACGATGTACTCCAACTCCTTTGTGGGTCTCATTTTGGCCAAAATTTTTATTGAATATTTGCATTCCATTGGACTGCCATCCACACATAATTGTTGCAAATTCGGAACACAGTTTTGTGGAATTTCCTTACCAGCCTTGTAGATGACTTTGAGAGATGAAACAAGAGAATCACGAGATTTAGCAGAGATTTCGCTGTTTGACAATCCCTTGATCGAATTTGTAATCTCCACCAAATGAGCATCCAAAACTTGTGGAGCCAACTCAGACAAATTCTGCAAGAATTCTTCAGCGTCCACCTTGAATTTTGGATCTTTTGTCAAACTGTGCAGATGTCCCACATTTGATTTATTGGAAAGAATGAATCCACTCCGGTACATCAACAATTTCAAAGTTTTCACCATTTGACTAGAGGAGACGTTTTTGGAAGTCGATTTAACATTCTTGGGATCGGCCAATTTGTTGAGCAGTTCCTTCATTGAATTTCTAACGAGATCGTAGTCAGATTCTGCTGAAGTGATTAGAGAGATCAATCGGAAGAGTCTCTTGTTGTTCAAAGAAATCAATTGGATCAAACAGTTTCTTCCATTTTGGGGCTCTGGAAATCTCGCAGTTAACCAGTCGATCACTTTTTGTTGTTTTTCACCTTCAAGTTCCAACATTTGAGTCACTGCATTAGCCATCTGGGTTTGTCTCCTGAGCATGGAATAAAAGGCAGATTTCGGTTTCGATTCAAGATTATGCAATAAAACCATGAGTTTTTCAACTCGTTCAGCTGGATTAGATTCCAAGGGAATTAAACTTTCAAAAAGATGTAGATCAACCGAAGCATTGATGCTGTTATCATCGATGTAGATCAAATTGAACAGCTTTGTAGGGATCCACCCGATCATTTGATCCAAATCGGAATTACCCTGGTAAAGTTTTGAAGAATTTTGGGAGTAAACCATACACAAAACTTTGATGATTTCCTCTCTGATTTCCGGGTGTTTTTCTCGTATCAGTAGTCCAAGAGTTTCCATCAACGTTGGCTCCAGTAATTTATCAGCAATGGACGAAAGACTTTTGGATGCCACCAGCCTCACCCTTTCATCAGAGTCTAACAGTGACTTCGTTAAGCCTTTAAGAATATCGCCCAAATTTTCTCTTTTGGACAAAACTCCAACGGCTGATTTTGTCCAAGTTGACCGGACATTGGGTGATATATCTAAAGCTTTTCTACGCCAACTTGTCCACGTATCTGCGTGGACCGTTCTGATCTCAATCATTTTGCCCACCGTTTCCGTGGCCAGCATTCTAACCTCTTCATCCTCTGCCTCAAACTCGTTGTCAACTAATCCTATCACTGAAGTCAAGAGATCGGGAACGTATCTCCATAATTCCACCAACAAGACGTGTACTTTTTTCAATTGAGATTGATCTGGTTTACCTTCATCATCACTTTCCACGTTTTCCTTGCCTTTGGTGTTCTCATAAACGATCTCACTGACGAGTTTGGTGACCTGTCTGCTCAATCTATCGACGTTTGATCTGCAAATCTCAAGAGAGATGTTGAATCCGGGAGCAGTCGTCATCGACATCTTGGACGCATTTGTCAAAAACTTGTTTATTATCAATTTCAGGACATCCGTGGGAATCTCGTCGCATTCAGAGATCACATCACTCAAAATAGAACTGACCAAAGGTTCCAATTTCTCATTCAAGTCCAATCCATAGACAGTTGTGAACAATAAATCGATGAGTTTCTCCGATGTGGGCAAATCCGTGATGAGAACTGTTGATTTGGACTCGTTCAGCTTCTCCAGTAGTCTAACATGTTGCTGATAATAGGATCCTGTCTTACTTAGCCCTTGTAATTGACCAAAGAGAAACTTGAAAATTTCATTCAATTGAGACGCACTGTAAGGAGCCTCGGGTGCATGAAGTCTCAGAATATCAGCTAAGCAACAGGCCACATAAGCCTGAACTCCCTCATTGGAATTTCGGAGTAATTTCTTGTCTACTAGCTTGTCCTTTATCGATTCGCATGAGGCGAGATTTAAGGACGCTGCCGATGCGGAACTCAGCTCTACACTGAGCGTTTCCAAACGTGATTCCAGCTCCTTTGGAGAAATCGGCAACCTCACGCTGGGGACAATCTCCTGGTTGAACGCTAACGACTTGGTGACCATGACGCGTGGTTGTGAGGCTCACAAGATATACGCGGGGTCGTGCGCGGGCCTAAATTTATTGCAAAAATAATCCTAAAAAATGCATCTAAAGGTGAATTCGTAAGTTGCAATTTGAGTATCAACGATTGAAACATATCTACGGTTCAGCAAACATTCCCATTCTCATTCACTGAACTCGTCCGCTTAAAGAGGTGTCCGTGCGGCTCGTAGGCTACGGCCCCGCTTCTACATATATAAACTTATCATTTCTCATTAAGCATCGAATCTATACTTTCATCATCAACCGCTTGTGATACTACACTGGGTCTTGGATCCTCGCGAGGTTGCAACATCGAATCGTTGGCGATTCCAGCAACGTCGTCGGACCATCTAGCTGCTCTTGGTGTAATTCTTGCGTTTTGTAACCGTCTTGTGATGTCCTGTGAACTTTTGCCACCACCGAAGCTGAAATGGCGTTTATACGAGTTGAGTGACTCCACATCTGATGGCTGTCTGTGACGTGTGGTGGCACGTGTTAGCGTTTGTCTCAATTGGTTTCCCAGTTGAGTTTGGGGATCATAATCGTTTGGTAAATCCTCTTCTGGAGCCATGATTTGTTCGCCATCGGCAATGGATTGCTCTCTAGAGAGAGGTTTTCCCATTCCGTAGACAGGGAACACTCCACGGGGACTCTGGACTTTGCGGATCCTCGATTTTGTGGAACGTACAGATCTATTAGTGTGAGCTGACCGTAACGAACCGGCTGAAGATAAAGGATGGAGACTCGGACCGTAGATTCCCACTGGGTTCTGTTCGTCGAAGCTGGACGAATCGGAAGGCAGTTGTTCTTTGTCTTGATCCAGAGGAACCCTCACCACACGAGAATCCATGTTGAGTTCAGGTTGTTCATCACGTTGATCCCATTGAGGCAGATTCAAGCGTTTTTGATCCATCTCAATCACTACGAGATGCAAGTACCATGGCAAGGACAGGCCGAAGAATGCGCCTCCCACGATGTTACCCAAAGTAACTGGGATCATGACTTTCCAGATGTATGTAGGCACTGTGAGCGGAGCATTGTTGAATAATCCCACGCTCACAATGAAGAAATCGGCAACCACATGGTTGAATCCCATAGCGACGAAGGTGAAGATTGGCATGATGATCATTATTAATTTCACGTGAAGAGGTTTAACCATGAGCTGCAGATAAACGGCAAGACATACACAGAAGTTACCGGCGATTCCCTTTGCAAAGGATTGCGCGAAATTGAATTCCGCCTTTTCCATGGCCATCTGGATTGTTCCGCGGGCAAACTGTTCCGTGGATGAAATCCCACTGGCATGCATGAAAATGTAAACCACAAAGATTGTGGACCCCAGATTGAAGAAGAACGAGATGAACCAAGAGATCAAAAGATCCATTATGGTCACCGCTCCACGAAGTAACCCAACTGTGAAGAATAAAATGTTTGAATTGAACAAATCAACACCCATGACAACCACGTTGAAAAGTCCCAACCCATAGACAAGACCCTGTCCCAGTTGGATAATTCCTATATAGTTGTCTATTAGTCCTGGATTTTGGGCATGGACCATGACGTGAAGCATACCTCCCACACTGAACAAGATCCCACCCATGATCGAGTTGATCATGAGAGTATCGAGTCTCAAACGAGACTTTTTCATTGCTGTGGCTACCACTGCCAGTGCGGCTTCATGGGTTGTTATGTAATAGGTATCGTCAACCATACCTTACTATCGAAAAAGATGAGAAAGATATGACACGATGACTAAATAACAATACTCTGCCCCCAATAAAATGGTAGAGTTAGAAAAAATTCGGACGAGCCGTGTTACCGCTCCCGTGGATATGTTAGCCAGATTAGGCAGGCCATCTCTGCCGTCTGCCCGGCACTTCTGATTGGATTGCTACAGCAAGCCTTGGTTACGAAAAGGCCATTACAACATTTCTAAATTGGTCAAATAAATTGATGAGATAGTTCGTAAGCTTCAATTCACACTGAAGGTACAATAAATGATTAACTTGAAAAATTATTGACATTTTTGCCTGTTCCGGAGTCTCGGAGACGGCATCTGCCGGGCATCTAACGGGCGCCTTACGTAATCATGGCCAGTATGACATTCCAAACCAAAGTAGCTATGCAATTAAAGGGGAAGATCAATTCTTGTCTCAATAGACAAAAACTTATGATGCTAACCAATGGCCAAAACAAAAATGAAATTTTGCAAGTTGTGATGTAGGTGGTCTCAAGGCGGTGTTTCAAATTGGCCCTGTCCCAAAGACAATCGAATACGACGAAAATGAACTGACAGAAGGGAGTTCCCATGACTTGATCCAGCAAGATTCTTAGGAGTGTGATGTTCACTTGGGAGAATAAAAATGCAATCCAACACGTGGAGATTATCCCGTTGATAACCCCCCAAACGAGGAATTTGAAATGTTTGTTGAGATCGTACTGTCTCTTGTAAAGTTGGTTGATCGATTGAGCCATACAACTAGTCTGTGCTCCGAGAACAACGCATCCCAACAGCCAATGGTATCCGTTAATACGTTCCAGATACAAATAAACCAAATAAATCAAAAATGCTTGAATGGCTATCGCGTATGACCATTTTTCCCTCAACGGGTCATACGTTTCATAGGCGGATCCAACCGGCAATGGCAACGATTTTGTCACGATTGAGTTTTGTCGCTGTGGCATTGGCGGCTCCTGTCGACGAGACCCCGAAAAATCCCGTAGTTCTACGTCGCTCATGGTGATCTTGAAACAATCTTATCGAATCTCGCCTAGCACGAAGGATGCTGTCGTGTGACACTCACGTAGATCCGCACGTGGGTTGTCGCACCAAATACTTGTCTAATTTGAGAATCATTTTTAAATTTGAAAAGTGAGTCCTAATTCATAGTGGTTGGTCTCGTGGCTTGTGTGTCCAATTATTAAAAATCAAAATCTCTGGTGAGCCGCACGTGAGAATCTTCTCGAAACGGGTCAGAGCTTGAAGCACTAGCAGCTCAGCTCAGCTCGCCTAAGTTTGTACGGAATATTTCACAATGGTTGTCCACAACCCTAACAACTGGTACGTGCTAGTCTCTGGGTCTCTTCTAACATAGGCACTGGGTCGACAAAAATGGTATGCCTTGGTCAAAGGAATATTTTGGCAAGGAACTCGCAGAGCTGACTTTGAATGACGAACTCGAGTTCATCAACACAAAACTGGTATCTTTGACTGGAGATTGCGATGTCACCCAGAGAAAGGGAAAGACAAAGTGTATTTATGACATGAAGCTTGAGCTGTCGGTGGACGTCAAGGGTGAAGAAACCAGCACTGTAACCATCACTGTGCCCGAGCTTTTCCACGATCAAGATGAGGATGAATACGTTTTTGAGGTTTCTGCCTCGCCACATAGGGACGCGGTCCGTAAACAGTTTGTTCCACTATTGAAGGCCAAGCTGATGAAGTACCAGCCTGATTTGATCGGGTACCACGATTCGCTTCTTAAGCACAATTCTAATTAGACGATAAATTGATGCAATTAAAGTAGTATACATTAAAACCATGATGGAACACCCTTGGCTGGCCGTTCGATGCCGTTGAAAAACCCGATACCACCTTTAATCCGGGTCCCATCATCTCCCTGGATCCATGAGAATTGGTTATCCTGAACGTCTTTCAAGACCCTGAATGCGTCCACAGTGCTGTAAGGTACTCCATCGTTTGGATCGTAATATTGCGCAGGCTGTCCAGTGATGGAACAGTTCTTTTTCTTACCATTTGGCAAATAGATACCCACAGGAGCTTGTGTCTTGATTTGGATCTCGTTCTCGTCCTCCTCCTCAGAATACTCAAACATATCATCATCCTCGATCTCTTCTCCAAATCGAGGCATTTGATTCAACACATAGTCAAACTCACGGGCGTACAGCTTGTCGTATGGGGTGAACACGTTGTCAGTTTTTGCGTCAGTGGCTCTAACGTGCAAAACAGGTTCCGTTTCCATTGCTTGTCTCACTGCTGGTAAGATCGATTGAGGTCCAAACACGTACTCCTTCATTTGCATGACTGTAGGAGCATATTTGAAGTTCTCGAACACCAAGTGGGACATCGCCACGAATTGTGGTGGACCTTGATAGAGGTCCTCCTCCTTTTCAGGTTCCTCAGGAGTTTCACTTCTGTCCTCTTCAGCCGGCTTGACCTTTGGAGATCCAGATGGACTTGCTGGAGTATCGTCATCAGCAAATGTAACCTTTTTCACCTCTTTCTTGGGCTTGGATTCGGGGGTGTCCACGTCCATCGGTTCCGTTTTGATCGGAGTTTCCTCTCTCATCTCGACATCTTTGTCTTCAGAGACTGGTTCTGCTGTGTCTGTTGTTTCTGGTTCAGGTTTATCTTCCGTTCTTTCTGACTGTGCCTTTTCTGCCTCCAATTTGGCCTTTTCTTCAGCTTCCTGTTTGAGCCTTTCAGCTTCAGCTTTTGCCTTTGCCTCGGCTTCCAACCTAGCCTTCTCCTCTGCCTCCAGTCTTTCTCTCTCCTCCTGTAACTTCTTCATCTTGTATCTCTTCGTCTTCCTTTCTTTGGCCAGTGCTATCCTCTTGCGATGTTCGATCTCCATGGCTTCGTCGTATGGAGTGATATAAACACCATGAGACAGGAATCGCACAAAGCTCTCCATTTTCATCTTTTTGGCAGCTGCCAACGCGCGCTGGCGCTCCTTTTTCTCCGTTTCCTGTGCATAGAATTGAGTCAGAGAAAGAACATTCTTCTTCTCCGTCTCCTCCGCCTCGGCCAAATGTTCCTCGAGAGTCATCTCAATTTCTTTCTCTTTCTCCACAGGTTTGTACAGAGCTCTTCTCTCCTCACTCTCTTTCAATCTTTGAGCTGTGGCCATCTTGTTCTCAATGGCAGAGGCACGAGATGACGATCTCCGTGAAGTTTCCAAAAGAGACTCTGCACTGGGTTCCACTTTCCTCTTCTTCGGTGCCTGCACCCTGGGTTTCTTGATCTCTGGAGCAGCCCGTGCTTTCTTCTGTTTTGCCCTCTTCCGTGCCTTTTCAGCAGCTTGTAACTCTTTCTCACCCTCACTCTCATCTTCAGAAACATCGGATCCGGACTCTGATGACAGCATTTCATCAGCATCAACCTCGACGGTCTCATCCTTCTCTTCCTGTTCATCTCCGCTTTCGTCCTCCTGCTCGCTTTCGCTCTCTGATTCCTCGAATTCGCCATCCTCACCTTCCTCCTGGAAAAGCAGATTCACGTTCTCGTCATCTTCTGTCAAGGGCTTTGTCTCCTCCTGTAATTCCTCCAATTCCAATAGTTTCTTCAACCGCGATCCAGCATTGGAACGCCGTTGCCGTGTGGCAATAATACTCTCGAATTCCTCCTCTGACTCGGAACTCGACATGATTGAAATGGTGAGCGGCTTCCACTCGATGTGATGAGACAGCACACTACCCGACACCTTCAACCTGATTTTGCAATCTGTTTATGAATTTATTTAGACTATCCAGATTTGTTCGTCATAATTCCGGTCTGACGGCAATTTCTGCTCTGGAGCAGGCTCATTTCAACCAATTAGCCTCGACATGGTGGGACGTCAACGGATCGCAACGAATCCTTCACAAGATGAACCTTGTCAGAATGCAATTCGTCACGGAAACGATAAAGAATCACTTGCCGATAAACGACGGTGCCACTTCAGAGGACGAGATCTACATTCCTCCTTATGACGTGAATCTTTTGGGACCCATAGCACCTACCATAGTGGGAGAACAGGACGCTAAACGTCGTGAAGTGTTGAAAAATACACAGCTGAAATGTTTAGATGTCGGTTGTGGAGGTGGTATATTCAGTGAGTCACTCGCTAGATTACCCTATGTTGACTCTGTGAAGGGAATTGATCTTTCAGAACAAGTTTTAAAAGTGGCTGAACAACATAGACAACTGGATCCAATGCTAACGAAATTGAGCTACGAATTAAGATCTGTTGAGTCTGTGGAAGAACAATTCGATGTGGTGAGTCTGTTTGAGATGTTGGAACACGTGGATTATCCCTCAGAGGTTTTGAAATCTGCCACCAGATTGGTGAAACCTGGAGGTTGGATGTTCCTCTCTACGATTAATAGAGACTTTGTGTCTTGGTTCACAACGATTGCCATGGGTGAATATGTTTTGAAAATCGTTCCCAAGGGTACTCACACCTACTCGAAGTACATAAATGAGACAGAGATTGAACAATTTTTCGAAAAGATGCCAGAATGGAAGATTAAAGAGGCAAAGGGATGCGTATATCTTCCCTCATACGGCTGGAAATTCACAGAAAATGAAAAGGTCGGTAACTACTTCATGGCGATCCAAAAGGTGAAATGAATTTGTAAATAATTAAACTTTAAGCAGCCACCTCGCGTTCCTCTTTAGGTTCTTCATCGACAAACGACGGTAATTGATCCTCTGTTCCCAGATATGAGGGCAACCCGGTTTCCCCCATTTCACTTTCATAATTCATATCTTCTCCCAAGGCGTCCAATTCGGCGTCCAGTTCACTCTCGCTGATATCGTCAGGCACATCGTAGTTCATGGCCAAAGAATCCTGTAATTCATTGGATTTATCAATCAGATCCAACATCTCTTCTTGCAATGCTTCGATCTTATCGATGTTGATCTTTCCATATGTCTTTTTAAGTTCTCTATTGGCTGATTTCATGGCATCCACAGTGATCATAGTATTCTTCAAGTTCTCCGTTGTCATCTGGGCCTGCGACATGTTCCAGCTCTGTGATTGCAACTGATCCATTTGTGCTTCCAGCTGTTTTCTCTGCTTCAAGAGCTTCAAAGCTCTTTGTTTTATCGCTTGTTTCCCTGGTCCCTCTCTCATTTTGGATAGCTTTTGCTGATAAGTTGCCAATTCACCATTAATCTTCGCCAATTTCACATCGATGGATGAAACACGGTCATCGATGCTATTCATGGCATCATTCAATGATGGTTTTGGTGCATTATTACGGGTTCCAAATAGACGATTCATCAAGGAGGTTGCACACTCGAGCTCCCCACGTACGCCACATTCGGCCCGCACGACCTTCCCACTTAACGAAGCTTAGTCACGATGGGGTCATGATTACTATAGCCTACAGAGTAAAATGACCTCAAAGGGTGCACGTAAATTAATTTAAATAAATGTAGTTATCAGCTGATTTATTGTCCAGAGTTTTTCGTAATGGCAAATCTCATAAGTCGATTTTTCAATCCTCGACCCGATTTTTCACCTCCAATGTTCTCAGACATCAAAGAGGCTCTTGAAGCTTACAGTGAGTACAAACGGTCAGGA
This sequence comes from Kuraishia borneana, assembly GCA_030569035.1. Lineage (NCBI taxonomy): Eukaryota > Fungi > Ascomycota > Pichiomycetes > Pichiales > Pichiaceae > Kuraishia > Kuraishia borneana. The sequence continues at coordinate 334,745 of JAJMJT010000006.1, forward strand.
CATTTGAGTCCCGACTAGCTTGATGTGTTGAATCTAACTTAGAAAATGGAGAAATTTTAATCGTCATGGACGACGAGGATCGTGAGAACGAGGGTGACTTGATCATAGCGGCCCAACATGCCACGCCGGAAAAGATGGCATTCTTGGTGCGGTACTCCTCTGGTTACATCTGTGCACCTCTCAGCACCAAGAGAGCCGACGAGCTCGAGTTACCATTCATGATCCCCAACCAGTCCGACAGACACGGAACTGCCTACACAGTGACGGTGGATTACGAGGCCGGTACCACAACGGGAATCAGTGCCTATGACCGTGCTTTGACAGTTTCTAAGCTCGCAGACCCTAGTTGTGGACCCAAAGATTTCATGAGACCGGGTCACATCGTTCCTCTTCGTGCCAGAGATGGACTGCTAAGAGTCCGTAGAGGCCACACGGAAGCTGCTGTTCAACTGTGTGAGCTGACCGGCTTGGAGCCTGCCGCCGCCATTGGAGAACTTGTCAGAGACGAGGACGGTATGATGATGAGACTAGATGATTGTGCGGAGTTTTCTAAGAAGCATGGGTTGAAAATGGTCAATCTGGATCAAATTATCGAGTACATGGACAAGACCTCTAGTTAAATGTACGTAATTCTTATTAGTATCATTGATTTTATTAGTTCTTACATTCTATCCACAGGAGTGATTCCCAACAATCTCAAACCGTTGCCCAAAGTCTGTCTAACACAGGCAAACAGGGCCAAACGGGCAAGCATCACTTCCTCCTCCTCTCCGACAACTCTCAACACTTTGTAGGTGGAGGAGAATTGATGGGCCAATTTGAAAAGATATGTCACCACGGTGGAAGGCTCGGAGTTTCTCATGGCAAAACGTAAAGTATCTGGGTACTGAGATAGCACCTTGACCAAAGCTGACACCTTCTGCTTTCTAGAGTCGTAGGCCTCGTATTCCTCGCTGTCAGCAGCTGGCTCTTCACCAACGATGGTGGCCATATCAAACTTAGCATCCAAGTACTTCTCCTCTGGAACGTTGGCCAATCTCTCGATAGATCTGAGTCTCGAGTGAGCATATTGCAAGTATGGACCGGTGTCACCCTCGAAGGACAACATTCTTTCCCAACTGAATTCGTAATTGTAGACACGTTTAGCACTCATATCCTGGATCATGACGGCAGCGATTCCAACGAGATCAGCAACCTTCTCGGCATCCTCGATCTGAGCGTACTTCTCCTCGTTCTTTTTCATGATTTCCAACATCTTCTCCTTGGTGGTGTTCAAGATATCGTTCAAGAAAACCACAGTACCGGCTCTTGTACTCATACCGAGGACCATACCGAAGTTGACGTGCAAGAGCTGACCAGCCTTAGGGTTAGCCCAGTCGTATCCCATCAAATCGAGAATCTTGAAGAATTGCTTCACGTGCAAATCTTGTTGCGATGCGATCACGTAGATCATCTTGTCGAAGTTGTACTTTTCCTTACGATCCACGGCAGCTCCGATATCACGGGACAGATACAAAGAGGTTCCATCGTTCTTCTGGACCAAAACTTTGCCGAGTTTCTTGTCGTATGGAGCCAAGTTCACCAACAAAGCACCTCTGTCCTCGGTGATCAAATCCTTCGACTTCAGGGTTTCAGTGGCAGCGTCCATGGCAGTTTGAGACACTTGAGATTCTCCCGAATACACGTCAAACTTGATGTTGAGACGGGCATAGGTGTCGATATAACGTTCGATGGACAAATCTCTGAATCTTTTCCAGATCTTTTCAGCTTTCTCATCTCCTTCCGTCAATCTCTTGAAGAAGGCACGAGCCTCTTCATCGATGGAGCTCACACCATCTTCGCCCAAAGCCTCCTTTTCGGCCTTGATATCGTTGTTGATCTTGACGTAGACCTGGAACAAATGGTCGATTGGATCAGCAGCTAAAGCCTCTTCAGACCCGTATTTGTCGAATCCAACAGCCAAGACACCAAACTGTTTTCCCCAATCTCCCAAGTAGTTCATTCTAACAACATCCCATCCAAGCTTTTCGTACAAGTTGGACAAGAATCCTCCAATAATGGTGGATCTCAAGTGTCCAGCGTGGAAAGGTTTGGCGATGTTGGGGGATGAAAACTCGATAATAATCTTCTTTCCCAACCCAAGAGGAGCAGAACCGTAGGCATCCTTTCTTGTCAAAATGTCTCTGGTCACCACAGACAAAAGCATAGAATCATCAAACCAAAATTGCAAAAATTTACCTTGAGGAACAACTTTGGAAAGGTAACCTCCAAGAGGGAATTTGGTAGCAATGTCCTCAGCCATGGCGTTCAAATCTCCCTTCAATCTAAGTCTGGGGAGAGCCACTAACAAATCACCTTTGTCCAAAGTCGTCGACCACTCCAAAGCGGGGAAGACAATCTTTTTGTCAACTCCAGTGAGCTTGGATAAGTGTTCTGTAATGTAGTTACGACCAAGGTCCACGACGTTGGATTCTGGGTACGAGTCCTCCACTGCTGGAGGCACCTCGAGATTGAGCTTTGTCAAGTTAGCAGAAAGTGCTTCGATAGATCCTGACATAATTCGTGGTAATCTAGAAAGGTTCTTGAGCATGAAGTTAGTTTTTTCACGCCCGCGGAGGATTGGCAGACGGGTCCGCGCCGATGACATTACCGGATTGAGCCGCAACTGTCTTCAATGTCGATACGACACCTTTCCAGAAGGGCTAAGGATATACCTAGTCTCGAAGAGTTCATTTATATGAACTCTGCCAAGACTTTCTACCGTCAAGTTATTCGGACTTGTTACAGTAAGTTTCCTGTGTGAGAAGACTAACGAGAAATCGACGATCATAGTATGAGAAATTCCCTGCTTGATTGGGCAAGAAGTGAATTCCGTTCTCATTCAACACGTGAATTGGATACAAGAAGGTATTTGCTGGCCACGGGGAAGAACCAGTTCCGTGACGTCTGCAAACAGATGCAATTGCAGGACATTGACATTGAGTAATTGAAAAGTTTGAAAATTTTAAAATCTACGACAGTTGACAAATGGTAATATGTACATGGAATGCTAACGTTTGACCCACGTTGGCGCCTTTCTGGCCTTGACCTTTCCGGGCTTCTTTCTCTCTGCGTGTCTCATGTCTCTTGTCAAGCACTTGCCCTGTCTCAATCTTGGTTTAAGCAACGGGTTGTGAATAATGAGACCTCTTGCTATTCCCAGAGCCACTGCATCAGCCTGACCCGTAGTTCCACCACCTCTCACTTTGACAAACACGTTGTATTTACTCTCCGATGCCACCACTTTCAATGGATACACAACTTTGGATCTATCGCTAACCCTGGCGAAGTAGTCGTCCAATGTACGTCCATTGATGAGGATCTGGCCTTCTCCCTCCACAAGATACACCTTTGCAGAGGAAGTCTTACGGCGTCCCACACTCACCGATCTGCCAAACTGATCTAGAGTCTTTTGCACCTGTGGGACTCTGGTTTCGTCTCCACCACGTCTAAATGGGAGCAACGATTTGATCAGCTCACCGGTTTGCAGCTGTGGGTCGATAGAGCCTAATCTCACCAACTGTTTCACCAGTCTGTCGTGTTGCAACTTGGAAAGCGAACCACTTTGACCCACGATCGATCCGTACTGGTCAAACGTCAACCAATCCTTACGACTGGAAAGCCCCGAATCGTAAGGCAAAGAAATGTATTTGCGCAACAGCACATTTAGTCTCTCAACAAACTCCTCATGCATCGGATTACGAGCGTAGTAGTTGGGTGAAACGGGCACAACTCTGGTACGTTCCAACTCCGGAATATTAAACGACCCTAACGAGGGTTCTGTGTTGGCAAACGCGAAAACCTTCTTTGGCTGGGCGTAATTACGACGACGAGCAATAACATTTGCCACGGACGACGTGGAAAATAGCCTTGCAAATCGACTCATGTTGGAGAAAAGTGTCGAGCTGAAGTCGACAAGATGCAATTTTGTGCACTGGTACACGACCAACAATTTACAAGAGTCTACAATTCCACCAAAATCTCATTATTTCGTTGTATCTGAATTCGTCTCTGCGAATTTCTCTAGTTCTTCCGTTAATGCCGTGTTCTTGCGGGTCACCATGTAAAGATCTTGCAATCCGATCGTCTTACGTTTGCCATGTCTGATTAGTAGAATATTGAAAGATACTCACTTGGCAAAAGCTTCCAGGTCTTCTCCTAACGAGACTGGGTTAGTTGCATCGAATATTGAAGTACTCACCTGCTTGGTTGTAAACCAGTTCAACCAGACCGGCAATGAAACGGTCGCTAGCCACGAGATCTGGATCCAACAGAGCCACTTCGTGTTCCACCATTTGCGATATATGGAACCACAAAGATGCCTTGAGATTCTAAGTTAGTCCGCTTCGAATTTTCTGTTTTGAAACGTACCTCCACGACGTGTTTTTCGCCTTTAGTCATGGTCTTCATACGCGTACGCAGCCTCAGCTGCCCACATAACCGGGCTCATCTCTTCTCCATAATCTCAATGGAGCTGACGGCGTCGCCAAGCCTGGTGTCCTTTTTGGAACCTTATATTCCCAAGCCGAAGGAGGGACTTTTCGTTACGCTCACATACGCACAATCTCTCGATAGTCAAATAGCTGCTGCTCCGGGGCAACGCACGGCCATCAGCGGCGAACAGACCAAGGCCATGACTCATTACCTTCGCCACAAACACGAGGCCATTCTTGTTGGAATCGGTACGGTGCTGGCGGATGACCCAAAGTTGAACTGTCGCTATGCAGGGAAACCTCATGCCCTACGACCCGTGGTGGTAGACCCAACTTTCAAGATGAGAAACTTGTACAACGGAAGTGCACTCCAACGGGAGAACCCACTAGCTCCAGTTGTGTTGATAGGTGAGGACGTAGAGATCAACGAGGTTTTGGGGTTTGCCGTCATAAAGCTGCCCGTCAAAGATGGCAAGTTCGAATGGAGCTCCATTCTCGGAGCCCTGCGTGGAGCTCATTTGAAGTCGGTGATGGTGGAAGGGGGTGCCAAGATAATCACGGGATTGTTGGAGCATCCCGAATTAATAGACAGTCTAGTCGTAACCGTTGGAGGTGTGTATCTGGGAAATGGCGTTGGTGTGAAGCCAAATCCAACAAAGTTGAAAGAGGTTAAATGGTGGGGAGACTCTGATGCGGTGATGGCTGCGAAATTATTCTAAAATACTCAAATTTTCGAGTTATCTTAAAATTGGATTCTACAGATTTCATTTGATTCTAATTTTTACATTACGAGAAACTTACAAACAGATTCTGTAACTGGCGTATCTTCCCGATGTCTCACTTCTTCTGATGATCTTCACAACTTGTCCCCTCTTCAATCCCAAATATCTCGCCACGGGATCCTCTCTTTGAATACGCGGTAATTGAGACTCCTTCAACCTATATCTGGCCAATAGTTCCTTCTTTTCATCGGTAGACAATCTGATATGTTTGGGCACCAACTCGTGATGGGTGATATTAACAACGACGTCAGCTTCTTGGAACAACTCAACAGTGGCTGGTTCGGCAGCAACGATAGCCTTGGTGGCAGCAGGAGTCAAAGAATTTTGATAGATGAAAATTCCAGTGGAGAAGTTCTTTTCGATAAGATGCGAGCAGAAATTTTTCATCGTGTTGACACCAACACCCGGTTCGTCACAAAATTCCACCCATAGAGAACCCAACTCAGGGTATTTCTCTAAAGCCTCGGCCGTTGGGTTGGCTTGGAACGACATCAAACGTCTCTGCGGACGGTTCATGCTATCGCAAATTTTGACCCTGAACTCGTCCAAAGACATCTCGATTTCCTCTTGGGTGATGAAATATCCACGATCCCTCACCATCTCCTTGATCGTACGATATGCACGCCACAAACGGGAGACTTCTCTGTCTGTTTCTTCCATGGTGTTGTGTGAACTCCTGATGGCGTTGAAATTTTAATGTCCATATTGGTTCACGCACTACTACAAATAGAGGACAAACCCATTACTGGCTTTTAAACCTATAAACGAATTCCACATCCCCACTATTTTTCCAAATTCGAGCTTTCACTGTTGCCAAAGTCATCATCAAAGGTAATAGTTCTCCGCGGCAAGTGATCTCCATCCATTCTTCAGGAGGTCTCGCATCCTCCACAGGATCTGCGAATCTCTCCACTATAAATCCCAATATTTTCTTCATCCTCAACATATTGTAAGCAGTTAATTTTGTGACTCCCGCATTCAATGCAGGCAGTTGTGGAGTATCTGGGTCTGGTAATAACACAAACCCAACTTTTGGTAAGTCTCTTGTAGGGTATTTATTCAACAGTAAAGAGTTACCAACCCAATCAGGGAGAAACTCTTCCAGTTCCTCGAAATTGCTTTTGAGAGCACTCAAGGTGCTTTGGAAAATTTCTAATCTAGAGTTACCCGTGCTCTCTGAGATTTGTAAAGTCATCTGAGAAGGTAAATCAACGTAGGGAACTTCCGAATCCGGTGTCACAACCAAACTTGTACTGTCAAAGGCATCATATTTCGATCTGAGATGATTAATCAACGACCGCACATCCACAAAACTTTCTTGACTATCACGTCTCTCGTCTGAGATCGCTGGTGCTGGTGGAGGTGGAGTGCTCACACTGTCAGCCTTTTGTCTCCCGAAAAAGTTACGCTTCTTCTTTTCATTCTCCGTAACCACAGAAGATTCACTGGACACAGACATAGATTTCGGCTTGGGTGGTTGCAAATTTCTCGTCTCCCGGAATTTGGCATCCTCTTTCAACTCCCAATCGATGAAATCTTTGAATAGAGACTTTAGCATAATTTTACCCACATTGAACCGCAGAGACTCATCTTCATCCTCCTTCAGATTATGACGAGTGGCTGGATAAGATTTGAGAAATTCATCGGCATAGTACTCTGTATTCAAGAAAGAATTTTCAGCAAGGGAAACAAATAATTTTCCACTCATAACCTGGACTTTACACCAAATTGGTAATGTCTCAAAAGTTTGGTACTGTTGCACCAAATCATCGAACTCCTCGTCGTTATTGACATGATGTTTAGCCTCCAAGAGCTTACATTCGATGATATCCCACAGCTTGACATCACCTCCAGAATCTAACGTCATGACATACCTTCTATTGTTCAACAACCTTGCATTGATGAGTCCATTGGATCCCACTATTTCATTGACAGGTTCAACGTTAAATGGTATCACCTTCACCCCATTTAAAGGTTCATAGATAATCTCCAATTGACCTGAAGTCCCGAGTATAAACTCAGCGGATCCACCACCATTCGAAGACAAAAAGTAAGTTTCGGAATCATTTATCAGTTCATCCAAATTCATCGAGTCATATGGTCTATCTGATAATTGGCTAACCAAATCATACAAATCATCACCTGGACCATCGGCATTTTCTATTTCCATCTCATTTTGTTTAAAGAGATCCATGCTCTTGGTGAATTTTATTCCTTGGTACATCACCAACTTTGTGGTGATAGGTATTTTCCAGGAGGAGACAAAACAGTTTGGTTCGTTATTGGTTGTCTTGGAATCTCCTGCTGTTGATACCCATAACTTTTCGTTTGCCTTAACTATGGAAAGAACTCCATTTTCAGATTCCACGTTGGCAACCATCGTTGTGACTCCGAGATGTTCACTCATTTTATCATGAATGAAGGCATGATGACCCAGTTCATGAGCAGCGTCGTAGTTACAATTACGCATATCGGTCATCAGCAAATTTCCAGACGTGTCACCAGAATAAAAGACGTCAAAGTTGGAACCTTCCTTTTCTGAATAAAGAGAAACAACGGAGGTGTTGTGCATGTCAAAATTCTTCAAGATCCGGTTCGTACGGAAACACCAAAGTTTGATGGTGGTATCCGAGCTACCACTCAAGAAGTAATTGTCCTTCATGAACAACGACCGCACGTTGTCCTGGTGTCCCAAAAATGATCTCACGGGCCGCGTCATATCTCTTTTGTCGAACAACTTTACGATATTGTCTGGACCTCCACTCACTATCATGTCACCTCTTGAATCCAAGGAGTATATGGAACCTCTCTCTCCCATATTTTTATGTGTAGCCACCACGGTAGCTTTAGCAAGATCCCAAACACAAATCTTCTTATCCAACCCACCAGACACGACGGAATTTCCATAAGCTAAACATTTCACGTAGTCATCGTGATGACCCAAAGTGGTCACGCAATCTGTAGTTGGATTATACAGCTTTACCAGCAAATCCGATGAGCACGTCACAACGTTGGATCCAACCAGTTTCATATCATTGATCCAGTTTGAATGCACAGAGGAGGTTTTTTGAAGCTTGGCAGTATCCTTCGAGGAAGGAAGAGCGCTAACACCTTTTCTGATGGCTTGTTCGAGATTGACAATCTCGTTTTCTTTTGATGAGTTCTCGGTGACAAAAGCCTCTATCGATTCTGCAGTTAAATAATGAGTGTCATAATCGTCCAATCCGTCACTGGAACTTTTCTGAGAGGCAAATTCCCAAGTGGCCACGACTCCGTCTCGACCACCGGAGTACAAACAATTGGACTCTTCCGAAAAAAGCAACGAGTTCACCCCGAGGGAATGTCCTGAGCCTTCATGAGCATGACCCAAAGTGTAAGTGATCTCTCTTTTTCCTTTGCTTCGAGGCATTTGGAAAATTATCTTGTAGATTGAGGGGGCATGGAGAACAATCGATTGTGTCGCGCACTAACGTGGGGTTTGATCGATTTCCCGTTGGATCAATTTTTGGTGGTCTCGTGCCAGCCTTGCCAGTTCTCTTTGCCTCCACTGTTGAATTTCTTGTTCGATTTCTTTAGAGGTGACTGGATCTGTATCATCCAAGTCGACCTGTTCATCTAAATCAGATTTTTTCTGTTTGGGAGCAATTTTGTGGCCCTTTTCTATGGCTTCCAAAGCTCTATCTTTGGATGTAGACGTTTTTATTTCAATTGTAGGTTGTGGTTGTTTCTGTGTCTTTTTGACGAAAATTGGTCTCATCATCGGCGTATCCTCGGAAGAATCGGATGAAGAATCCTCTGATTCAGAGTCTGATTCCTCGGAAGAGCTCGAAGATCCACGAGACTCCTTGTCAGCCATGGTTTCATTCAAATCTGAATTTTCCACTGGTTTCGAAACGCTCGACTTGTTTACATTAGACGTCTTCAGCGCCGCACCGATGTCTGTGGCCACTTCAAGCTTCTTGACGGTTTCTTGCACTTCATTTCCAGATTCACGTTCCGAGTCAGAATCCGAGTCAGAGCTCTCTATTTGCTCCCCTTTGCCAGCAAAGTATCTTTTGTCCATGAGAAAGTGCTCACAAGTTGCCAATACGTGCGGTGCGATGGGGCGTGCACGCCCTCGAAAATAAAATTTCACAGGTGCTTCTCGCTAAACTACTAACCATGTCTGCCATATACAAGGCCCTTTCCGGCCAGAAAAGTCAGAAATCCGAGACGAAACGGATCAACAGACAACGTGTGCTGCTCATTTCTTCTCGTGGAATCACATACCGTCATCGTCATCTGATTTCCGATTTGGATGCTCTGCTTCCTCACTCCCGTAAGGAACCCAAATTGGACACAAAGAAAAATCTGTACGAGTTGAATGAGATTGCTGAGCTTTACAACTGCAACAACATCATGTTTTTCGAGGCGAGAAAGCATCAAGATCTTTATTTGTGGCTTTCTAAACCACCTAACGGTCCCACGTTAAAATTTTATGTGCAAAACTTGCACACTTTGGACGAGTTAAATTTCACGGGTAACTGCTTGAAGGGATCGAGACCTATCCTGTCGTTTGATTCTGCTTTCGACGAGGTCGATCATTTGAAATTGGCAAAAGAGATGCTCATTCACAGCTTTGGAGTGCCTCCACAAGCACGTAAATCGAAGCCCTTCTTCGATCATGTGATGACCTTCAGCGTGGTGGATGGGAAGATCTGGGTGCGTAATTATCAAATCAACGAGCGTGAAGAGGACAAAGAGGACGAGGCTAGCGGTGATAACACCACGTTAGTGGAGATTGGACCAAGATTCGTCATGACCTTGATAACCATCTTGGAGGGATCCTTCGGAGGACCCAAGATCTACGAAAACAAGCAATACGTGTCTCCAAACTTTGTCAGAGCTCAAGTGAAACAACAAGCTGCTGAACAAGCTCAAAGACGTGCTGAAGATGCGGCCACGAGAAAGTTGAAAAAAATCAACAAAACCGTCAATATCGATCCATTGTCCAACGAGATGCTGTTCAAATCTACATAACCGGAATCTGGAACTTTTCTTTCGTTATATCTAATTAGAATTTAATGAGCCATCTTTTTCTCAACGTATTCCTTGATAAATTTCTCCTCCTCTGGAGATGAGGCCTCGATCTTTGGAACTGGCTTAGCGGCCCATGGTTTGGGCATGGCGACCAACACCACAGTGGCGATGGTGGCGATCGAAAGTTGGTGAGCTGGAACGGTTCTTCCAAGGATTGTGTAAGCGGCCATTTGGTTCTTCGTCGACAAGAAGCGAGTTGATAGGTTGGTGTTTTTCGGGGGTACACGACACCGGGCATATAGTGAGATAAAGGTACTATTCAAGTAACAGCTGCCAATGGCGTTACCTTATGACGTCGCCACGCTGGTGCAGACGTTGCGTCTGACGTGTTCATCGGTGACTGGTGAAGCTGAGTCGCAACGACGAATTTTGGGGCAACTTCAAAACTCCCCACCCATTCAATTCAACATGTTCAAAGAGGTGATGCAAGAGCCACCTGTGGAAACAATTGAGTTTAGCAAAGGGTCCATTTCTACCATTGAGGAGGCGTCTTTGGCGAGTTCTGCTCCTTCGAAAAAGGGACTTTTCTCGAGGTTTCTCAAGCATTCCAAGTCGGATTCTTCTGATTTCAGTCTAAGTTCGGGGGACATGGTGATGGAGGAGGAGGAGGAAGAAGTTGTTTTACCGCCTTCAGACTCAGAGAGAGACTCTGCAGGATCAGAGTTCAGCGACATGGACTCTGATGAGTTTTTAAGCGATTTTGATGAGTCTATGACATTCGATTCGTTCTCATACTCTAAACGTAAAGATTCCAGTTCGATTCGCAAGCAGACAGAGAGTTTGGTGCCACAGAGGAGATCGCGATCCTCAACGGATCCTAAACTGACGTCACAACGGTCCACTTCGAGTCTGATGACGACCACCACGTTTAAGAAGGAGAATATCGGAGCAGCAAAACTCAAAAGTAACTTGACGAGCATGATCTCTGCTGATACGGGGAATCCTTTGGATTATTACAACCACGTTGGACAGACAGATGGTCTCAAGATCAAAGTCTATGCTGATGATTATAACGAAAAGCTCGAGCTCAGTGTTAATGGGAACGCGCAAGTGGTAGAGGTCATAGGATACGTTTTATTACGACTATGCGAATTGAAATCAATGAGCTATGGTGATGAGCTGAACCCCAACATGTGGGGACTATTTTTATGGGACGATGACGAATATGATGAATTTGGAGTATTACAAAGAAAACGAACCATCAGTTCTTATGGAGCTGATGAATTTGCGCTAGTGAAGCAAAAGGATGAATATAAAGAGAACGAGTTGGAAACGCCCCTGCCATTCGGACAATTGGAGGATGAGCCTCTGCTCAATTTGGATGTTGATTACAGACAAGTTTTAGCTGACATGCAAATGGATAAACCATTCTCGGTCATCACTTTATCGAATAAGCAACAGTCAACGATACCGCACGATACAAGTGAGAACGAGAATGACAACAATGACAGCGAAAGTCTAAAGAGCAGTGTGGGGAGTGTGAAGAGCACCTCGAAAAACAGTTTCAGTTTACAGCCGGCAAAGACGATCAGGAAGCGTCGTCCACAGGTCAAACCAGAACCGAAGGCCGAAATCTCTGGATACTACAGATGGGACGTCACGAGACGTCAACCCTTCAAAAATAGACAAGAGAGATCTTTGGCTGTGGACGGGATGCAAATCTATTTATTACCCTTTTCAGAAAACAGAGGATCATGGTATGAGAACGAAAAGACGAGCAGTTTCAACATTTCACAGGTGGTGAAATGTAAGAGAAGCTCGAAACACGTGCTGCATTTCAAGATTGTTATTTCCAAAAATGGTGGGTTGAAGCGTTACGATTTAGAAGCTGCCAAAGCATCGGAGTGTAAGGAAATTGTTTCAAAGATCACATCGCTTATGGAAGTGTCGCGCGCAAAAAAGTCTTAGTATGGAACTGTCTTCTAACTGGAAACAACTACGTAAAAAGGAAGGTAAGGAACCTCGTAAGTTCAATAGAAAACGTTCTAGTAAGTCGAATATCATTCAAAAAGTCCAGTCGCCGACCAATTTATCGCAGAAGAAGATGAACCGTGAAAGTGCACCAGGTAAATACGTTGCCATGGATTGTGAGTTTGTGGGTTGTGGGCCTCGTGGATCGATTTCTGAATTGGCGAGGGTCTCGTTGGTGAATTACCATGGCTCTGTGATCTTGGACACGTACGTGCAACCGGAGCACAAGGTGACCCAATGGAGGACGTGGGTGTCAGGGATTAGACCACATCATATGAAACAAGCAATAAGTTTCGCCAGGGCTCGTGAAGAGGTCATTAAAATATTGGATGGGAGGATATTGGTTGGTCATGCCGTTAACAACGATTTGAAAGTGCTAGAGTTGAAGCATCCGCATGATATGACCAAAGATACGAGTCATTATGAACCATTCAGACAAGCCACCGGTGGAAAGAATCCGTCATTGAAAAATTTAGCCAAATTGGTTCTCGGAAAAGAAATTCAAAAAGGCCCTCATTCTTCAGTGGAAGACGCTAAGACCACCATGGAACTATTTAGAAAGTCTTTGGAAGGTTGGGTCCCACCTTCCGACGATGAATCCCAATAAACTACGAGCATTGATGATTAAACATAATTGATTAATATAATTTTGGCTATCCCACTTCGACATATGCCGACAATAACCTATGTAAAATGAGCTTAATGTGATGAGCTCTAGACATCTTGACCGAGACAGGGATTTGACTCTGTGACTTAACGTCGAAAGAGTTTGGATTGGTAAATTCCAATTCTCTCAACCCTAAAACATGCATCTGGCTTAGTCTCTGCTTGAACATTTCACGGAATTCATCCAACCGTTCGTATTCAGAGTACCTAACCAAGACGTTGATCACCTTCAAAGTGGCTTTCAGAGTTGGTACGGTTACGGAACTTTCCACTATCGCCCGCATCGTATAGACAACATCAGGGTAAACCAGCCATAACATCTTCATATTGGTTACAGAAAGATGCTGAAGAAGATGCACGTATTTACTCATCGGATACTCATCTGCCCTTGGAGATGTGAAACACAATCCTCCAATGTAGAGAGTAACAAGAGCGTCATTCTCATTGCCCGATGAGAGAACTTCCAGCAGTCTTTTGGGACACCTGATACCTGGACTCAAGGTCACCAGGATGGCATCCTCGTCTGCGGATCTGGTGATACCCTTGACCATTTCTTCCTCACTAGAAAGCAGGTAAGGGAAAATGTAATAGCAAAAGCAGCGAGTGTCGATAGGCTTGCCCGTTTTTTCAGCCATCTTACGGGCATAACCGTACCGAAACTTGAAAATCTCCTCAGCAAACGACATCGACATTGCTGATGTGAATGGAATTTGAATACCCTTGAATGCCAATCCCATCATCACGTAGTCAAACGTGACATCAGTGACCTCAAAGTGCTCAAGTTTCTCAAAATCAGTGAGGTGACGTCTGAAAGTACGACGCTCCTGAAGAAGATATGAGAGGATGTCACCATCCTCGGTTGGATCATGTTCAACTAATTTGGCCAAGCAAGAATTAGCCAGTCTTAGAGCAAGTTGGTAGAACACAATGTTATCAACATAAGCAAACGAAATTCCGATCCAGAAAAATTGACCCATAAATGGAGACGATGCTGGTAAACCAGTCACCACCTTAGAAAAGGAATCTAAAGAACTGATGGCCAAAGCATAAAGGTGCTCGTCCAAATGATCCTTCCGGTCAAGAATCTTTGTCAAAACCCTCAGCAGGTACTTCAGGAACTGTATAACCAAATGATTGTCAATACCTTTTCTAGCCACATTACCGAACACCAACAAAGCCCTTGCCTGTAGCAAAGCTCCGTCAGCAAAGGCTGTCTGAACCACTTGAGCATTCCATCTAACAAACCACAACGTACTAAAGGTTGAGTCAGAGATGTATTGCGGTAACGAGAACAGCACTTGGCAGAAGGAATCAATGGCCGCTGCCTTGATGATCATTTCACTACCCACATTTGTGGTGGAAGTGCTACTGTTGTCCCTGTTCAATCCGAACAACATACGGAAACGGGCTCCATTCAAAGTCGTGATCAGTTCGATGATCTTTTCATGTTGTTCGTGGCTCAAAGTTGCTCTTGACAAAAGCGCGTGGAGAGTCTTTATCATCAACCGATGCAAAGTGATCCTCAAATCAAGAGGCCCTAAATCAAGAAAGACGGAAATGATGTAAAAAATGTCCCCCAAAAACGTTTCTGCAAACAATAAAGAGTCAAACATTGAATAAGCCAATAATTTCACTAGAATCGTTATCTCCATCCAATGGCTATGGGACTCCACAATGTTATTAGCTCTGGTCATCCTCATACGAGACTTCTGGTGGATTCTCGAAATCAAAGCCCCGAACACTTCGATGGTAGAAGCAATGGGCCACATTGCTACAATATCCTCCCATTCATATCCCTCAGCTTCCATATCGATGGCAGCCGTTGTGATCTCATCCAGGATCAAATTCACAAGGCTATCTTCCAAGCCCAAAGCGGACCAAACGTAGGTGGAGAAAACAACTTGAATATCTTGATGATTTCTGCATGCTTCAACAAATTTTTTGATTAAATCTGCTGTACGATCAATACCTGATACAGTGTCTGCCCTGTACACTCTTGGATAGATGTTTTTCAGCCAAGGAACCACCCAATAAATAACAGAAAATTTAGTAGTAGCTGCGCTGCTATTCAAGGCGTCGAACATGGTATTGATGAAATCATAAGTGATCTCTGGTTTTGCCATCGAAACGGCTTGAGATAACATCAGGACATACTTCTCGTTTCTTGCGGGAAATGAAAGTTCTTTAACAGCCTCAATGTGTTTACCGAAATCCATCTTGAAAGATTTTCCTAAAGCAGACAGTAGAAGGAACGAAGCTGATCTAATATCATCGTGGTGAGACAACAATCCCAGAAAAGTGATATTCAATAACGAAGCAGCGTAAAAGTTTTCATTCACGCCTTCGGTTTCCTCCATTTCAGAGGCTGGTGAACGACGACTCTTCGAGAAATATAAGGTTCTCATGATCTCGATCTTCTTGTGAGATGATATGATGATTGGTTCGGGAAATTTTTCATCGATTATTGTAATTTCGTTGGGGATTCCTGTGGTAGTCGAAGATTCAACATCGACAATCTCTTCCAGCTTGTGAACGTCAAGCAATTGGAAGCTGTTCATCGCATTTCCACTTTTCAAAGTCATGCGAGTATTGAACAAGATTTGCATGTATTGCGTTCCTATTTTCAAGGTCGCGGGAACAAATCTCTTCTCAGCCTTTTGCCAATACTTCACCTCGTGAAACGTAACTTTGGCATCACGAGACACGGAATTGTGATATGGTGGCAGGTCTAAGGCAGCAAAAACAGAAATGTCATCGTTGCTGTTCAAGAATGAAAACTGCGTACGAGGGAGATGTGAAGTGCGGGTCGCCCAGTATGATTTCAAACAGTCATAGTAATCTTGAGAAACATTGTAGAAGATGTACTTGGCCAGTTTGTCCTTGAACTTCTCGGGGTACATGCCAAAAATGAGATCCAACAATCTGTGATGGATTTCACGATTGTGGAACCTCGTGCAGTCAACAAAGAAGTAGAATTTAGAATCCCAGACTTTGCACAACACTTGAAAGATACGATAAGCGGCAAGGTCCACGTCAATATCATGAGGCATCTTTTCGTAACTCATAATCAACACAGTAGTTCCATCTCTGGTCAAAGTTTCCGATAAGAAGCTTTGTTCATCGGCATGTTCAGCTTCTGATGTGGAAAATTTTGTCATAAAATCATACAGCTGTGAACCGGTCGATGAATTATCGTCCCTGATAGTATCTGGAATCTCAAAAGCTTTCTGAATGCGGGGGATTCCACTTGTAAGCAATAAATCATCTAGTTTTGACCATTTCTCAATTTTCTCTGCCATAGACAAGTTGTCCTTGTTGACGGGGTTGAAAAACGCTTCCTTGATTGTCTGATAGTGATCGTAGAAGAATCTATGGAAATACGTCTGTGTAGAGTAGGAAGCCGTCTTGACTTTTCCGGGTTTCAAGCAATGTGGAGCAGATGAAACTTTTCTCAAGAACTTTTCCACTTTGGTTTGTAATTCCAACAATCTTTGGATCTTGTCCTTCAGTAGAGGCCATTTCAATGATGACATGGAATCATTAGCCATCAATTGAATGATACGTGCCAATTGAATCATTGAACGTTTGCCAGCGGTGTCCAAGTGAACAGCTGCTGCATCAGCTCTTTCTGGGGTTACGATCGCAGGACTTAGCAGTCTTAAAAACACATAAGCACCAACAGCGACAGTTGTTGATTCTGGGAAAACTTTCAGCGTAGCTTCATAAATTGCCGAGCAAATATGTTTCAGTCCCACTGGCATGTAATCGGCTGACTCACAGATACTATCAACTAATGCATTCAGCATAAAGAAGAAATTTTCGACCTGAATATCGGCATCCTCACTCTCCTGTGTCTTTCTTTCAATCTCGAAAGACCGATTTTCATCCACCAACAATTTCACAATTGGACTGATCACCTTCGATAGATAAGGTCCAGCAATGGAAGCAGATAGAAGAGCCAACATACGTGTAGCCACGGTGTTACTTCTGAGAATCTGAACAGATTCCGACGTTTGCATAATGTCATCCTTGAGGAGAGAGGACAAAACAAACAGAACTTGGTCTTGATCATCTGTCACTGAAAGCATGGCAGCAGCCAGAGTATCGATCTCCCCCATAGGACAAGCTTGCGCAAGAGCGATGTGTAATTCAGGAGTGTCTCTAAACAGAACGGTCCCCTCTGAGTAAATCACTGGCGAGGCATCAAGGGCATTGTCTGATATCTCCACACCTTCATGGTTCAGCAGATTACCCAACACACTGAGAAATGAATATCTGAGATGATGAGACTGCCCGTAATAGCATAGAGGTAGTACAAATTTAAGACCGACCATGAAATTTGCCTTCAATAGTTCAATCAACGAAGAAACGACATGGTTGACCAACGCATTCACCCTGTGTTTAGCTGCAGGGCTATCGTTCTCATCTGCATCTTTATTGACTTTCTCCAGAATTCTCACAAACAGATTACAGTAATTCCGGAAAGAGACCTCCAACGACATCTTAATGTCAGCTTGTCTGAAAGTGGGATGGGGAACATCAATTTTGAGTTTGCGAACACACAATGCAAGATTACGAGCAGTCTCCACAGCAAAATCGAAACACAGATTGTCGAATTCGGCACTTTTCAGAGGATCAGGCTTTTCTGTTTTCGCCTCTTTTCGAGCAAAGATAGATACAGATTTCTTTTCCTTTATATCTTCTCTGAAAAATGAATGCTCCAACCAGTCTGATAGAATTCTTGCAATTTTATTCCTCGAGGCTAAGTCTCCATGGAATCCCAATTCTTCTGCCCTTTCCAATAACGTGCCTTCTGTAAATAGAAAGCGAATCTTGGACTTCAGAACTAGAGTACTCGCTGGTATGCGAGACAAAATCTCATAGATAGTTCTCTGAATTTTGATCACATCGTTCACATACGGAAATAATGCAAACCTTTCCGTAGAGACTACACTTTTCATCACCGATATCAGAAGATCCATGAACGCATGGTCATGTTCGGTAAACTTCTGAGGAAACTCAGAAAGACAAGAAAAGATTTTTGGAGTCAACACTGGAACTGCAAAAGGATGAAGCCCAACACATAAAACGTCTCTGGCTTTTTCTCTCACTTTCCAATCAGACGATTTGAGAAGATCAATTTGATAACTCATGAATTTGGAATAGGAATCAACCAAATGGTCTCTGAGAGGATCTTCTTCGAACTTTGCTGATAAGAATACACCACCCCATGAGGCCAAAAATCCACTGTAATCTTTACCGTACTTATCTGTACCTTTCAGAGGTCCTTCTGGACATTTTTGCCAACGTTCATACATTGTTGTCCAAACTTGGATCATGGAATGATTAGGCTCAGTTGTCTGAGAAAGATGATCTCTCAATTTCTTTCTCATGGCAGTACCACTGGCCATAATCTTATCCGAAATAATCTTGTGGTAAAGATCCAATTGTAAATTTTGCGAGCATGCTTCCTGATGATAGGGTGAAGCCACCTCCTTGATGAAAAATTCTAGCGAGGCACGAGCAAGTTTATAGCTGTCAATGTTATCAACAAATAACAAGAGAATAATGGAACGTTCCCATATACCTAGCATATGTGAGCATTCGCCGGTTTGATGAAATTTTACCAACTTGTGTTTCGAGGGGATTTCACCTTGTAATTGGAATAACTCATCACGAGCTGTAAAGAATCGAACAATGAAATCCAATATTTGATCTCTTTTCAACGAGGTCAACTCCGTGGTCATCAAAATTTCCATCAACGTCGTGATTATTGTAAAACAACAATAAAACTGAGCAAATTCACAGCATTCTTTATCGGTGTCTTCAAACTCCCATGAAGCCGAAACGAATCCAAAATAGAATCGCCCAATGGCAATCATCATATTTTCATCATCCTCCACCAGCATACTTGATACGCTTTCTATTGCTTGGTGGACTTTTGCGGTGGCATTCATATATTGTTCCATTTCATTTGATGCACTATCAGTCATTTCTTCCACGAACAACCAAGTACGAGGTTCAAAGACATATAAAATGTTCTCGATAGTCGCTTTTGTATAAGAGATATCATCCAATGATTTCTTAAAATAGCGGTTATCGCTTCTATCTGAATGGGAGGATGAAGCTGAAGATGGAGGTTTTTGAATGGAAATCGATTTAGGAACTGATGTAGGGCCAGAAGGAGGGTGATTTCCTCTGAAAAATCCCTTGTTCAGTACTTTCGACTTGTACAACGTTTTCAAAGAACTAGAGTGGTCTTCAGCTTTGTGAGACGATGCGCTCGAATTGGACTCCTTTGGCTCGTGATTGGATCTTTTAGAGTCAACGCTGCTGCTGCCAGCCACAGATGGGAAACTCTGATTAGTTGATGAGGGTTGAACTGAAGCTTGTAACATGTCTTTAAGCTCCATAACTGAAGACGAACGAGAATCAATTGAGACCTCGTCACCTTCGGACCCAGCCTTCATACTATCACATAGTTGACATAATCTCCTTCTGTAACTCGCAGACGTCTTTCTGAAATAAGGCAAAACGTTTTGGGCCATTAGAGGTACTTCCATCAAAACTCGCATACCACCAGTGACGATCTTTAACATTCCAATCGATGATTTATCGTCGTCCAACAACGTAGCTGCTCTATTGCACATTATCTCGGGCTTTAAAGCCGTAATAGCACAGACACAGTTGACTCTTAACCCATCATAGAACGCAGGATCAGCACCATTGGGGTAAATTTCCGGTTGTTCAATTTTGAGATCTCTAAATGCAATTTCCGAAGTTGTTTTGGCGAATTCAACTATTGGATGATCCTTTCTCAATGTATTGATCGTAGCAGCAACCAATAAGATGTTGATCAGAGACTCTCCAGCTTCTGGATATTTCGAGCATACAGATCCCAGTTCAGAAACAAAAGACGTGCGGAAATCCTTCTTCAGAGGTTTCTTTTCACTTGGTGAGAAGTAGCCCGGGTTCATCATCAGCATCGCCACGTAAAATTTACTCAATGATCTCCTATGCGTCTTGAGATCCATCGTCTTATTCACGACATCGATGAAATGATCTGCGGCTGGATGTGGTTTCGACATTGCATTCAAATAATCCTCAGGATCGGATAGAATCCATCTCATCAACCCCTTACATACAAATGATGCAAACAATTGTTGATGCAAAGGCTTTTTGGCAGTTTCCCAAACTTTTGCACAAGATTCGAGATACGAGTCCAAATACTCCGTATCAAGATACGATAATGAGGCTAAATCCACATGAGGTATGTAGTCGTCCGCCATTTGAGTCCTTAGAACAGCCATTCTGTCTATGGCAAATTGACGATATTCTATAGGGTTGGAAGCCGAAAGAAACCTCATTAAGTTATCACAACTGAATTCGATAGCCTCAAGCAAATGATCGTTGGGACCGCCTTTCAGAGTGTGTACCTTCTTACCGGTGAGAGATTCCATTTCATCAATGATTTGTTTCTTCATCTTCATCCTAGCCAACATTTCTAGCATCGTCTGTACGGATTTCGCATCAAGAGCCGGTGGTCTGCTACCATAGTGAACTATCTTTTTCAAAGGACCAACTTGACCAGCAGGAGCCGAGATGTGAGCAGATAGTGCTGCATCCCATTCAGAATTCGTCAATTTATTCCATCGTATCTGAGAAAGATCCGACAAAAGCCTTATCAGGATGAGAGTGGAGCTCAAAGACTTCTCTGAACGTTGGATTAGCTTATCTTCATTGGATTTTTCGTTTATCTTCTTGAGACACTGAATGGTACAAACCAATGCATCGTGATAAGAACTTGTGTCAGCAAAATCTATCAAGGCAGTTCTGGTGGTGAGGTAGTGGACGTCCATCTCCAGTTGTTGCAACCTGAAACCCGAGTTTATCGGTAATAATTGTTCTAATTTGGCATATAAAGCGCCAACCGCTGAGTCTCGCGGACCAACAAAGGTACGATCGGTCATTCCTTCGTGATCAAAACGTTTAATCAGATTGAATTGGAACTTATGTGCACAGGGGTCTAACACTGCATACCGAGTGTTGTGGGCTAATCTTATCGCGGGTTCCTAACCAAAACCTTAAGTGGGGCTGCCCGGTTGAATTTTTTCGGTGCTATTCAAGAGAAAAATCAAGCGAGATGATCGGTTATATTTATTTGTATGATTATCTATCCATTTACAGTTTTTTACGATTGTAATGATGATTGATTGTCTGAGTAATTAGAGCGAAGGCAAGCCCCCTCTTCAAAACCTTCGACCAACGGTTACCGTTTGGAGAACACACGAAAACGGCTGTCAACCCCCGAATAATCAGGGTCGAAACTGTATAATTTTAAGACAAAAAATAGGGCCATCACGGTCATTTTCTATTATTTTCAAAAACTAAATTAACGAATTGTTGCATTAATTGAATTACCATAGTGATGCATAAAATGTATTGGGTTGGTCCCATCGATGAACTGACGTCATACCGATTCTTATTTAGCTTAACTAGTTATTGTGCGGGGCCTCCATCAAATAATATTGAATGACGCATGATTGGACGGAAATTTGAAATATTATTCTAAAATTCGTTTGAATTGTCAAGTTTTATGTACATTGAGAGAACGATCTCTCATTGGTCCTTTCAATGTAGATAACGCAAACAATAAGAAACTCGGCTCCTATTCGCAGGTATGTTGTGAACTTGAATCAACCAAAATAATCTGAATTGGGAGTGTCTCGATATGTTCCCAAAAGTCTTAACCATTCTCGGGCTCTACGAAATTCTACGTTGTACATGCATAGGGTTCCCTTTTACATTATCAGCATCCTAAAAAGCAAGCTTGGTGAAGAACCACTTGTTCTTACCGCTCTGGTGTCTCTCCTCAAAAGCCTTCTTCAAAGCCTTCTTGGCCTCCTCACGTTGAGTTGGCTCCTCAAGGGCCTCAGTGGTGATCACGCTCTTGAACGACTCAACGTCAAAGGTGTAACGGGTTGGCATGAGGTGGTTGTAGTTGACCAACTTGACAAATGGCTTGACCTTGGTTCTCTTGGCAACCTTCTTGGCTCCCATCGACTTGGTCACCTTAAGTGGTTGTCTCTCGACACCGGCGACAATGGCATGTGGGAATGGGTGGGACTTGGTTCCGTCATCGTGAGGTTTCACGATCACCACCTTCTTACCAGCGAAACGTCCACGGACAACAACGGCTAGAGTTAGTAAAAAAACTTTTTCACATGTCTTGAATGAAATTTTCCACAAAATCTTGGTTGGTTGAATCATCACTTCAACAATCAATATTTATAATCCAATCGTTCTGAATCCACCAATATAATCAAATGCAAACTATTCCATTCTTCTGACGATAATTAACGGTACATACCAACTTTGCCAGACTTGATAAACTTAGCCATTTCTTGTATGGATATCAAACAGAGTCTGAAAGATTTGACGAAAAAGATGTCTTTTGGGTGGTGCACGGCTACAATTTTCGGTAACGACACATTTATTGTGCTCATATATACTCAACATGTGGGTTTTTCTCATCACGATGATGTGACTGTTAAAATTGGCTCGATGGGTGCGGCCACAACATGCGCGGGGCACTCACTTCTTTCTCCTGCTTGACCTTGCCAAAAATCTTGAATTCATACTTGTAACCAATCTAGGTGTACCGGATTGTTCAGGAGGTGGTGAATGTGGCCTCTCTCCTTTCCAACTCGAATTTCTAGCAAAATTTCTTCTATCCTGTGGTGGTGGTTGATTTTGGATAGCTTTGTTGATGGCAGCTGAAATCATTGGATTATTTGTAGAAACAACCCTTCTGTTTTCCTCACGGGGTGAACTTTCCTCTCTCATTGTTGAAGGAAACTCAGTAGCAGGTCTTCTGTGCCTTTGTCTTTTCTCTTCCAAAGGTTTAAATAAATCTTCATCTTTGAACAAAGGCGACGATGGAGTTAACTTTAAATCCAATAAATCTGTTTCGATCCTAGGACTCAGTTTGGGACTTGAATTTCCTGAATTGACAGCCATAGACGCGGCAAGCATGGCATCTCCGCTAGGATCATCGACCAGCCTACGTTCTTGTTCCAAACTTCTAGCTTTAGCTAAAGCTGTGGTCCACGATGTCACCTCTTGCTTTTGAACTTCAAATGCAAAAGCTGTCCTTAATGATTCGATGGCAAAAATACCAACGGTGATCAAATTCTTGCTTTTCTTGTCACCAATCACCTCCTTAAATCTCACATGAATGTTTGTTAAATCCACCTCAGTTGTCAACTCGTAAGATGGCTTTCCCTTCTCATGAATCCGTATAAACATAAGAGCCCTTCCCATTGATGTGATTAGCAAAGTTCTTTGCTTTGGTTGGATCTCATTGGTGGAATGTATACTATATCCTCCAAAAAACTTCTTGATTTTGTTCTTCTTCGGTTCCTCGTCATCTTCGTCATCCGGTTCATTGAACGTCACAGCATCATCGTAATCCTCCTGTGAATTTGAATTGGAGGGATAACCATTACTGGGTCTCCGAAACCCTGTTCCTGAACCATGAGCAACCTGAGTCAACAAACTCGTTGCAGATGCATTGGAACTCTCACGGGACCTGTATCCCAAAGGAGATTCAGCCAATTGACCTCTGTATTTTCTTTCAAATTGATCCGTACTATATTGAATTACGTGAACATTTCCCACTTTGATTACTCGTTCACTCGAGTGCTTGAAGTAAGAAACCCACTCCATATCCAGGACGCTCATGGCTGCCAATTTCTTTTTTGGAGCTGGTACAACACCGGAGTTGGATCTGGAAGATGATTGAGTTATTCTCGTGCTCAATACCGGTCTCAAT
Organism: Kuraishia borneana; assembly: GCA_030569035.1. NCBI lineage: Eukaryota > Fungi > Ascomycota > Pichiomycetes > Pichiales > Pichiaceae > Kuraishia > Kuraishia borneana. The sequence goes on from JAJMJT010000006.1 coordinate 358,549, forward strand.
ATGTTTGTTCCCGGGATATAATCCGTTGAATGGTACGAGACTTTACGGGGTTCAGCCTCTGGGGTTGTCGGGTTCGATTGATTCATGATTTCCGTAGGTTTTTTCATAATGGCAGCTGCAGCTGCGGAAGATGCATTCTTCTTGCGTTGGCTTCGTGGTGTTGATGGTGATTGTGATGTGTACTGGGGTACCACCGGTAAAGCTGCCACAGAATTAGCCACTGGTAATATTGGTAAACCATAAGAGTTGAGGGATGACTCTTTGAGTCCGTTAATCGAATTTGAACTGCCACTGCGACTCCCTATATTACGGGGTGGAGGTTTGAGCGAAGTTGTGGAGGCATTGGGCATGAGCTTGTTAGCGAGTTCTGGAATGGGCATCATGGATTTCGCTGTGATTTTGTAAGGGCCCAACTCCGGTGGAGATGTTTCCCAAATTGACGTATGATCATTCCAATCGACATCTTGGAAAAAAAAGTGATTTTGAATGCCTTTAAGTGTCAACCTGTCCTTGGGTTTCAATAACAAGATTCTTTTAACCAAATCTCTTATTATCATGGGGAAACCGGCGGAAAACGCGAATTGTGCTTTGCAAACCTTCTGAAATGTTAAGTATTCGTTGGCAGCTTTGAAAGGTGGTTTACCAGCGATCATTTGATATATGATACATCCGAGAGCCCATATATCAGCAGGTTTCCCACAGTATTTATCATTCAACAACTCCGGGCTAACATACTCTGCGGTCCCCACAAAAGACGTTGCTCTTGCATCTGAAGGGTAGATTCCATCCTTCTCCTCTAGCATCTTAGCTGTTCCAAAATCTGTGATTTGAGCTCTCATCTTATAATCGATCAAGATGTTTTCAGGTTTCAAATCGCGATGAATGATACCGTTATCATGCATGTATTTGATTGCGTCCAGAATTTGAATCGAATAATATTTGACACTTTCCTCGTTCATAGTTCCGAATCTTTTGATCAGTGTTAATAGTTCCCCGTTGGGGGCATAATCTAGCACAAAATACAAACTTGTCTGATCTTGAAACGTAAAGAAAAGATGAATGATTCCGTCCCTTTTACCCAATCGATTCAAAGCATTCTTTTCAATATTGACGTATTTCACCTTCTTCTCTCTGATGATGTGTTTCTTATCCAAAATCTTGACTGCAAATTGACGATTAGTAGCTGTATCCGTGGCTAGCATAACTGTTGAATATGATCCCTCCCCCAATTCCTTCCCAAATTTGAAGTCTTTGATCGTCTTTCGCACCACTTTCTCGACTTCTGCGTCTGGATTCGTCCATTTCTGTGTGATCTCGGGTTCCTCAGGTTCTTCGGGCAATTCGATGGAGGATCCGGACATTACGTTAAGTTTGCGCCCGTCCGTAACATATTCACCTGAATCCAAAGTGGATGCCTCGTCATCACTGTAAACGCGACGAGGCGGTAGGCCTGATTGATCATAATCCTCATAACTATCGATTATGTCCATTGTGGACTCCTCCGAACTTGTATAAGGCATTGATCAAGGCAAATCGAGACAAACAACTCCTGATGAAAAAAAGCGATGATAAATATATGTGGTAATAAACAATGGACCTAAACTATTTTGGTTCCGTATCCAAAATTATCCTAAACAGTGAGGAAATGCAAATAATCCATACGATTGTGGATCTGAGGCTTGTTGTTAAACACCTGTCACTTGGGGAAGGGGTTGTGCCCCGCCCAATACATAAATCGAAATCGCTAATATACTTTCAATTGCAAAAATTCAAAGTTGAATTTTACATTCGGTTAACAGAAATGTTTCAACCCCTTTCGTCGTCCCGAATCTCAGTACAAAATTTCGACACCGTCTCCACACATTCTTCATCAAGAAAGTCCAGTCGTGCGGCTCAAGATGATTCTCCTTTCACCAAACAATTGGTTCAATGTGCCCGTGAAAGAACTGAAAATAGCTTGAGCTTGAAGGGAATGTTTCCTGGAAGTGCGCAAGAGCCAGCGGTAGATTCTACAGAGAAAACTCCAGCCTCTAAACTGGGGTCTGATTCGTGCGGCGCCGGCGTCAAACTAAAGAAAAGACATCGTTTGGTCTTACTTCTGGGAAAGATGAAACTTGGAATTCATTCTCATAGGTCAGTCGCAGAGGAAAACCAAATTGTCGAGTCCCCAGTTAGCTTGTTGAAGGTTATCAGTAGATCAGATAGTGTCTCGTTATCTCTACCGCAAACTAGTGAACTGTCCTTTGAGAGGAAAGCAACTTTCGTCGTTTTTCGTAGAATGAGAAGGATGAAATGTGTTGCTACCATGAGATGAAATTTGTTCACGAATTTTCAAAAATTTTCAAAAATCTGGTATTTCCTGAAATAATAGAAATTGAAAATTTCCCAAATTTGAAAACTTCACCAATTAATGTTGATTAAAAAGTAAAAAATACTTGATGAAGAACTACCAATTCAAGCTACAATACACGTAGTCATTGTAATTGAGACGCCTGATCAAATGTTAACGGAATCAAACAATTGAGTTGATAGACAAACCAATTGGAGTTCAGTGTAACCGAATGCATTCGTTGACAAATCACAAGTTGAAGAGAGCCGTTCATTTTACGTTATCATTAAATGCGTCCTGGACTAATACACCTAAATAGGAAATTCTATCAAAATGTCATCGCATTCGCAAGAAAATCCCCGTGGGATCACCCGCAGGCGCATATGAAATCGCATTACAAAAACGCCAAAGAAATTGTTAATCTCCCGTAAACATAGGCGAAAATATTATCATAGAGTATAGAGTGTATCATTGAAAGTGTAAAAACAATTTTTGAGGATTTTCCCGGCCCGGGAGACTTTGGACCAAGGCATTTGTCAAAAAGTCTTATCTAATAAGCTGGCATTTCCTATCTCGGAAATGCATTTCGCGGATAAAGAAAGCCGATCAGCTTTGCTTTAAAAAAGGGGTAATGCTCTCAATTTATCCCTACTTTCAAGATGAAATCAGAGTATAACGCAGAAAGTTTTGAATATCAAAACTCTACCGAAGAAGGTTTAACTCCTTCGAAAACCAGAGATTTGGTCGAGGTTGAGACAGACCCGGTATTGATGAAGAAGATGAGTCTCATCAATGACGCCTTGGATGAAGTCGGGTTCACTTGGTTCCATGTTAAGTTATTTTGTATCGCCGGATTTGGTTATTCTGTCGACTCTCAAATGGAAATGATCGTCTCATCTGTCAAAACTTACGTCGATTATCAGTTCAATATGGACTACCCCTGGGCCACCGAAATCTCTTATTTTGGTCTCATTGCAGGTTCAATCTTCTGGGGGTTTGGGGGTGATTTGATCGGTCGTAAAACCGCGTTTAACTTGTCTTTATTGCTCTCAGCTGCCTTTGGTTTCTTCGCTGGCGGCATGAGCTCTTATGCAACTTACTGCATATTCGTGCTTCTCAGTAACTTTGCCGCAGGTGGTAACCTTGCAATGGATGTCGCAGTATTTATGGAATATTTACCATTTAAGTATCAATATTTGAATACAGCCATGGCTCTTTGGTGGGGATTTGGACAAACTTTGGCGAATTTGATCGCATGGGCGTTCTTGCCTAACTATTCGTGTGCCGGTCCAGAATACTGTCCTAGTAGTATTAACCGTGGCTGGAGGTACACTTGGTATGTGAATTCTGGGATCGTCATGGCTGCCGCTTTGGTTCGTTTATTTGTCATGAAACTGGATGAAACTCCTAAATTTTTGGTTTCTGTGGGAAGAGACGCAGATGCTGTGGAATCAATCCGTAAGATTGCAGAAAAGTATGGACGTACATGCTCTCTAACTGCTGAGAAATTACAAGAATGTGGTGAATTAACTCAAGAATTTTATGACGTCAAAGAAAGTGGGCTTGATTGGATGAAGATCTTGAGAGTGACCAAGAGAAATCTCAAGATTTTATTCCAAACCAAACTGGTTGCATGGTCCACCTCCATGATCTGGTTAGCCTGGCTATTTATTGGATGCGCATATTCAATTTTTTACAACTTTTTGTACATTTACATTTCGTTGCGTGGTGGTGATACAGGTTCCTCAGATTACTTGGTCTACCGTAATGCCAGTATCGCGAATTTCGTTGGAATATTTGGACCAGTTCTCGCAGCTGGTCTCATTCTGATTCCCAGAGTTGGTCGTAGGGGTACAATGATGATCGGTGCGTTGAGTGGTATGGCTATTTTGTTCGGTTATACAACCGTGAGAACACCAGCTGGGGATGCTGGGTTTGGAGCAGCTACCTATTTTACCATCAACATTTTCTACGGTTGTCTTTACGCTTACACACCAGAAGTATTCCCAGCGCAGGCAAGAGGTACAGGTACCGCTATGGCTTTAGTTGTTTGTCGTATTTCAGGATCTTTCGCACCTGTAATTTACTATTACGGGGCCAAATCTGGAAGTGTGGTACCTATGTGGGTATGTGGAGCCATGATTGGATGTTTATCAATATTTGCTGCCCTTATGCCCTTTGAACCTTCGAAGGCAAGATCTGTGTAATGTAATCTTTTTTATGAATGCAGCTGTATGCACCAGTACAGAAGGGCAATGCACCAGGGTCCGATGCTAGACGAAGTTTAATAGAATTACGACAGAAACTTTAAGTATTATACCCGAATTTGTCGGAATTGATCCGCAGGCGTTATTGAGTGGACTGGACATGTATATGCGAAGACAGATGTAATGCGAACCAAGACTTTCGTGAAATGTCGCGTGTGAGGGCAATCATAGAGTTACGGATAATTAAAATGGGACAAACTTTTAATAGAAGATCTTGCGTTCGGCATCGATATGGACCGAAATGGCATGACTATTTTTTTTTTCAATTGAGTTCGGGAAAACCTCAAAATTTCATGCGGTAATCTAGGATTTAACGCATAGCTGTCCGCAAACGGAAGTATCTGAGGTCACAGATGCACCGCGGATTTGAAAAAATCCAAAAAACCGCGGTTTGCGCGGAGAATGGGCGGCGAATTTCCTAAATAAACAATTATGACATAGTTATGTATGATTTAATCAAATAATATTGTGGCGATAAGCAAAACGTATTGGAGAATGTGAAAAAAAAAATCCTTGGCTGCTTATCGCAGGCGTGTCAAAGCTCCTCATCAACCGCGGCGCCCGATAGGGAAACTTGATAAGTGCCGTATATATAGACAATTGAGACCCACATTTTTGTCAGGTCATGTCTGAAGTTGAACCCATCAAATCGACGGCTACCGTCATCAGTGTTGATGACGTCAAAGTTCAAAGTGTTTTAAGTCACAAAGATAAGAAGATCGTAGTAGACCATGAGGTTGAATCTGATGAGGCTGTCATTCTGGCTCTTGGTTACAAGCAGGAGTTTAAGAGAGAGTTTTCATTGTTAACGACATTCGGTGTTTCCTTCTCTGTTCTTGGATTGTTGCCATCCATTGCCAGTACCATGTGGTATTCGCTTGGTTACTCAGGTAATGCTGGTATGACTTGGGCTTGGTTGGTTGCCATGATTGGTATCCAATGTGTTGCCAACTCTATGGCCGAGCTCAGTTCTGCCTTCCCAACTTCTGGTGGATTATACTACTCTACGGCTCAATTGGCTCCACCTAAGTGGGCTCCATTCTTCTCTTGGTTAGTTGGCTGGTCCAACTTTTTGGTGCAAATCACTGGTGCGCCATCCGTTGATTACGGTGGAGCCTCCATGATTTTGGCTCTTAAGACCTTGGGAGACCCCACTTATGTTGCCACCAACTGGCAATTGTATTTGTTGACCATGTGTTTGACCACCGTCAATTCCGTGATCTCATCTATGCCAACCATCTGGATCGCCAGATTCAACACCTTCGGATCGTCTTGTAACATGTTGTTCTTGTTGATCGTTTTCATCATGATCTTGGCTGGTGACAACAGAGCCGAGCAAGGTCTTCCCAAATTTAACGATAATGCCTTTGCCTGGGGAATCACCAACCTGACCTCCTGGCCCGATGGAATTTCCATCTTGATGTCTTTCATGGCCGTCATTTGGGCTATGTCTGGTTATGACTCTCCATTCCATCTTGCCGAGGAATGTTCGAACGCACAGATCGCCACTCCAAGAGCCATTGTGCTCACCGCATCCTCCGGTGGTATCATTGGTTTCGTTTTGCAGTTGGCTATTGCTTACACCATTGTTGATGTTAACGCAGCCATTGACGACGAGATGGGCCAACCTTTCGTTGCTTTCTTGTCACAATGTTTGGACTCTCCTCTCGTTTACGCTGCCACCTCTTTCACGGTGATTTCGTCCTTCTGTATGGGTGAAGCTTGTCAAGTGGCTGCTTCAAGAGTTACCTACGCTTACGCTCGTGATGGATGTTTCCCATTCTCCAAGTGGCTTTCGACTGTTAACGAAAAGACAAAGACTCCAGTCAACGCCGTGTGGTTCAACTGGTTCATTGGTCAATTGTTGTTGTTGCTCATTTTCGGAGGTGTTGCCGTCGATGCCATCTTTTCCGTGGGAGCTCTTGGTGCTTTTATCTCTTTCAGTTTCCCCATTCTGTTGAGAATCACTTACGCCCGTAAGACCTTCCAACCAGGTCCATGGAATTTGGGAAGATTCTCGTTGGTCTCGGGAACCATTGCCTGTTCGTTCGTCTTGTTAATGATCCCAATTCTCTGTTTCCCACAATACAGAGGCGCTGATAACACTCCAGAATACATGAACTGGACCGTTCTGGTCTACTTCGGACCAATGATGTTTGCCTCTATATGGTTTGCCGTGGATGCACGTAAATGGTTCAAGGGTCCAAGAACTAATTTGGATGACATGTTGGTGGACAAGGATAATATTGATAACATCTTGGAGGGAAAGGTTACTCAAGGCTCCAAGATTGTTTACAGCGAGAGTCCCGACAAGGTTTAGTTTTTTTGAATTAATTTTACACAAATCATGTAGTTTCTCCACGCTGCACTACCCTGAGATTTTATTTCGGGCAACTTGGCTGATCGTGTTTGGTCCACATGATCTCCCCGCTTGCATTGGTGATTTTGTTGAAAAATTTTGACGGAATGATTCCATCGAATCCAGTGGTTAAGTAAACGTCATTACCACTCTTGTAGAGTGTAGTTAATCCTTTTAATTTTTCAGTATCCAAAAAAATGAGACAGTTACAACTTGAACGAAGCCCACTTCGGACTTTCGGTAGAATTTCACCTTCCCATTTTTGAGATACGGATTCTGGTAATCCATTGGCTAAATGAATATGCGTCCTCCCCATCTTGGACAATCCATTAATTAAAATTGACTCCAACTTATCAGTATACGTCCCATGAATCAATATTTCAGGCCACTCAACCTGCTGTAAATCTGGATTTACCTCGATGCTATGACCTTGACGAGCTCGTATAAACGTTAAACCGTCTTCTATTTTCATCTCATAACGATTTTTCTGATCATTTTTAACTATTCTATCGACATCGTCCGTGGTACATTTCAAACTTTTCAAAAGTTTATGCGACAATAATTCTGATAACAAGACCCAACCATTAGAATCTATATTCAAACCTTCATCCTTTGCCCTATGTCTCAGTAGAAGGGACAACTTCTTTGATATTAATGTATCCATCCACCAGAGGTAATAGTTCGCTTATCTGTGAGGAGCGATGAGCCACTGCACAGGTGTTCCGAGATCCGAAATATACACCCCTGTGGTCAGGGTTTTTTCATTATGACTTCGAAACGACCGGTTCGGATTTCCAGAGCGTGCCAAAACTGTCGTGCTCGTAAAGTGAAGGTATGTTCCCGCATTTATGCGATGTCTAACGCAGTGTTCCGGGGGTACAGTTTGTATCCAATGCCAAAAATACAATGAGGTTTGTGTTTTCCGGAAGGAATACCGTCCGAGGAAAAAGATCGAGATAAAAGCAGAACCAGCGGAAGCTCCAACTATTCAAATTCCAGAATTGGTTTCGGTGGGTGGCCCCGTCAGCCAAGTTAACGTTGAATACTTTGGACCAGCCTCGAACTTTTCATTTGTGAAGCAACTGAATCACTATCTCCGGCAGTTGGCCATTCTCGACAAGAACACCAGTGAAGTGGAAATGGTGGACGAACGTCAAGGTTTGGAACGGTACGGGATGAAGATCATGCATTTACAAGAGAGTGCCATTACTTCAGGCTTCTCCATATGTGATATTAGTTTAGACAAGGCCTTGGATCTTCTCCATGCATATTTTGAAACGTGGCATATTCCGGCTCCATGTTTCCATTATGAAACGATTGCCGAAGAATTAACTAGATGTTGGACCTCAGTACTAAACAAGGAACCTGTCGAACCAACACTTTTATCCAAAATATATCTCATTTTATCGATCGGTGCCAGCGCAGCTAGATTCGATGATGAAATTACAGATCAAACCATTGGGTTGGCCAGGAAATTCTATCACATGGCCCGTTTAACCACCCCTCAGATTGGATCCGAAGTCTCTTACGAAGCCGTGGTGATTCATTTCCTAATGTCTTACACGGAGACAAATTTGGGTGACACCTCGCTCTCCTACGTTCATTGTGGAATCGCTATGCGCATAGCAGCTGCCATAGGAATTCACAAGATTGATGTGGCCAAAAATCCAACCGTACAAAACTGTGAATATCATAGACTGTGGTGTTCGCTTTGTCAATGGGATCGATACTGGAGTTTTTGTGTGGGCAAACCTTCCACCGGATTCGATGATTATCCTCATAAAAGGATGTATGCTCCAGCTTTTAACCACGGTGGTATGTTTCCTATCAATTTTGAACACATGAGAGTGAGAATGTTCTTTGGAGATATATGCTCTCAAGTTTATTCCGAATTATACGACAAGAATAAGGATCTTGTCACTGTATTCAAGAGTATCGAACAACTCTCTAAACTCGTTGATAAAGAGTATTATGGTTGTTCTGAAGCATACATTCATTGTTCAGACATTTCACAGGCTTCCGAAAATGATACAAACAGAAACAGAGAATGGTTTTGGATCCGAATTTACTATCTGTACTTGAAGTTGGTCATCTTCAGGCCGTTTCTTGTGTTTTGTGCTTATCTGAAATTGAGTTCTGCTGAAACCACACCAGAGATTCATCAATTACTCAGTTTTGGTACGAAATCTTGTGTCAAAGTGGCCATGACCCTTTCTCGATTCATCATAGATTTGAATAGAGCGGTGAGCATGAGACAACCGGTGTTTTTTATTTGCACCTATTTGGAAAGTGCTTGCACTGTCCTGCTATTCTATGTGGTTTCTCATTTGAAAGAACTGAACGAGGATATCTCTAGAGAGATCTGGACCATTTTGAATGACACTTGTCAATTTCTGAAGGGAGCAAGCGGTCCCAATATTGCTTCAACAAAGTTAATCGCCAATGATGCTATAAAATCCTTACAGAACATCTTGCTCACCAACCATACTCCAAGTTCAACTTATTTCGATCGTTTGATGCAACCTCTTTACAACCATACGGAGGCATCCCCCGGATCTCCAGGAGCTCTGTCACCGTTGGATCCAAAAGTTAACGATTTCTTCGGTCCAACAGAAAAATCAAAACATCTTTCACAGGATTCGTTAGAAGCCTTTTGGCAACAAACTCTGGATTGGATGAGTTATCCATAATCGCTTTACTAGACTTAATAGAAAAATTACCTATGTACTAATTATTTTTGATTAAGCTCGATTTCACCCTGACCACAGCAACCACCGGAAGCTGCAGCACCAGCAGTTAAAGTGGATTTCTTCTTTTTGATGTCGTCATTATCACCCAATTCTGTGTCCTTGTGAATGTGTAGGTGATACTTCCCCTCCTCTTTCTTCTGGCCTTGAACAATGTTACGACGCAGAAAAGTAGCCACATCTTTCAAATGTTGAATTCTTTCATCCACGCTTCTAGAAGGATCTTGAGGATCCTGTTCACTTCTCATGGCGGAGCGTAGCTGCTCGCGCGCCGCACGTTGTACGACTGAATCCCCTAAGTTAGTTTGACGCTGAGTACACAACCTCACCTTTGAAAGCCACCGAAATGGCACGCAACGATTCCCTGTACGCTGATATGGCTGACATCAGGTGTGAGTGCTAGAGCAGCTGCGGCGGATTTGTAAAGGTTCTATTGGCACGTGAAATTGACAGTTCTCCATACTAATCTATTTATTGATAACCAACTGTTTTCCCTCCTTTGATTTTTTCAGAGCTTGTTTATAAACGTCAAGAAGCTCTTCATCGGAACCACCTTCGAAAACGTTTTCCGCATGGGGAACGTCGACGATATCACCAGATTCCATCATCTTGATGACCTCATTTAAGGAATCGATTCTAGAATTTGGAATACGTTTGATGTTGGCAGTGACCCAGAAACCAAGCACTTTGATGTTCTTGAAAATCAGCAAACTGGTGGGAATCACCACTGGCTTGAAGGACATTCCCCCATATGTTAAAAGGGTAGCATCTGGTGACAGCTTACGAGCCATCGCCGTACAATTTGGTCCACCAACGGCATTCAAACCAAGTTTAATCTTTGAGCCCTTAGTCCATTCCTTGATGGTGGCACCGAAATCACGACTTTCGTTTTGTTCTTCGGTAATTACATGCGTAGCTCCTAACTCTTCGAGTTCTTTCACCAAGCCCTCCAAATTGTCTCTATTTCTAACGATCGAGATCGATTTGAGTCCCATTTTCTTACCAATTTGAATTGCAGCACGTCCCACTTGCGAGTTTCCGGCATTTTGAATGAACCAGTCGCCTGGCTCCAGTTTCTCGTAATAGTTGAGCATTTGGTAAGCTGAGCAAGGGTTCACAGCAATGGTAGCAGCCTGGTGCAACGACAGTTTTGGTGGTAGCTTGATGAGCTTTTCAGCCTCAGTAACCGAATGAGTCCGCCAAGTACCGTAATTGACATCTGCGGGGATCGCCCAGTCACCAACCTCGTAATCAGTGACACCTTCGCCCACCTCGAGAACTTTGAACACTCCCTCGTTACCGCCCACGGCCGCGGGTTCGGCAGTGCCCAGTTCAGTGGTCAAAGCGGGTTTGGAGGGGTAAACTCCCTGGACCTGGTTGATATCGGACGGGTTAATTGGGGCGGCCAAATGTTGTAACAAGATCTGTCCCGGTTTGATGGTTCCGATGTCGTATGTGTGGACTTTGAGCACATCAATTGGTTCCCCATATTGACTGTACATAATGGCACGAGCCTTTAACGAGGCCATGGCGCTGGAACTGAATTGGCGACGGAAGACAGGAAACATTACCCCACCCAGTTGCTCTGACTCGATTTGGATTTTCTGGCGGTGGGCACACGACCACGTATTAGGTAAAGGGCTAAGCGAGACGAGATCGAATAATAGATGCACGAGACGCCGATTCACATGCGGCCGCGTAGCTCGCGGTCGTCTTCGGTGTCGAGTCTCGGTGTATGTGAAACTCTTGCGGACGTGGTACGGTCTACAGCTGACGAATCGGACGAGTCCGATATAGAGCCACAAACTTTTGCGGACAGTCCGCGAACTCCGGACCCGGAGGACAGATGGTTTGGACGACCACCGTCTTCTGTAACGAGGTCTCCTCGGTCTCCCAACGTGATCTTCAAGAAGCTACTGCGCAATTCACATCTCGAATCTTTGAAGCGGGTCACACGAGATCTACAGAGCGAGATCAGCCCTTTGGATACTGAGATGCGCCACGAGGCCAGAGTGACGTATTCGCTGAAGGATGAGGACTCGTTGAGCCGGTACGATATAGTGAACAAGGCTAACGAGGCCTGGAATCATAGAAGAAGCTCTGTTGGGGAGACGAAAGCCCCCAATTCGAGAAAGCGTAAAGATTTCGAAGAGGAGAAATCTTTCAAAAGAAGAGCCGTGGCTCTCGTGACCCGCAAACGTATAGAAGATCTTGAAACGTTGAAGAGCTTGAAGATCGATAAGGATTGAAAATGGGTGGGTTAGGATTTAAATTTTGTAAAATACAATTGTACGATTAAGCTCTATTACCAGTCATCATCCTCTTCCTCATCATCACTGTCTCTCCTTGCCTTCATTCTGATGGCGGCAGCCAATCCCCCAGCCAGAGAGGACTCCTCCTGCTTCTTTTGCATCAAAGCCTGGGCGAGACCACCGGCCATGTTCCCGTTCGTTTGCACAGGTTGTGTCGCTTGGACGGGGGCAGCAACGGGGGCTGGAGCTGGCGTCGCTTGTGCTTCAACAACGTAGGCTGCTGGGACCCAGCCTTCTTTTCCAGTTTCCAAGTGCTGACCGAGCCACCAGCCATTTGTCTCCTTTTTCAGAATGTACACCACCTGGTCCTTGACAAGGGGCAACTCAGATGGAGAACCTGAACCAGGGAAATCATAAGCAGCACGATACTTAGGGTACGCTGGGGTAGGAGCCACAGGTGGTGGGGCCTCGGGAGTTGCCACGGGAGTTGGCACAGGGGTTGGTTGAGGAGCAGGCTTTCTCTTGACCGGAGTTGGAGGAGTTGGCTTTGCAGAAACTGCTGCACTAGCCCCTGGGGATTTGGGTGGAGGTTTGCGGTTCACCTTGCGTGGAGTGGCCATTGCAGCGCTGGCAGCCGATACAGCAGCAGGAGGTGGAGCGGGCTTGCGTTGTACGGGGGCAGCGGGTTGAGCACTGACCGTGGCCGTCGCTCTTGGTGTGTAGGTTGAACGCGTGGCCGTGTAAGGTCTGTCGATTCCTTTAGGACGTGGTTTGGAAGTGGATGAAGCGGGATTTCCTCTTCTCACCTGGATTGTCCCGGATTTGTAAATGTCCGAATTGACTGGAGCAGTCTCGTTGATTTGGGTCTTGATGATGTGGGGCTTTCCTGGCTTTTTGTCATAGGAAATGGTTGGTCCAATCTGTATCTGTAAACCTTTGTTGAGTTGTTTGAGATGGGTCATGAATTCCGTTTTCAAGGGCAAATTGATGAAAGGATCGGGTCTTGTTTGTGAGCCAATGTGTAGTGCAATCCAATCATCCTGTAAGGATGACATGGCCACTGAAGAGATGGAACTCACGGCAATTTCCAGTTCTTTCACGTGTTGTAGCTTCCGATCAACCACTGTTTCGGCAATCATGTAGAAAGTCGAAGTTGTCATGATGAAATAACGGGAGACACGTTGGGCAGAACGACCAAATTTGGAAACCAAAGTCTCACCCTTGGACGAGAACACCACAAATGACGAGATCCCCACGGCTTTCTTGAGGAAGTTTCCGTAACCAGATGTATCGTTACAATTCAAATAATCCCCCATATAAGCTCTGTAGCCGTTCAATGAGAAACTACGACGTTCCTTTTTGTTGATCACCAATGAAGTTCCGTAGTCACGCAACTTTTCAAACTTGTTCCCACCTTTATACTCTCTCCAGGTCTTTTGGATCAATTTGGCAGCTTCCCATCTTTGGAATAGATAACGACGACAAGCTCTTTGGATGACTCTTGCCTTGTTTGCCCACCAATTTTCTCTCATCTCTTCCAAACTGAACAATGTCTCTGGCTTCTTGATGAAAACTTTAGTGGTACCTAATTGCCATTCACCAGACCCAATACCAGCGTCGTCCAAGATCGCCTTCACAGCAGAACGAGCATCTCCTTGCCAGATATATTCACCAGCATAAGACGTCTTTGTAGATAGCAGATGAAATCTTTCGGCGAATTTCTCAAAAGTTTGACGATAGGCGAAACCGGCTCTTCTGATCCGAACGTTTTCTTGCAGACCCAAATACTTGACTTGATGGAGAACAGCTTTGTCATCGTATTCTGTAGGGGATCTATTTTGGTTTGGTTTGATGGTTCTGATATAAGAAGGAGAAGCCTGAGACAAAGTATCAACCAGCAGATTAGCCGAAGTTTTGATCTTGTCACTTGCCGTTGGGGGTCTTCTTTTTGAATTTTCGTCGACAGAGTCGGGGAAAAGAGTCAACAAGAATGGTTTCTTGGAGAGTTGAATCATCTCGAGTAGATCTTTCAACATCTGGTCCTTATTCTTGTCTGTGAGGTTGTTGATATCGTAGGTGACATCACCGGCATAATGCTTGATGATGAATTTCGATGAACGTAGCTCGAAATGTGGATTGGAAGTCACCATGTTGAGTCTTTGAGCAAAAGTTTGATCAGCTGCTGAAGAATCGGCATGAGCAGTGGCACAAGCATCGTTCAAAGCGGCAAAGAGTCCAGGAGGACGTTTTGATTCGATCAAATCACAAACGATCTTGTTGTTAAAGTATTTGATTGGTGTCCATTGAATCTGTTCACGGACGTATTCATCTTGTTCACTCTTCAAGGTCAACTCAATGAAAATTTGCTGAAGTTTCTCGTTGACATAGTTGATACACAATTGCTCGAACGAATTGTGTTCGAAAATCTCAAATCCGTAGATATCCAAGATTCCAATCGATTTACTCACCTGTTGCTTCAATCCAGACAACGACAAATTGACTCTGTCGACGATCCAATCGAAGAGGTTGTTGTAGATTCCCTTGGCAAGAGCATCTCTCACAGCTATGGCCTGTGTTGGGTTCAATGGAACGTGGTAGATGGATCCACGACGCATTCCATGACGAGTCTCCATGGTTCTTTCTGTCAATGATTTACACAACACACCGGAATCCACTTGTAAGAGGTAGGCAACGAAATCGGTGACACTTGTGTCTCTAATGACCGAATTGCCCTCATCGTTTTCACCAAAAGTGATGTTACCGATCCATAAGATGGCAGCCAGTAGGGAGAACACCTCGTCTTGTTCCTGTTGACTCAATCCGATAGTCTTCATGGCATTGACTGTGTCTGCGAAATCTTTGGAATCATCAATCGAATCCACCGAGGTACAACCAGAAGCACTGGTGTAAACGTACTGTTCTGGTTGTTGAACACCAAAAGTTTGCCTATAAGTTTCTGGAGCGGCTTTGGTGAACTGATAGAAGATGTGGAAATTTCTTTCGTTTTTGATTTGCCCCACCACACGTTGCTTTTCAAGCAGGTAGTTTGTAATGTTGGCACTGACCGGTTCGTAAACGTGATTGAATTGAATTTCCAAATATTTTCCATGACGAGAAGAGTTGTTGTTTCTCAACGTCTTGGCACATCCAAACGATTCCAACAATGGGTTTGTTGCGAGCACCATGTCTTTAATGTGTTGAATCGATGAGGAGGATCCACCACTGACAGCGGCAACGTATTGCATGATTCTCTTAGCGGCTTCGGTCTTACCAGCTCCTGATTCTCCCGAGATGATGACACACTGGTTTTCGTTATAGGCCTTCATATTATAGTACATCGATTCCGCAATGGCAAACACATGGGGGGCCACCTCCAATCTGTTTTTGCCACGATACGATTCCAGAACGGAGTCGGTATAGATCCCCAGATCTCTGAATGGGTTCACGGAAATCAACACGTGTCCGATGTAGGTGTAGATAGTTCCATTGTGGAAACGTTTTTCCAGATTCTCATTAATTGAGACATCCGAGATGGTGGAGAGTAGAGTAAGATCGGAGACACCAACCTCCTTCTTTTTGGTGGCTTCAAATTGAGCCTTCTTCATTCCGCGCTTGGCAGGTTGTTCCTTGGCCTCACCATTGGCAGCAGCCTTACGTCCTGCTCTTTTAGTGATTGCCATGTTAAACACTCTTAAACCCGGCTGAGTAGGGAAGGTTTGAAATCGGAAGCAGTAGTGTTCCAACCGATGGGATAGAGATCAGACGGTTACCACTACTCGCTTGTTACACCATGTGGGAGGATTATTTTTCGATTCAGATCTTCTTCATAGTACTGAGAGAGACCTTGGAATCGGCCATCATCGTTTCGGTGTTGCTTGCCTTTCTCAAACAGAATTTCGGAGGTGACGAGGCCGCGTTGCAATCGCCCAAATACAGGAACTTACAATGGCAAATTTGGCTGGGTGCTCTGTGTGGACTGAGCATTTGTCTTGTCATCGGTGGAGCATTTATTGCTATTTTTTACGTTATCGGCTCGGATTTGTGGTCCAAAGCGGAGAGGTTATGGGAGGGTGTCTTCAGCGTTGTGTCGAGTTTGATCATCTCTGTGATGGGGATGGCACTGTTACGAATTAATCACATGCAGGCAAAATGGAAATGGAAGCTCGGTAAAGCACTAAACACGGGGTCCGAGGCCATCGAGGATGAAAATCGGGTCGAAGTTGCTGCTGGTAACAAGCCAGCGTTCTCACAGAAATATGCATTGGCAATCTTACCCTTCATCACCACTCTACGTGAAGGTTTGGAAGCCGTCGTCTTTATCGGTGGTATTGGAGTCAATCAGCCGGCCTCCTCTTTTCCCTTAGCCATAGTGTGCGGTGCGGCTCTGGGCTTTGCGGTGGGTTGGACCCTGTACAGAGGGGGCAACCAGATGTCTTTGCAACTATTTTTGATTGTGTCGACTGCTTTCTTGTACATGGTTGCTGCTGGATTGCTTTCGCGTGGTGTGTGGTTCTTGGAGCTCGAGAATTACGTTCAGTTGTGTGGGGGACAGGATTTGAGTGAGACAGGATCTGGACCAGGATCGTATGACGTTTATAATAGCGTATGGCACGTCAACTGTTGTAACGGACTCACTGACGGTGGGTGGATGTTACTCAACGCCCTTGTTGGATGGACCAACTCGGCCACCTATGGAAGCGTCATTTCCTACAATGCATTTTGGCTAGGGATTATTGCATTACTTAAAGTGGTGCGATTCGAGGAGAAAAACGGTTACCTTCCTCTTGTGCCTTTGAAATGGCAAAACAAACGTATTCGCAAGAGGTTACGAATTCAACAGGTGTTCCTGCAAGAGTCCGAGGCTCTCTTACAATGAACGTCTAATCAAAGATCACTTTGGAAACTTGTTCTGGAGTGAATTCCACGGTACCGGTGATGCAAGCAATCATGGAGTCATCATTATTGTATGCTCTGGCATACACGACATAACGACCTGGAGGCACTTGAGAAGGAATTTCCACCTCCTTGGTTAGCTCATAAGGTCCCGCTTCGACGGGACATTTCATGTCAACGTTCACTATTTCCTCACAAAGATCAAAAGTTTGATGAAGTAACTTGATGTAACCGTAAGAAACGTCCACTTCCACGTAAGCACCCTCCTCAATGGTTTCCTTAAGGTAGCCCACTCCCGATATGGTGAGATTTTGACCTCTTTCTGGAGGGTTGGGAGACATGATAAGCTCCTTAAGTGAAAGCAATTGCGGTTCCGTAGAGTCACAGATGGCGACGGGCGAACCACCAGGCACCGGTTTTTCACCTGGCTTGGGCAATGAGGTCAAGAATGGCAGTTGGAAAGGGAACGCTGACGAGGCAACGATTAAAGCGAGGAAAAATGCAAGTTTAGACAACATGACAACTAGGATAGAAGGCGATGTGCCACAGCCCCTTGATGAGGGGGGAGTGCGGCTTAAAGAAGGAAGGCAACCTTGCGTGCGGCTTAGACTTACTATGGTCATATTAAATCATATTAAACGATATTTCTAGTCAATTTTAATCTAGATGCAAGCAAAGAGTAGCCCACAGCTCTATAAATGACGACAACCACGGTGATGACCCCCATGAAAATAGGAAGGTCACAATTGAGGCGGTATTGTTCAAGAACTGCTTCACCGGTACTGAGGGTACAAGTATCACCGATTTCACACTCGAAAACTTGATTCTCAAATCCTAGTTTCGAAACAAGCCTTACAGCATACATGGCAGGATTGAGCCAGTTCCATGCTCGAAAAAATTCAGGCATATTGATGGACATTGTACCTGCCATGAAGAGAGCCACTGTAGCCAAATTAGACAGGATGTTCACTGCTAAATCTTGTTGCATGAATACCACATTGAAAATGAACCCTAGAGATTCTCCTGCATTTAAGAGAGCAATGGATACGTAAAATGTCACGAAAAACATACTTGCATCCCGAGGTAAACCCACCACCAGAACCAAAAAGATGGTTGAGGCCATTGCTCCTAAAAGTTCAAATGGTAGCTCCAACAGAAGATAGGCGGCCGAAAATGTGTTGATTCCGTATATTCCATCCTTGTATTCCATCTGCAATAAATTGCGCTCCTGGGGGAACACAGTGAAATTGCAAATAAATCCAACATAATAAAGATTACCGATTTCCTGAACCAATCCCAATCTATTGAAGATACCGTCATAAGAATTCCGCAGAGGTGCGAAGAAAATTGCTTGAACGATACAAACAACCACCACCTGAGTGAAACGACTATTGATGATTGTGGAATTACGAAACGTGCAAAGTGCTTGACGGTGCAAG
The DNA here is from genome assembly GCA_030569035.1 of Kuraishia borneana. Taxonomy (NCBI): domain Eukaryota; kingdom Fungi; phylum Ascomycota; class Pichiomycetes; order Pichiales; family Pichiaceae; genus Kuraishia; species Kuraishia borneana. The sequence continues at coordinate 376,835 of JAJMJT010000006.1, forward strand.
ATGACGGGTAGAGTACGGAAAAAGCCAAACCTTTTCTTCTCTGAGAATTTAAATTCATCAAGAGATCCCAATTTGGGTTCAGGTCTCTTTTCCAAATTAGCATTCCAATGTTCAATAATCCTTTCGACTCTCATAATGGCTTGAGCAGGTGTTTCTCTTGTAGCCAACATAGGGTCTTTCGAAACAATGTCCAGAATGAAATCAGCAAAGTTGGTATGAAGAGGACACTCGTGACCCAAAGATTGGAAGTAATCAATAATCTTCGCCACAGGTCCATTATAGACAACTTTACCACCTTTAGCCATCAAAACAACCTCACCAAATTTAGAGAATAGCTCGTATTTGGGCTGGTGAATGGTGAGAATGATGGTTTTGTTGAACTGTTTCGCCAAGTCTCCCAATAACTCCAAAATGGAAGTGGAGGTAGCAGAATCCAACCCAGAAGTGGGTTCATCAAGCAATAAAACTTGAGCATTATCCAGCAACTGAATGGCAATGGCTAATCTTTTCTTCTCTCCTCCACTAATTCCCTTGGTTAGCTCGTCACCCACAGGGACGTTTTCACAGGGTTTCAAACCCATCCTATAAATCAAATCATCAACGACAGCTTCCATGTTGGAAAGATCTTCCATACGCATTTTTGCCTGACTCATCAAAGTTTCTTTCACGGTCAATGCACCAGCTAATTCATCATTGTGCTGAACGACATATGAACAAATTTTGGATAGATCAGAGCCTTCAGGAAGTGCCACATCATTCAAAATAATGTTACCACGACTCACAAACTTCGAGGATTCCGTGTTACGGCCTGCTATGAAGTTGAGCAGAGTGGATTTACCCGAACCGGAAGGTCCCATGATGGCATTGACCGTCGAAGGTTTGAAAGTGACGTTAACGTCATCCAAAAGCTTCTTGATGTGTTTCCCAGCTTTAACACTTTCATGGCGACCGTCTCTGATTCTTTGAGCTCCATAAATTTTGACTCTTAGCCAGTTGTAGATTATGGTTGGGATACCAATGTCAACACCAGAGGGTAGGACCCACAGCGAGATGTTGGCCTGTATGTTCAAGCCGATCTCTGCTGGTTTCAGCAACTTCGAGACTTTTTCACCAGATTCCTGATGGTCGGATTTACGTCTAATAAGTCTTCTGAAGATGCTAGGTTTATCCTTGGGAGTCGACATCGTCACATCGCTTGGACTGTAGTGCAGAACGATACCGGCAGCGAGAGACAAAATGATCCAGAAGACAAGCAAGATACAAATTGGCAACTTGATCCAATCGGTACCATAGCCCAAGGTCGAAAGTACGTATTCCCCGGTACATTCAGTGGACGATTCTGGTGGACAGTCTCCCTCCCAGCCAGTGAACTGTGATGAACAGAGAGCACCGAACCCGTACCAGAAATAAGCCAGATATTTGAGCCATCTCACGTACACTGGCATGGTCTTTGAATTGATGAAATATCCACAAGATAGATTTTGGACCTGGTAAAACACATTCAGGAGCAACCCAGCTGTGCCCATATCCTTTCCCACAGCGTACAAGACTGTGGCCACACTCATACCGACCATGTACATAAGTAAAGTGACTGAAAAATAGATGAGATAGAAACTTGCATCTCCCTCCATACGTAGACCAAACATGAAATACGTAATCAAAGAAAATGACAGAGAGATTGGAAAATCCTCGATCCAAAATTGGGCAAGACGTCTACTGACAATCCACCCCGTAACCGAGACAACTCCCTCGTTACGCTCTCTGTAAAAGATACGACCTGCACTTGTACACAATCTAGAGATTTCGTACAAGATAGGAGCAAAACCAATCACTTCTAACAACGAATACATGGCTGATTGCTTGCTTCTAATCGAGGTAAGGCCATCTCCAGGCTTGTAGAAGACCCAACCACAGATGATTGCCATGAGGAGCAGGGCAAAATTGAGAGTTACCAAAGAGGTTTTATCTCTTGTAGCTAGCAAAAACGTTCTCCTTGTCAACACATTAATTTCCTTCATTAACCCAACTTTTTTAGTTTGAGCTGTGCGAGTCTTTACGATTTTTTCTTTAGAATTGACCGGGACCAAAGTTGAACCTTCCCGTTCTTTCCAAACTTCGACCAATTCATCGATTCGCTTCTGAGAAATGATTTCATTCTCAGGTGAACTGAAATCTCTCACCGACAAATCGATCAGGAAGTCCGCAATGTTCACATGTGCTGGCATTTTATGACCCAATCCTTCGAAATGACTCACAGATCCCTGAACAGATCCGTAATAAATCATTCTACCACCTTTGGCAAGTAGACACATCTTGTCCAATTGAGACATGATCTCTGGTCTGGGTTGATGAATCGTTAAAACACAAGTGATCCCAAATTCCGTTGCCAATCTCCGCACCATCGACATCATTTGGTACGACCTATTTGCGTCTAAACCGGTAGTTGGTTCATCCAGAAAAATGATACTGGGTTTGTTAAGCAACTGTAAAGCCAGACTGACCATTCGTCTTTCTCCTCCGGATAAACTCATTCTACCCAGTGAATCACAAATAACGTCATGACGTAATGGTTCCAGAGCAAGTGTCCTTATGATCTCCTCAATTAAAGTCTCTCTTTCCAGCTTTGTATAAATTTCAGGCAATTTTAGTTCTGCTGCGTACTTCAGCAACTCAAACAAAGTCAAAGTGGGCAAAAAAACGTCCGTTTGTAGTAGATATGAATGCCTGATGTCATCCAAATCTGTCGTACTGCCATATTTGATGAGTCCCTCCACGGCAAATGGCCCTCCACTTATTCTTTTGGCTAGCGTATTTAGCAGAGTGGTCTTACCAGATCCAGATTCGCCAAGAACTGCCACCACTTCCCCTGGATTAACATCGAAATTGACGCCATCCAAAACCACTAACTGAGTGTTACCCTCTGACTCAACGTCCTTTCTCCATGAAAAACGCTTACTCTTGCGGATAAACACCTTTAAATCACGTACATTCAAAGACAACCTGTCAGTTGCAGGTATGAACATTGCCGATTGAGACTCCATAGCTTCATTCGAAGGAGTTCTCATGTTCATCCTAGCAAGGGTTTAGGTTTTTTAACGGTTAAACCCAAAAGGGAAAGTACATGCGTTACGGATTAGTGCGAGTGCACGACCCACAAATCTGTGGTAGTATGAAAACCAAAACCCAAAGTTCATACCCCTGTTCAAGGCACTTAACCAGAATTTTGCCTTTGAACCGAAGCCTTAAGCTGAGGGGAAAAATTTTAACTTAGACTGAAGAAAAAATTAAATTACTCGCTAAGATCGTATCTAAATAAAGTCCGAGCTGAGCACGGACCAAAGTATTATTGTTAAATGGTAACGTTTTTTCGGGAGATGAGTCTCCTGCAAGTATTGGAACTACGGAACAATATACCAAATGTTTTTCCGAGCAGTCGACAAGCTTGAATTCAAAACGGCGGAAAAAACACCCGTTAAGAGGGGGTTAGTAGCGCGCGCGGTATGCACATTGAGCCACAGCGATTGGCTCTTTTCTTTTTCGAAAGGCAATTCTTAATCCGGATTTTGTTGAGGCCGGGATGGGCTCTAAGCCACTAAAAATAATGATGTGCCCCACTTTTAAATACCAAATGAGGAAGAATAACAAACCCCAACTTCTCAATGCAAAATAAAAAACAAAACATAAGAACTAAGGTCCCCGGTCCAAACGTCACCCCAGCTTCATCCGTTCCCCGAGTCAGGGTCTTCTGAACGGCTTAGAGTATCGGAATCGAGGAACCTGCAGATGCACAATTTGCGTCACGCGGGTTCACGAGACCCTCTCGAGCAATTTTATTGGTCCTATTATCTAAAAACGGATTCTTGAATCTGCGCTAGATTCATTTGAGAATGTACGTTATTTTCTTTTCTCGGGTAGAGTTCCCTCACTACAGCCGTTACTCCATCGACTGCATAACGATTCGGGAACTGAAGTCCGATTAGACGTGAAATGATTCAAGATATTTTCAATTTGTTAGCCTAATGTTATGCATTCGGAATCGCGGTTCCCGAAAAGAGGACTTTGTAAGGCACTTATGGTGGCCAAGCAAAATACGTTCCTATCTGAGATGGGGATTGGACCCTAGCCAAACCCTTGACAAACTAATCCCAAGTGAACCTCTCCAAACCGGATGCAACCTTTCAGTTCGGTCTCTGAAATGTGTTCGCAGTGAATAAACGATATTAGGTGGTCTATCGGAGACTGCAAGTGAAGGTCGATAATATTTTCAAAGTATTAAACATCTTATTTTTAATGAACGATTTGCTCTCGAATATAAAAATTCAACCCTGTGTAGATCATGAAGGGAGTTATTATTTTCGAGTATCCTCACCCCAAGAGAACGTGGCCCTCGGGTGCCAGCGGCAGGCAAACGAGTTGCAATCCAGCCGTATAGTCTAAGCCTCGTTTTGTCTTAATGTAGTGCCTGAGGACTCCTCCATCAAGCGCAGAAAATCAGCTGGGGATGCGATACCGGAACCCCTCTTAAGTGGACTGCATTGCTGAAAGCTCAGCGCTTACACTATTTTATCTGAATCACATTCCTTTTCCTCGAGAGTTCGATGTGCTTTTAAGTTTAACGGTCAAGTCAAATTTGCCAACTATAAACTCCGTTTGCTTCAAAAAAAAAGAATCTATTTGATTCATTCATTTATTTACATTTGTTGACTAAAATCTTGCTGAGATTTACAGCGGAAGCCGTGCAGTTTTTACTCCGAGGAATTGTCACTTGTCATTTGAGATTATACATCTGTGAGCATTAGATCGAACGGATCCGGAGGATAACATTTATATCCGAGAAATCACGAAACAAAAAGTTGATGTCTTCTTCGAATTCCAACGAACAAACCCCTCGGGCTTATCCCCATCAGCATCCACAAGAAAACATGTACACTTGGCCCCCAATCCCACCGCAGGCCCAACCTTTGGAAGAGCAAATGGCTCAGGAAAGGCTGGTACAATTAGCTCGCCGGAAACGCGGTACACCGAGAAGATCTAAGGATTCAAACAAACTGAAACCTCATGGACGTCCGTTGGCTCCTGAAGCGAAAGTAAGGATGGCTTTGGCGCCATCATTAGCGGCATTGTATCAAATGTTGGTCACTGATTCGCTCAGAAACGGCCTCAGAGTTATGAAAACAGAAAAAGGAAACAGTGACGGTGCCCTACTGGAATTGAGCACTTTGAGGCAAAGCGGTGCTGAAAGCCTACCACCCTTGAAGAGTGAGACGATTACATTGATAGACCAGTTACCGGAAGGTATGACGGAGAGTCAGTTGGAACCAAACACTTTCACTTCGATTTACAAAGTTGCCAAACAGGTGTTCGGTCTCGAAGAGTTCACGCTGCTCCGGATCACACGAGCGGCGGCTTCAGAGCCACAGGGCGCAGTTCTTCTCAAAATTGAAACAATAGAACCGGGTGATTTGCACATCAACGATGATGAGAACGATAATGCCGTTGGAGAATCCACCCATGACGGGATCGGAAACCCTGGAGACCCCATCACAGCTAGCTTTCTGAAAAAGAAAATTGCCAGACCTAGGTACAAGTCGAACATGAGGATTTACATCTTACCTCGTCGCATCAAAGCGGTGCTTTACACACAGCCAAGGATGTTGAAGAGAGATTTGATCAATTCGATCCTGATACCAAAGACAGATCCGCGGTTGGTTTTGTGTGCGTTCGATTACAGTCCCGTTTTAAAGGAGCTCAAGATCGAGCTCCCCGCTGGCGAATCAGACAACTTGTTGTATCAAGAAGTTCCTGTGAAGAAAACGTCTCTACCAGCCTCCGCGGCTCCAAATGTGGGATACGGATTTCAATATTCGTTACCACCAGTTTATCCTGACGTGAATACAAATAGAAACATGTTTGGATATGGACGCTCGTTTTATAGACCGTCATATGGGTCGAACGTCTACCCTATGGGACAAGATTTTTATCATCAACAAACCCCTCAATCACAGCCCTCTTACGCTCAGGAGCAACAGCACCAACCAGATCAAAGACACCAACACCAATACGGAATGGTGCCGTACGGAGGATTCGAATATCCGGAAACTTCAGCTCCACAACAACCAGTGTATTACTATCAGCCCAATCAATTCGGCCGTCCCAAAGAGACGGACGTCAAGCCTGACGGCAATTACGGGCCTCATTTCCCCCCACCCTGATTTAGTTCGTTGCATAATAGCATTGTTTTTTTGATACCGTAGTTTTTTTTACCACACTGCCTTGGTCGTGGGTTCGCTATTTACGTAAGCACAGGCATCACCTCAACTCGACGACACGTCAACAGACACGAACCATGATGATTCAAGCAATTTTGGCTATTATTGCCTCGATTTCGTTGGTTCAAGCTAGTGCGCTAACGTTCGTACTAGGGGCGCAGGAGAAGGCATGTTATTATATCTTTAACGACAAGCCCAACTCAAACATTGGTTACTACTTTGCCGTTCAAGCTGGAGGAAGTTTTGACATCGATTACACTGTTAAAGCTCCCAATGGGATTTTGATTGTGAAGGAGGATAAGCAAAGACAAGGGGACTGGGTTTTCCCCGGTGAGCAGATTGGTGAGTACGAGTTTTGCTTTGCCAATGGGATGTCGACTTTTGCTGAAAAAGTTGTTGATTTCGAGATCCGTGTGGATAGCGATTCTGATTTCAAAGCCTCGTTGCCCAAGACTCCTGATTCTGCTTATGCTGTGGAAGGGTTACAGGTCACTATCAACGAGATCGAAAAGAGGTTGAACAAGTTGGGAAGTGATTTACAACATTACAAGACCAGAAACAACCGGAACCAATCGACGGTGAGATCGACGGAGTCGCGGATCTTTTGGTTTTCCATCTTTGACGTTTTGTTGATGTGTGGAATGGCTGGATTGCAAGTGGCTGTTGTCCAGTTATTTTTCAAAGGGTCGCGTAAACAATTAGTTTAGTCATAAAACATCAAATGAATAAAAATAAAGTACTCATTCATTCTTCAAATAAAAAATAGAGGTTTCAGAACCGTTGAACCGTTGGCAAGTCGGCCGGGCTAATGTACGGCTTCCCGATTGGGAACAATCTTATCTACCGGCGAAGACCGGTCTAGCGAGTTGACTTAAATTTATTCAACCGTTTTTCCACACACTCACAAATGTCTCGTGCTATAGCCTCCACACGAGTGGTGATTGACGATAACATCGTCCCTGCTACGCTTGTGTTTTCTTTGCATAGTGGAAAGATCTTGGCCATCTTTGACGGAGTGGCTGCTCCGACCGACCCAAGACTCGTCGAGTACGATGTGACCGGATACCGCGACGTATCCCCACTTGTGGTGATGCCGGGACTCGTGGACGCTCACGTCCATTTGAATGAGCCAGGTAGAACCGAATGGGAGGGCTTTGCCACGGGTACTCAGTCCGCTGCCTCTGGTGGTGTCACCACGGTGATTGACATGCCTCTCAATGCCATCCCACCCACGACGACCGTGGCAAATTTCCATCTAAAAATCGAGGCTGCCAGGGGTCAGACGTGGGTCGACACCGGGTTCTGGGGAGGACTCGTCCCGGATAATTTGGATCATCTCAAGCCTCTCGTTCATGCTGGTGTCCGTGGATTCAAAGGATTTTTGATCGATTCCGGAGTGGATGAGTTCCCCGCGATCGATCCGGAATATATCGATCAAGCTCTGCAAGTCGTCAAGGGTCTACCGACAATGTTGATGTTCCACGCCGAGATGCAAACCGAGACGGAAGACTTGGATCTTGACGATTTGGACATTGGCATGAGTGCTTCGTTCCAATCCCACAAACACGTGCACTCGTTTGAGCACAAGGGCTTATCTGAAAGACAGGCAGAGGCTCTTGCTTTGTCTCCAGTGTTATCTGCTGCGGAACCCAAGATGGGATTGGCTGCCCAGATGGCTAAATCTCCAGAATTGAGAGCCACTGCTAACATCTTGAGTCCAATTTTGCAAGCTGCAGAACAAAATCCAGAGTTGGAAGATGTGGATCCAACCGCGTATGCCTCCTTTTTGGCATCCAGACCAGACTCTTTCGAGACAACGGCCATTGCTGCCGTGATCAAGTGTGCTGAACGTGAACCAAGCGTTCCGTTGCACGTTGTTCACTTGGCTACACATGAGGCTGTCCCCATGTTAAGGGCTGCTCAGAAAAAGGGATTGAAAATCTCTACGGAAACTTGCTTCCATTATTTATCTCTAAAGGCCGAAGCCATTGCCAACTGTCAAACCCAATTCAAATGTTGTCCTCCTATTAGAACCGATGCGAACAGACTACGTCTTTGGGAAGCTCTACGTTCGGGTGTTATTGCCTCTGTCGTCTCTGACCATTCTCCGTGCACTCGTGAGTTGAAGGGACTCGAAAGAGGTGACTTTTTCGCGGCCTGGGGTGGTATCTCATCCGTTGGATTGGGATTACCCATCTTGTGGACCGAAGGTTCCAAGTTGAACCCACCTGTTGAGCTTACGGATATTGCCAAATGGACCTCTTTCAATACGGCCAAACAAGTCGGACTGGATCATTGCAAGGGGCGCATTGCCGTGGGTATGGATGCTGATTTCGCCATATTTGATCCCGACAGTCAGTTTACGGTGACGAACGCAAGAACCTACTTTAAAAATAAGCTCACCGCGTATGATAACACGGATTTGAAGGGTAGAATCGTGGAGACGATTCTACGTGGTAACTCTGTTTATGCACTTGGTAAGGGTGTTTCCACGGTCCCAATGGGAAAACTTTTATTAGAGCCTCGTATTATATAAAGCTTTTGTCTACAGTGGAAATCTCGTATCTCGGAGTCTAGACATTAATGTCTTGTGTAGATAATATCAAATATTATTTAACGTGCAGCAGAACCTTTGTTAACTGGAAGCCTAAGCTTAAAATATTTCAAAGAAGCCTTTTATATTTTCCTCTAGCAAATAATTACTTTACTTGAATAATCCGAGTCACACCATGTACTTTTGTTGTAGGATTTGAATCACCACGGGGTCTGCTTGTTCGATGGCCACTTTCCAAGTTGTTGGGAAAGTGGTTTTGAAAGCGTTCAACAGAACTTGAAACATGGATCTTAGTTCATCACTTGCATTTTCGTACATCCCCACGCATTCAATGAAATTTCTGAGGCATTTGCGACCGTGGCTGGAATCCTGGGCCAGTGGGGCAGGGTTGTTGGAAATCACGGTGCAAAACCCGACAAATGCGGAATCCTTTTCATCATTCTCCATCACATAGAGCATCCTTGCAAACCACGCCAGAGCAATTTCCCCAACGTAACGAGCCATTTGGGCCGAATTGTGAATACCAAATCTTCCAATGGTGATCGCCGCGTTTTCGCTCACCGTCTCTTGCAAATCGGTAGCCACTAACAATTGTACCAATAATCCCATCAAGTTATCGACGTAGGGAGACATTTCTGCGTTTTCAATGCGTAAACTGATCTCTCCGAGAGCCCAGGCAGAGTTACTGCAAGCCGCACTCGAGTTGTAACTTCTGTTATTCATCTCCTTCCCAATGCAGACCAAAATATCTCTCAAACGTGGTTTGATCAATTCGATAAGATACATCGCCATGTCTCCCAATAGTGCAAAGGCAGATTGACGGATATCATCCTCTTCCTCGTCGAAATAAGCGATCAAAATCTCGATCAATGGTGATCCCAAGGAGTCGTATTGCGAGATCAACGGTTGCAAACTTGATCCAAGACCTTGAACGAGACCGTCTATCAGATCTAACGCGGCGATGGAGAACCCAACGTTGGGTTCCTCTAAGGAGGGATCTGCCAGACACATGGTTTTCATGTCCAGACATTTTTGCAAGATTTTGATGGATCTTTCATACACCGGTTGGGCGTACGGAGCGAAATCCTCTCCCAAAGTGGCTGCCACAGCACTCATACATTCCAATAAAGGCCATAAATCGATATCATCATCTGCCAAAGCGTTCCATTTCTCCATCAGAGAGGGCAATATCATTTTCACGTAGTTACGACCTTGGCTGATATTGGGGAACAAACCCAATTTTTCCACCAGCGTTTGAATGGAATCGTAGAGTAATAACATGTTTTTCCGTTGGTATCTGGCCAGGCAAGTTTTGAAACATTCTAAAACGTCATCTACCACTTCTAAAATGCTCTCTGTGGCACTAGATTCCATGAAATTGGCCAGAGAAGAGCATGCGGATTCTTGAACAACCTTCTTGTTGTCCATCAATGCACCGATGAGAGCTTTAATGGTTGGGACGTAATACTGAGCATACTCTGTATTCGACAGCGCTGCCTCACACACCCACGAACTATACCTACCCAGGGTCCAACATGTGATTTGACGGACACGGGGTTGAGCATCAGATAGACGATCCACTAAAAATGGAATTATCGAGGGTAATTCGCCCCTGGAGATATCTAAACAGCCTTCGGCAATGGCACCCAAGGCTAAGATAGAAGCCTCACGGACAGGCCATTCAGGAGACACGATCTTCTCTCTGATGATGGGGAGAGATACGGTGAACACCAGTTCTGGTTGTAAAGAGGCGAAAACGTCAAGAGTGGAAGCTGCACATTTACGCAAGTTCCATTCGGTAACGTCCAGGGCATCGTCATCCTCGTCCTCGCTCTCATCGTCTTCATCTTTTTTACCATGGGCTGTCTTTGACTTGCCCATGTGAGGCTTAATGTCTTCATCTTTATCAGCGATGTGATCATCTGCAGCATCTTGAGCTTCGAAAGTGATAATTTCCACTTCGGAATAAACCATCTTGGAGAGTAAAGTTGGGATGATGCTTGGTAAAAGTCGACTGACCAATTCTGGAGGAATATCAGCCGTGGCTACACCGAATAACACCTCACAGGCTTCCAAGGAAACAGTTTCATCTTCATCTTCCACGGTGTGCAGACAGTAGTTGATCACTCCTTCTAAATTCGGCATTAATTTATCGGGACGAACCTCTAATATTCCCGCAAACGCTGAGCAAACGTTACGTCTCACTGAACCATCAGGCGAAGTTGCTAACGTGAACAGTCTCTGTAGAAAAGTATCCAGATGAACCAATAAACTCTGCGTTTGCAAATGCAGAAATTGGTTGATACAAAAGATACTCATTGCTTGAACTTTAGCAACTTGGGAGCCGGTTAGTTCCAAAAATTTTGGAATCATGAAATTCAATGGTCTATCTCCAAAATATTCTCTATCGAGTTGAGTGGCTGAATCTTCACAGATCTTGCTCAAAGCACTCAAAGCTCCCAATTGTCCCACTTCGCTATACGTTTCGCTGGTAGGGTCGGCCATTCCAATCAAATTGGGCAATAACAAGGGCCAGTTGTCGATACCACACTTGCTAAACAAAGTTGTGATGACGTTTCCAACAATGTTTCTCACCATTGGATGGGAATCGTTCAACCCTTTCAAAATCTCCGTTTGAACGTAGTTTCTAACCGCCAACGATTTTTCTTGGAAATGGTAGAGAACATCATTTTTCAAAGTCAATCCAGCAGCTGCTCGCACGGACCCATCGGCATCTTGAGCGTTAACCAACACATAGAGCAAATAGTTTTCGAAATCAGGTTGACGTGTCGCTTCATCAAGAGCTGTCGTTGCCTGTTTACGAATCTCAGCGTTGGGATCCAAAGTGCCAGCTAAGATGTAGGCCAACTGTGATAAAAGCTGAGGATCTGCTGTCCAGGTATCTGTCATTGTAGTATATGTTTCGATCGATGACGTTGAATAAACCAGAAAAATCGGGTTAATTCGAACACCACCAAATGAAAATCGATTCTGTCAACCTTATCAAATAATTTTTCAATGCGATGCTCTACGGTCGTGTGTGGGTCGGTTTCAGCCGCACCATATTATTATTATTCCATCATATCTTTAAGCATGGCTTCCAGTTCCTCCAATTGAGAAAAAATTGGATCGAAAATCTTGGCTGTTGTTGGATGTAAACTATCATCGAATGATCCACTAGTCGCTGGCGTCACGTGCAACGATGTGGTGGACATATAACTGGATGCCGATATTATCGTATCGTCTTGCTCATCGTCGCTATATGAGGAAAGGTCTAAAGTTTTCCCAGAAAGTGGGATTGATGCTCTTTTTTGGATGCTCTCTAATTGTTCCTCTTTAATCTTCAAGGCCCTCTGTTGTCTCGATTCGAACGAAACCGGTGATTCATCGCTTGAATCAGGTGAATATGAGCCTATCGAATCCTGTGTAGACATGAATTTTGCGTTGGGGGCTCCAAGATCAAGAGTCGAATCACTGTTCAGTTGAGGGGTTCTTGGTAGACCAAACTCCCCCAATTTTTCAAATGGCACTTCATCCAATGGTATCTGTGGCGTCTTGAGGGACTCGTTGAGTCTTTTCTTTATTATTAGTGGGGCAACCTCGTAGGCCTCGCTCATTACTTCACTTCTTTCATCATCGGTCTCCTTTTCCATAGCAAATGACACGTTTTTCGGGGTCCCCGGTAGAGAATTTCTCGATCGACGAATCGAACTCTTCCGTTGAGGACTACCTGTAGGCGTCTTTAGCCTATCGATTTCCACTTTTGTCTCGGGTAGATCCACAGGGTTTTCCTTGAGGCCTCTTTCGAAAGTTTCGTTTTTCCAGCAATTGAGACGTGCCAGTCTCTCCTCGTAAGTTTCCAACACTTCAGCGGGTGCAAACCCTACGGTGTCCTCATCTAGTTTTCTGACCAACCACCAATAGCTATCCTCATCACTTAGCAACTCCACAGCATCATCTTTAGACAGTTCGATGTGGCCTGGATCAGGTCCACTGAAATTAACCAGAGCGTATAATCTGCCTGGATCCAATTCTTTCGGTGGCGAAGGCGGTGGCGAAGGTGCCATGCTATTTAAAAATGAATCCAGCGCGGAGTCATCGCCTTGAGCCTTGGCCATTATTCGATCCATATCCAAGGTTTGTTTGATGGATTGTTTGACGGCTGAACTTAAGCCCTCTCCTTGTGAGATCACGACGGATGACACGGAACCTTCCATGTGTTCCTGTGGTGGATCAATGTTTAGATGCGCGTTCGTGACATTGGAGAATGTGGCTCAACCAATTCCAGCTAAGCGACAAGAAACAACTATTTATATATTTAATAGATTTATATTATTTGATTTATCTGATCAAGTGATTTGATGTTGGATTATTTCCCTGGTATCGACCGATCCAGATCACTACGCGTGTTATAGTTGTTGTCGAATCTATTACATAACCTCGGTGGTCTCCACTTTAACTTCTGGAATTTCCTCAGCCAATTCCTTTCTAGCTAATTTCACTTTTGTATTGTTATATGTGCCCAGCACGAAGTAAACAACGTTGAAGAAAACCACCCAAACGTTTGGAGAGAGATAATTTTGAGCAATGGCCATGGCCAACGGAGTCGTCATCCAAGACGTGCGGATGACAGGCAACAATGACCTATTTAACGCTTCACTAACGCACGAACGCAAACGAGCAAATTCGGCGCGAACTCCCTCGACTCCCTTCTCGCTGTACGCCTTTAAAAGAGAATAAGGCGACACGGCAGGCGAAAGACTAATGATCGCTATATACGCCACTGTGATCGCGTTCATCACGGGGCTAATAGTGAGTAAAGTGGTGAGAATTTGCATGATTTTCTTTCTGGGAGTCAACGGAGCTTTGAACATGGAATTAAGAACGTTGTAACCGTAATGAGATGCAGGTGTGTTCACAGCGAGGGCAAACAGTGCCATCAGAGGAACCTTGCGGGTGAACGTGTGTTTGATGGTTATGCCGGTAACCTTCGTTTCGCGGATTTCACGCGCAAACAACGACGCCAGTTGTTCGTTCATCACAGCCAGAACGGCAGCCGTTAAACCCTTGGTGATAAGCGGGTACTTGGCCAAGCATTCGAGATATCGAGAGTTCAAATTCCGACGTTGTGAAGACATGAAAATTTGTTTGTATGTCTGGCTGCTATAGACACTAGAGTCGGCCGGCCTAATCACGTGGATTTCCTAATCGGCTTATCGGTTGCTAATGTGCGACGCCCGATACGGCAGTTCGTGCGACGTTGAATCTGACGCCGCATTGGATTTTTTGGGCTCTTTCAATTTTTGGGATGGTGATGTGTTACCCGGCCCTAAGAGTTTTCACAAAAAATTTCAAGCTCTTCTCACATACCTTACAAACAAAATGGCTTTCACTCCAGGCGGTAGAGGAGGCAGAGGTGGATCTCGTGGCGGCTTTGGCGGTCGTGGTGGCTCTCGTGGTGGATTCGGTGGTGGTCGTGGTGGCTCTCGCGGTGGATTCGGCGGTCGTGGAGGCCGTGGTGGTGCTCCATCTAGAGGAGGCCGCGGCGGTGCTCGTGGAGGACGTGGTGGTGCCCGTGGTGGTGCCCGCGGTGGCAAGTCGGGACCAGCCAAGGTCATCATCGAACCACACAGACACGCCGGTGTTTTCATTGCCAGAGGTAAAGAGGATTTGCTTGTGACGAGAAACGTTGCCCCAGGTGAATCTGTTTACGGTGAAAAGAGAATTGCCGTTGAGGAACCAGCTCAAAACGAGGGAGAACCAGCCACTAAGATCGAGTACAGAGTTTGGAATCCTTTCAGATCCAAGCTTGCTGCCGGTATCATGGGTGGTTTGGATGAGTTGTTCATTGCCCCAGGTAAGAAAGTTTTGTATTTGGGAGCTGCTTCTGGAACTTCTGTGTCTCACGTCGCTGACGTTGTCGGACCAGAAGGTGTCGTTTACGCTGTCGAATTTGCTCACAGACCCGGTCGTGAGTTGATCGGTATGGCCAAGAAGAGACCAAACGTTATTCCTATCATTGAGGACGCTAGACACCCACAGAAATACCGTATGTTGATCGGTATGGTGGACGCTGTTTTCGCCGATGTGGCGCAACCAGATCAGGCCAGAATCATTGCATTGAATTCGCATTTGTTCTTGAAGGACCAAGGTGGAGTTGTCATCTCCATCAAGGCCAACTGTATCGACTCCACTGTGGATGCTGAAACTGTCTTTGCCAGAGAGGTTCAAAAATTGCGTGAGGAGAGAATTAAGCCCTTGGAACAATTGACGCTTGAGCCTTATGAGCGTGACCATTGTATTGTTGTTGGACGTTACATGAGAAGCGGGTTGTAATAAAAAAAGATCGAGTTGTATCACTGTAGTTCCCTTGCGCCGCACCACATGGTCGGGCACTACCCTTGCCACCTTGTAACCGATTTGTGAACAGGGTTAACCATGGCTCAAACGGTTAATTTGGACTCCGATGACGATTTGGAGATAACTCAAGTAAATAATGCACCTATAGTCGTTGAGGATGAGAGCGACGACGACCTGGAGATCGTCAGTGTGGCGACCCGTCCTGAGGGAATAACGATATTTGCCCCCAATCAAGAGTACAACATCCCGTCAGCTGGGTTGCCTAGAGCACAACGTTCGTTTCCGAATACGACGTATCCGGGGAGCAATACGCGACCTCCAAGTGCAAACACAAGAGCGAGAACGGAGAATCGGGTGATACGAATTCATTTCAACAACTGGCGTCAATTTGCCAATATGAGGCCCGATTTCTTCATGCAGGCTTGGCCAACTTTCGACGATGAAATACCAGAGAGTGTAATGGAAACTCTGAGAATGAGAGACGAGGCAGACGACAACGCGAGGATACGACACAGGCAGCATCATGCTGACACGATACGGAAGGACGCAGAGACGAAATTCAGTGTGGGAGACAGCAATTATTTCACTACGGAGATCACTACCGAGGCAGAACAGTTGTGCGTTCTGTGCGGGATTGTGTTAGGGGAAGGGATCCCTGACTCTTTTGAACCTTCGAGAGATGAACCATCGAAGGAGCAAGTTTTCGAATTTATTGAAGTTCAACATTTCAGTGCGCCATGGAAATTCACGGAATTCATCACTCAAGCAGATAGGGATCTGTCGAAGAAGATCTTTTTCGGGAGATGTGGGCACGTTTACTGTGGTAGATGTGTCAATAACATCAACAGACAGATGAAGGATAGGATCTCTGGCAAGAGCCCCAAGAGACGGAAAAGGGTCAAGCTGGATTTCACCAACGTCAATTATAGAGATTCCAACGTTATAGCCCCGATTATATGTGCGGCAGAAGGTTGCGAGAAAAAGACAACTACAAAGGCATTTTTTAGGGAAATATATGTTTAATTATTCATAATCGTCATCACTAAACACTTCAGGGTATGGATCGCATCTAGAACATCTCGTGTAGAATGCGGTATTCAAAGGTGATGGTTCAGTCTGTGTTTCATTTTCCAACTTCTCCCCGTTCGGAGCAAACTGACGGGTATGGAAAAGAAGTTGGATTGTATCGTAAAGATAGAGTCTATCTTTGTAATTTGCAAATTTGAGCTCCAATGTGGAGACCAAGGTTTGTTCCTCTTCGCATTTCGGGTTCACTTCGTTTCTCGTTCTCATATGTATCGTTTTTCTCATTATAGTCTTTGTAGACCTTGGTAGATCCAAATCGAATCTGACCGTATGGAAGGTACACACGGTTTTCTCCTTATTGGAGATCACCACTTGTAGGATCCCACTACGCGGTAATCTGTATCCAGGGAATATCTGTTTGTTTGGCTTCTCACGTTGTTTGCTGGCATAATGGCTTTGTAAGTCTATCTTACCCACGTAGGGTGATTCCACCACATTTTCATCTTTGTAGAAGACAGCTTCAAAGGGTATTCTCACCTGCTTGTAAATCGTCTGATCCGAAAAGGCAAACACTCCAATCTTCGCTTGGAAGGGGACAGGTTCAGAGACCGACCCCGTTTTGGCTAACAACAACGACTCTTGGAAGCTACTCCTACGAGCCTTCAAGGGACACAAATAACACGTGGAAGTCGATATACGACGCTCCTCGTTCTGGAGATCGCTAAGGCTATGTGAAATGGAAAGTGAGGACCTTCTGCGCAATTTGGGGGGTGAGAGAGTGGGTAATGGCATGGCTAAGTATGAGTCAGATAAGCGATGCGATGATAAGGGAATTTTGACTTTTCTCAGTAAACCAGGAATTCAATCTTGTGCAAGTTCAAAATATAAAAAATTCCCAGATCCAGAACATTGAACCTCGTAAATGTACATATTAATTCGTATTCATCCAAGTACCGGTTTTATTAGTCTATACGTCTAGTTTTCTGTATGGTTTCGTTTTCGTCCTCACGAGCTCGCACCACGCCACGACCACTTTGTCGAGCGTCCAACATCATTCCTGCCTCGTCAATGTCTTGCGTGTCCATATCGTCCAGATCGTCGGCAACTCCTGTGGAAGCTATAGAAGGCTCAACGGGTAACGGCTCCGGATCACCAAAGACGGGCTCAGGTGCCTCATCTTCGTCAGAGCTTTCGTTGCTCACTTTAGCGGCACAGATGGCCATCGCGTTAAAGATTTGAACCACCACGTGTTGGTGTGGCGTCACAAAGGGTATCAACGGGTTCGTATGGGTCATATTAGGCATTAGAGGACTTTTCAAAGTGAGCTCCACAGCCTCCACAATGCCGCCTTCCAATTGTAAATAGATACAGTAATCATCCGAGCGATTCAAAGCATGCAATACAATCGCTTCGTACGGAATGTCCAGTCCGGAGTTTGTTGCTGGGAAGAAGAGCACCAAGCTCGTATCCATCACGTAAACGTCACACCCAACACTTAGACCTGTATCGGAATCAATGGATACTCCCAGACTTCCCAGATTCTCCTTAGGCACGTGCCATCCACCTATGAGTTTTGTGAGTGGAAAGGGCAGGTTGACGAGACCGTTGGACTCGGTCGAGTCGAAGCACAATCTCAAATTCGGCACTCCACAGTACAAGACGCGTTTATCATCCGATGCAAACGAGGCGGGAGCAGAGATCTGATACGTGGTAAACGGCTCCGTGTCCTCGATGGAAGGTGGGGACTCAACGAGAGACAAACCTCGTGCCATGTTAAACAAAGGTAGGAGATGAGCTACAGATGAAATTTTCTAATTACGCGGATTTTATTGATCCTCTAACAATTCTTTATTAACACATGTGGGAGGGATTCCCGAGCCAAAGAAATACTCTGTCAAGTTTTTCACACATTTCCTTTCAAATTCTTGGAAACTGTCCTCAGTACACACTCCAACATGAGGCAAAAGAGTGACTTTGTAATTGTCCAAAAGCCTCTGATCAATCTTTGGCTCGTGTTCATGAACGTCAAACCCGGCACCAACTAATTGACCCCTTTCTAGTGCGTCAATTACAGCAGCTTCTTGAACTATGGGACCTCTGGCGATGTTGACGAGCCGCACCTTGGGTTTCATCCACTTGAAAGTTTCGAAATTGATCAGGTGATGCGTTTGAGGAGTATGTGGACACAAAACTAGCACACAGTCACTCTCTGCAAGAAGTCCCTTCAACGTTGGATGGTAAACGGCCCCCAATTCTTGCTCCAAATGGGGTTTAGACGATCTGTTATGGTAAGAGATCTTCATTCCTAATGCTTTGCAAGCTAGTGCAACTCTATATCCAATGTCGCCTAACCCGATTATGCCCAAGGTTCTACCATGGGGGTTTTGCGCAATGTTGGGCAAGATCTGAGAATCGTAGTAATTACCAGTGCGAACACAATGCTCCGCAAACGTCAGGTATCGGAAGGACGAAAGCACAAGATAAGTACCGACATCTGCAGTGGCAATGGAGCAGGAATCTGGAGAGTTGCAAAAGAGAATGCCACGACTCGTCAAGTAATCCAGATCCACAATATCATATCCATGACCTGAAGAGACGATAATCTTCACCGAATCAGGTAAATGTCTCGAAGGTTCGCCTCTAAACAGATAATGCTTCAAGTATGGCGCTCCTTTAAGCCAAGTGGATCTACAAATGGCCTCAATCCCGGCAAATTTGCCCTGAGGATCATCAATCTCTTTGATAAATTGGTCCTCGGTCTCACAATCATAAGTGATCAACTCAAACCTTGTATTTAATTCTTTCCAAGCAGTTTCATCATGGATAGCATCGTTACAAGGGATATACAAGACTCTTGGTTTCCTCACAGTCATGATTAGAGGGAGCTTTTCAACGATGGTGGGGGTTCATCAATTTGCACAGCCTTGGAAAACCTTATCGGAATCGCGTTCCGCTACATGAGTTATGCTAATTTTGACTCCACAAAGTAATCCATCAACAGCGGCCAAGCAGCCATTTCGTCATAATTCTCTAAACCCTTCTCGTAGTACTCTTTTATGAATGGTAGAAACATGTTCCATTCGTCTTTGTGAATATCTTTTTCCCATTTTTCAGTGATGAATCCACACCAATCGTCCAATAATTGACCACCAAATGACTCAGTCAGTAACAGTTTCCAAAGAGACACAGCCAATTCCCGGGATAACGTCTTCTGGCGATCTTCCACCGAAAAAGGGAACGTGAAATTGTATATTCTTGTCATATATTGATCATCGATTAGAAGTTGTTGTTTCAGTTGGTTAACGAAATCTGCCATCTGATCCAGCTTTGTCACACCAACAGCCTTCCAATTGGTCACAAACGGTTGTCTTTGAAACTCACCAGCTGTGGTGGAGCCCAAAAATTCAGCAAGACAAAGCATCCCCACATCTTCCACATCGAATCCCAGGTCTTCTGCATACTGGATGGTGCCATCGATGGAGATTATCTCGGATTCGGGATCTCATTAGTTGATTCAGGCAGAAAAACTTACCCTTATACTTGTCAAATAAGGTTTCTAACCGTTTTGACATGGCTAAATCAATGAATTCGCCAGTTGAGCCTTCGCCATCTCAAGATGCGGCGGCCACGACCTCCAAACAATGTTATCATCAGAGTCGATCTTGGCTGTTTTACGACAGGAGAGTCCTGATGATGAGGAATTGGCCACGGAGAGACTACGTGTGACCTCATGGTTGGTCTCTGTCTTGGAAACTGATAACATTTCGAAGCCGCCGTTGGGGGTCATTACCAGTCTTAAGAAGGTTGGTCATCTACAACAAACTTTTGATGAGCTTTTGGACATCACGCGAGATCATCTTTTGACCAGTGGTCAATATTTGGTACAGACGTTTTCGGATCGAACCTTGGAGGACGTGTTTGTGTGGCTTCATCGCACGCGACAACAGCTAACGACCATTTTGGAGTTGTTTGATCTGGGTGAAACAAGACAAGATCTGTTTGTTCGGGCATGTTGCTCCGTCTTCAGACTAATAATTTCAGAGAAGCAAGTGCTGCTTTCCATCGAACAAAGTTTCCAAGACTTATTGGGCGGCTTGGAATTCGATCGTGATAGAGCCACCACCTACATTGATTTGCTCAAGATGACAGGATTAGACGATGAACTTGTGCTGATGCTCATGAAGGTGGTACGTAGGCTAGTCAAGAGCCATATAGAATCGCGGTACAAACGAATTTGGGACTCTGAGGTGCTTCCAGAGTTGATGGATTGGGTTGAAAATGAATTAATGCCTCGATTCGCTGTCTTGGAAATCCCAGCAGATTTACCTTGTTTACAAAATATTGCTAGACAAGAGTTGTCATCAGTAAGAATCGAAGAATGTTTCGATATGGTGAGTGCTTATCCAAACTCAACGACGGCTCTGGAAGAGCTTAGAAAATGTTTGGATGATCAAAGATCCCAATTGGTGACCACTTTCATTCAAATGTGTCAAAAGAGAGTTCTACATGCCGGGACAAACACAGTGGATATAATTGGATTTTACATCAAATCAATAAGGTCATTCTTGGTGATTGACCATCGGGCTGTGTTGTTAGATAAGGTTTGTCGACCCATTCGAGCCTACCTCAAAGAACGAGATGATACAATTCAGAGAATAGTGGTGGCTATGTTGGACGCTGGAGAGTCAAACACTCTCATTGAGTTAGCGAACGAGTTGAGAAAGGTTTCCAAGAATTGTGAGGGAAATGCCGAACTAGATTGGGCACCAGATCCAATTGACGCGTTGCCTGATTTCCGTAAGACTGTCGTGAGTGATATGGTGGAGTCTTTGATCTCATTGTTTGACTCCAAAGATGTCTTCATGTCTGAATTTGTCAGTTTTTTCGCACAACAACTCTTAAGTTTAACCGATTACGACACGAGTGACATCTTGGAGAAATTGGAATTACTCAAATTGAAATTCGGTGACGATCAATTCTCCTCACTTGATGTTATGCTGAAGGATTTCAACGACAGTAACGAGATTGATAAGAAAATCGGCTTACCCATGCATTCATCTATTTTATCTCACATGTTTTGGCCCACTTTGAACTCTGAAACTTTCAAATTGCCAGCTGAAATGCTGAAATTATCCGAATCTTATTCGGAAGCGTTCAAAACATTGAGAAAGGGAAGAGAATTGAAACTGTATCCGACTTTGGGAACCGTCTCCATCGAAATCGAGTTTCAAGACCGCAAGGAAACGTTTGATGTTTCTCCCGAAAAAGTGGCTGTTCTCAACCTTTTTGAAACCACAAAAATCCTGACTATTCATGATATTTGTTCTCAATTGGAAATGTCCGAAGGTCTTGCTCGGAAAACAGTGATATTTTGGATGAAATCTGGTGTCTTGACGGAAACTCAAGACGGATTTAAAGTGGTGGAAACTTTGGATGAGCAAACAAAGAATGCTGGAATTATTGAGTCCAATGTGGAAGAGACAAAGGAATCAAATAATCTGGCATCATACTGGATGTTCATCCAGGGAATGTTGACGAATCTGGGGGCCACACCAGTTTCGAAAATGCACTCTTTCTTACAAATGTTGGCACCAAAGGAAAATCCCTATACAGCTACTCAAGCCCAACTGGAGGCATATTTAAATTCGATGGTGGAAGATGACCAATTAGAATTGATTAATGATTGTTATAAGTTGAAGAAATGAAGATTTTAACTCACATCAATGGTAAGTATATGTTCCACAGTTTCCAAAACGTCATCCCCATCACCCTGTGGATTCTCTAATTTTTCACTAATTACTTGATCGAGCAACTTACGCAGTTGCTTTATCAACACTGCATTTTTCGACCATGTTCTGATAGGTAGCCAGCTATCCAATATAATCCCTGGTGCTGGTTTACCGGAAAGTGCTCCACTTAAATCATACGCAATATCACCACCAAAAAGTAATACGGAGAGTACAGATGAGGGCGTGATCTCCCTCAAGAACAGCTTCGATGTGTGATTAGCGGAACCAAATGCAAGGAACGGGATCTTGGATGTTGGAACTGGCTTTGATTTCGTTCTCTCGTAGTCTCCATCCTCGCTCAATTGAATTTGTTGCACATCCTCTGTATTTGTCACGAACAAGGTAGAGGAAGGATGTAAGAATGCTCTTGTGGTGGCATAAGGTTTTTCGCCCTCTTCCTTTCTCAAAAAGTCTATATACTCTTGATTGCGGATCCATAGTTTGATCTCTTTTGCGTCAGGATCCGTGATGACGGCCCCGGATGCACTTGCCGTAAACTTTGGATCAGGTAATTGAACTCTTGCAATGTCAGGATAGGAGGATGCCGTTATAATGGCCTTGACCACACTGTATTTGTTACTGCGGTTGAGATAGGTGTAGTTGGGGGAACCAGGTGTGTAATCTTGAACAAATCCCAGATCTTTCAATGTAGAGAGGAACTGCTCTCTCGTTGACAAAAGTTCGTCCACAATACGAGGAGAGAGACAGTTTTCTTCTAGCCATTTGCGTTTACCGCTTTTAACCTTTCGATATTCTTCCAAGGCATGAACGACAGCCATCATGTCACCCTTACCCTTTGAAAAACTGGTCTGAACTCTTTTCACCTCCTCTCTATCAGAGCTGACAAAAGGAAATCCTGAAACCGAAATCGCTGCGATTGTGAGACAAGTCTCCAAACATCCGAAGATTGTTCCAAAAATGAGAGTTTTACCAGATTTCAGATCCGTGGGCAATACCGAGAGATATTTTCCCAGATTTGTAAGATCTCCATTAGCCAAGGCTCCAATTTCCGTTAAATATTCGCCAGCTTTATCGATAGCTAAAGGATCCGGAGGGTCCAAGCCTTCGGCCAAAAATGATTGAACACTTTTCTCTCCGATAGCTTTCACAGTTAAATACACATTTTCAATTCTGGTACGCTTGATTTCCGGAACAGGTTGTGCAGACATGGCTTCCATGGTAGTACGGGTGTACAAACGATAACAAGTACCGTTTGTTACTCTTCCTGCTCTTCCTCGTCTTTGATTCACTTCTGCTTTTGAACACCAACCTTCGACAAGTTTCGATTGGTTCGTTTTGGGATTGTACATCATCGATTTGGCTCTTCCACTATCGATCACGGCAACGACATCTGGGATGGTGATCGAAGTTTCCGCAACATTTGTGGAAACAACAATCTTACGGATACCTCTATAAATCTGGAATATTCTCTTTTGATCTTTGGAGCTTAGGGCGGAGTGTAAAGGCAAAGCTTTACATTCCAGACTGGATTCGATGGCTCGAATACATCTGGAAATTTCCATTACACCCGGTAAGAAGACCAAAATGGAGCCCTGGTTATTTTGACTCTTCAGCTGTGAATCAACGTGAACAACTAATTTGGATATGAGATCATAGTTGATGTTACCAAGTTGAAAGAACTTTGAGTCAGGACCCGGCCTCAGAATTTGATCAGGATCGCGCCAATTGCGAAGAGTGAAATCTATTTCTGGCAGTATATCTTCAAGATAAAAGTCTTGTATGGGGAATGTTCTTCCGGAGATATGCGAATGAGGGACAGGATCCTTGAAAAATGAATCAAACAGGGAAGTTTCAATGGTGGCAGACATCAGAACCACCTTGAGATGGGGGAAACGAGGCAAAAGCCTTTTCAGAACAATCAAAAGCAAATCACTATCGATGGACCTTTCATGGACCTCATCAATAAATATATAGGCCATATCATCAAAGATGCTGGGGCCTTGTGAGTTCATCAATCCTTGCACCATTCTGAGCAGGACACCGGTCGTCACGAAAGAGAGTCTTGTAAGAGGACCTGTTTTGTTTTCGCCTCTAATCATGTAACCTGTTTCATTACCACACTTGTCACCTCTTTCCTCAGAGACTCTATCTGCCAATCCGATAGCTGAGATACGACGTGGTTGCGTGCAAACGATGCGAGATTGGAAATCTCCCGAACGGTTCAAATGGTCCAGAATAAATTGAACTATTTGAGTAGATTTACCAGAACCAGTTTCACCAGTCACTAGAGAAACACGAGTAGAAGTGATCATCTTCACCAAATCTTCTTGTTTGGACCAAGCCGGCAGAGTTGCTCTGTTTTGAAGTGATGTCTTGAGTTTTTCAGATTTTTGAATGGAGTTATAGTTTGACTTTACTCTTTCCACATCCAGAGCTACACGTTTTTGACGGGCAGTCTTTCTTGTTGCTTTTGCAACATTGGATTTTCCCATATCCAATCTGGGGTTGAAGAGAGGTCCTGGATTATCGATCAGATTTTGGACGTTGTCTTCAATCCACTCAACTAATTGCATCACCATGCAATCTCCGATTAGAGTCTGAGCATAATTTTGAAGGTTTTGAATGCAAGATAATTTGATATAGCTTGCCAACGAATAGGAACTGTGACAGACAACAAAGAAACCAGGAAGAGTATCTGGATAATTTTCGGACCGAAACACTTTGAGAGACAAGCCCTTAGTTTTGAGCTTGATTTCCACGATGGAATCACTGATAATGTTGATCTTATCTTCATAGACCATTCCAAGTCCTTCAACTTCGGACTGAAAAAGTTCTGGATCAGATTCCAAATTGGTTGTGTCTGGGGGATCGAGGCCTGTGAGAGAATTACATAGGTAAACGGCAGCTTTGGCCTCATCCTCGCATTTATCCAATGCGTAACTAGCATCAGATCTACTGAATCCACCTTCAGTGAGTCTTGATATCGTGTTTTCTCGTTTGATATCTTTGGAGATTGTGAGAGAAACAGCGGAATCTTGATCCGTTTTGGCAAACAAGACCGGTAAATCGTCGTCTGGAAGGTGAAATATGAGCCATTCCAATGTTTCTGTGAACGATCTCGTATATTTCATGGCTTCTGCAACGTGCTGTTTGCGGAATCCCAATTGCTCCAATGATTCTCCATAGCTAGCTTCGGAACCGATAGACCATTGAATATGGTGTTTGATCGACTGTTGAATAAGTTCTCGAGTTTCAGGCTTCAAATCGATGAAGGGAGCAGATTCCCAGGCTTTCCGAGAGAACGATATTTTAGAATCGAATTTGGCAACTTTGGTCTTGGGTTTGGCAACTTTCACCAACGATATCGTGGGTTTTTTCTGTTTCTCTGCATTTGCCAACTGAACATCACGTTCTTTCTGTCTTTTTTCGTCCTCTTTACGTTTCTCCAGGATTGCAGTGAATGGATCTGATGTATAGATCATCTTGGCCCGGTGCGGCTCCTCTTTCACCATTCGTTTCCTTTCGACGTCTAAGTCACTCCATAGATTCTTGTGATGTGTGGGCAACACCATGTGTATATTTTTATCAAATAGAAGTCTGTGTAGGGCGTAAGTTGCCACAAAATGGCGAGCCTCCAATGCGGTTTCCTGAGGTTTGACAATCCTGTTAGGAACCATCTCAACACTTATC
This sequence comes from Kuraishia borneana, assembly GCA_030569035.1. Classification (NCBI taxonomy): domain Eukaryota; kingdom Fungi; phylum Ascomycota; class Pichiomycetes; order Pichiales; family Pichiaceae; genus Kuraishia; species Kuraishia borneana. Next base: position 402,484 of record JAJMJT010000006.1, read on the forward strand.
AGTTCACTCGTTTTTGGGTTCTTCCACCCTAGCTTCGCCACAGCAATGAAACCGTCCTTGACATGCTTCATGTCGTAGGTGACTTTCTCCCATTTTTGCTTTTGACAGTACTCGTGGAGTAGATTTCCAGGTAATTTGCCGGTCCACGTCTGGCCAGAAGCTACAATGGCTTTATGATTTGGTCGCTGTTGCGGTTGAGGTGGTTCGGGCTCATTTTTTCCCTTTTTTCCCTTTTTACCCTTAACTTCAGGCACTGGCTCGGGCTTTTTCTGTTTTTTAGCCATAGGTTCAAGACGGCGTTCGAATCTCAAATCGAAGCCGCTTAGTCAGTACACACTACACGATCTCATAATATACACTATTTTACACTGGTTTTTTAAATTGGAACCCACTGAAAGGTCTTTCCGAAGCGGGAGAAGAATAGCCTTGTGGTTTTCTGAAGGCACCTGGTTTGCGCAGGCCCCCCATGGGCTTGTTAGGCGTCCTAGTTGCCAGTTGAGCCGCAATCGACTGGTCTGGTTTCTTATACTGGGGTGGTTTCACGCCAGTGGCCCAAGGCATCATTCTGTTTGGATCCATCTTCAGTCTCGAATCGATCTCCGAGCTTTGACGTCTCAAAACAGCTTCAATTTCTTCTGGTTTACTTGGTGAAGAACTCTGTTCGTCAGGCCTTGGAGAGGGCACTGGAGTACCAACAGAATTAACCCTTGTATCTCTATGCACTTTGAAATTGATCACACCAGTGGGGACACCTGGCACAGTGCCCTCCGTATGTTCAATGCCGTTGGAAGTTGGAGGCATCAAATACATTAATGACGTCAACATCGTCTTGAGGATTTCGGTCAAATGAGCTTTTTCTAGATCATCTTTTCCTGATGCAGTGTATGCTGAAGCGACAGCTGATGCCGTTGTCGAGATGGCTGAGTCCGAATCGGTGCCTGGCACATTACCAAAAGTGCTGAAAACAGTGCCCAAATTGCGAAGAAGATTGGGATCAGTCAATCCAGGAATTGAATCCACTTTGACACCTGCTTGACTCAAACTTTCAGCAATGGTCGATGGTTTCGACATCGTGGGCTTTTCTTCCGGTTTCACCTCCTCTGGACGAGGTGTTTCGTTGGCCATATCCTGTTCTCTTGCCAACCGTTTTTCCTTACGACGTTCAAACTCTTTATCAAACCAAATTTTACGTTCAGTTTCTTGCTCTTGCTTTGGGAAGAGTTGCATGGCTCTTTTTTGCAGTCTTGCCCGCAGATCGTTGTCCTTATTCTTTTCAATATTCTTTTCTCTCCATTTCTTCTTGCGAATACGATTTTCAATCTTGATACGTTCCTTCAAACTTTCGGGTGTGTCACCAATGGGCAAGACTGGGGTCTGATCTCTCACTCGTGGCTCCAGGTACTTGATTTCATCAGTTTCCAGTTTTGAAAGAGTCGACACAAGCGCTCCTGTCACCACTCTCAAAGCTGTTGATGATAAATTAGTCCATTTGCTGAATCTTCCCACTTTAGGTATCTTTTGAGGAACCGCCTGCGTTCTTTGGATCAATGTACGAGGATCTGGTCCGGTAGAAGGTCTCTGTTCCGTAGGCACAGTTTTCGTTTGGTTCATCTTAGCCCGAGTCAGGGCCAACGTTTCCGCAATGGTGAGTGTTACCCTTTTGGATTCCTTCTTCTTCCTTTGCTTCTTACCTTTCGCTACGTCATCCTTCAAAGCCTCCTCCATGTTGGACAAGAGATCATTTGGATTCTCCATTGCCATCGCCACCGCATTTTGTAAGATTTGATTCAATTGGAATTGATCCAAATCCTCTTCCGTGGACTCATTGTTGTTATTCTCCACCACGTTTTTGACCATTTGGGTCAATGCCGCTTGCAAAGCATCTGAATCCTCCGAATTCTCGGACTGAACGTGTTCGAAAGTTTGAGCTGCCAATTGCTTCAACAATTCCGGTGGGATCTCCTCAGCAGCTTGTGAAGTTGGTTCTTGTTCAACCTCAGGTTCAGGCTCCTGGTTGACCAAGAGAGCCTCTCTAATGGCAGCGTTCAGATCCTGTTGGGCGTCATTCAGTTCCTGTGGTTCCTGTTCATGCGGCTCGGGCTTCTCCAAAGCGTTCACGGTAGAATTGACAATATTCTCCAGAACGTCATCATCCAATTCCGTTCCCAAGTCCACATTGTCTTGAGTAGAAGCTCCCATCGCATCATGTGACGTTTCTGGTTTTTCTAACATGTCAACTGTTTGATTTACCAAATCGGTCAACTGGGCCTCCGACAAGCCTTCAATGTCATTGGACTCCTGGCGTTTAGCTTCTTCAACCCCTTCTTGCACCTGTGTGACCAAAGATTTTAATATGTCATCGTCGAGTTGGAAATCGATGTTATCCTGGGAGCTTTCCCCAGGTCCCATCGCTTATCTTATCAGTGTTGATCGTAAAGGGAAACAAGTGACTGCTTTTTTGCCACACGAGAAGAAGGTGTCAGGTATGATATTTACACGTGTGATGTGCTCGGATCTACGGTTGACCAAAGGGGAAACTGGCCAGCTTGCGCGTGCATATTCCAATAACAAACGGTCAGGATTTTAATTTCTTGGCACGCCCTGCATTCAGTCCAAACGTAGCGGAAACAATTTCATTACTAAGTCCTGAGTGAAATGATCATTTAACATCAGTTATTTCTGACTCATTTTGATAAATCATAAAAAAAAAAAATTAATTGACCAATCGGGTGATGCAACGGGTGCAATCATCTGAGCAACCTCCAATCATTTGATTGCTTTTCTCATATCCGATGAGCGGAATAGGAAATTATGTCATCAGCATCCGTTCTGGGGTTGGACGGCTTGTGATTAATAAGTGGGATAATATGTGGGTACATACACACATGAACGGAAATAGTACATGCTCCGAGATATATAAATGGTCCCCCCCATCAATTAAATTAAAGTCATCAATCAACCCTTAACGATTTAGATAAATTTATTTAAATTTATCGATTCAAATTATTGAGAGAGGTGGTTTTTAGTCTGGAGTTCTGCGCCTTTTTCCGATATCCGATACCGAGTCGGCCCAAAACGAGGGAATTCAGCCGAGCCTTATAAGCTAGACCAATATCTGTTAATTTGAACCCTTGTTGAATTTGTATATATTGGGTACATCCCAACATTCTAACAATGACAAACGAGGATAAGAGGAGAGTTGGTAAAGCTTGTGATTGCTGTCGCATTAAGAAGACGAAATGTGATGGCCAGAAACCATGCTCGAAATGTGTCATGTTTAACAAAATTTGTGTCTACACGGAACGGAAAAGGGCTAAGGATAAGGTGTATGCACCTGGTTATGTGGAACTGTTGGAGACTCGTTTGGAACTGTTGACAAAATCTCTGGAGAAGTTATGTCAAATGATAAGCACCAATGCGGATATGTCATCACTGAATTTGGAAGGGTCATTTTCTGTTAATGAAACCATCGAAAAATTAATAGAATCTCCAGATTGGAACAAGAATCTGTCAGAAACGAAATTATCAATGGAATATAACGTTTCGTCTGAGGAATCTGAATCCGAATCTGATCTACCCCAATCTGTCAATGAGGATGATTTTTTGGCGGGATTTCAACCCATGGAAATTTTACCAAGTACTTCTATGACCATGGGACCATTGGAGAACAGTTTGATTTCTCCGATGAGTTTTGAAAGTTATGATTCCCCGGATTTTGTTGATCCGCTCTCTTTAATGCCCGAAAGTTTCGAATCACCGCTATCTTCCAGTTTACCTAATATTCCTTCGACGTTATCGCATGGACATCACAAGTCTCCAATTGACTCGCCATTGTTTGATTCTTCGGGGCTCAAGCCGAAGCTGAGTAGGTCCCACGTCTCTAAGCCTACGTCACCTGTACTTAGAAAACATTCTAGTACCCATTCTCAGCACTTGAAGGAGTCTCTTTCAAATGACTTGTACGCTACCATGTTTTGAATGATCATGATCCTTAATTATATACATATTCCTATACATTCTAATTGATATGAAATTCGTAGACGCGGCTATAGTGGCTTAGATGGATCTCGGAATTAAATTCGGATTGGTGCATAACCTTAATTAGATGTTATATATGTAGCATCAATCTTCTTCAGACTGGGTCCAAGATTCAACCTCACTTTTCTTCTGTAAGCTGTTGGATTCTGTAATTGAATAGGATTACCTTCAAAATAAACAGTGTCCAACTCTGGTAACCCAGAAAGCTCCTTGTTGATACAATCAAAATCACTGATTTGATTATATGAACACCATAAATCTGTCAAGTTCTTGAGGTGACTCAAATTCTCCAGTTTGGTGATTCTGTTTGAAGTGATATCCAAAGTGGTTAACTTTGTGTTGTTTTCCAATCCCTCAATCTTGTCAATTCCATTATGGGAGAGGTACAATTCCTCCAAATTGGTCAATTGATCCAATCCTTGGATTTTGGTGATTCTGTTTGATTGAATGGACAAAATCTTGAGATTCGACAAGTTCTGCAAGTTTTCAAACACTTTTATCCTATTTTTACCCAACCACAGTTCTTCTAGAGCGGGTAATTGTAACATCGTCTCACTGATAACTTCAATCCTGTTACCACCTAATTCCAAGCTCCTCAAATTCTTCAGAGTCTCCAAATTTTTGATTTCATGAATCTTATTTTGAACAAAATACAAGGATTCCAACTTGGTTAATTGATCGATATTTTTGATATTTTTGATTTTGTTGAAACTCAGATCCAAGCTCTTCAGCTTTGTGAAATCATTCAAATGTTTAGAGATATGGTTGATACGATTATCGTACAAGTCCAACTCTTCCAAAGCTTCTGGATTAAGCACTTTGACGCCACTCATCGAATCCAACAAGTTTTCTCTCAAACAAAGAGACTTAAGCTGTCTGAACCTATCCAATTTGAGATCTTCGAACGATCGGATCTTCAAATGAATCAAGTCAATATATTCCGTGTCTTCTGGTAGCGACACTGTCAGTTCCTCGTCTGCTTCATAGTAATCAGGGGTTTCGTCAGGGATAATTGCCACGCCTTCTGGTAAAACCCGTTCCACAACGGGTTCATCATCAAATTCATCCTCAGAACAAGAAATCTGCAAGTTTTCTACGCCTTCAGTGGCGACAGACATCTCCTCAACGGTCATGACGGTTCAGTGAGAGAGGCACATCAAGGGAGTTTTCAGAGGCCACACGACCCGAGATCACTACAATAACTGTTCTAAATATTTTTTTGCATAAATTAACGGAGCTCGGCATCCAATCCAATCTCCTCTGGAACATAGTTGGCAATGACATAGTTGACGCATTCACCGACCGATTGAATGTTGTTGGCAGTCTCATCATCGAAGATCACATCGAACTCTTCCTCCAGGGCAACAAGAGCATCGTTGTAATCCAAAGAATCCATTCCGAGATCTTGAGAGAATTTTGTGTCCATACTGATATCTTTGTTCTTGACTTCGAATCCACGCAAAACTTGAATGGAACGAGCCAAGACATCCTCCTTGGTGAGCATCGACGAATGTTGTGTAATGTTGAAGCGGACAGCTTGAACAGGTCTAAAGGTCATGGCCTTAGAGCCAGCCATGGCAACACGTGGGAACAATCTGAACATTTTGGTGGACGAGTGGCGACGATGAATGAGAAGCGTTTGATATGGCTGGGTTGGTGCACTACCTCAATCTAGTTCCGATCGCAATAGTCAACAAGGCGGAGACTGAATTTGTTTGAAAAGCTGGTCATCAGACTTCCGGCTATTTCTTTCATTGTTGGCAACAATTAGGTGGAACAACAACGAGTCTCGTGTCCAATTGAGAATATCAGTCTGGAGGCGACATATACAAGAAAAGTTCCAAATTAGGTGTTGTTGCCTCTTTAGCTTAGTGGTAGAGCGTTGCACTTGTAATGCAAAGGTCGCTAGTTCAATTCTGGCAAGAGGCATTTTTTTTCGTAAGATCCGGAAACCAGGGAAAGCGCTCATAACCAGCGAAGATCCTATTGGGTAGTCTTCCGTCACTCCTTCCGTTAAGTCTTTCCCTCCACTACGTTTCCGGTCAACTTGCATGATAGGCCCAAATTTTCATGGGGTGATACATCCAACTATATCAGGCTACATATATGCATGTGGAGGGAAACTATGGGGTGATAAAAAAAATGGACTAATATATAAGGATTATTATGTCGCTAAACTTTAATTCAATTGATGATGACCTCTGTTTCGTCCTTTGGTAACTGTGGATTTTCAGTTGTTAGATGTCCTAGATCAGTTGTGGATCTCGGATATACAGGCTGCATTTGCGGCGCGGCCCAAACCAAACGGATAAATAGGTCTGGAGCACGTCATTACTCTAGATCCTTGGGCAGGGGAAATACCCCATCTGCTGCGAAAATACAGAGATTCGTAAGTGCAGGTGGAGAATCGTTGTTGGAAGCTCTAGGGTTACACAAAAAGAATTTGGTTGATTCAAATTTGGAGCTCATCGATAGATTGATGATGCTTAGCAAGAGATACAATACATCTGTGGTGCTTATTGGTGCATCCTACGCCAAGTCTAGAAAAGCAGGTGTAAACTCCGCTATCCTTGCTCAAGTGGGGCACCAATTATCGGAGGAGGACATAGTGTTCTTGGACGAAGCCTTCAGGTAAAACCACGTGAAATGATCATATTATTCCTTAAATGATTCGCATATACGACAATATATTCAGACTGTTATACAGATGCTACTCGTAGGTAAATATGCTACTCTTTGTGAGAAATCCAATCTCCATAACTGCCCGCATAGTTCAGCCGCTTCGTATAACCAAAAGTGGAAGCGAGCTCCTCTGCAGCGGAGCACCTAACTCCGGCTAAGCAATAGAAGACCAATTGCTTATCCTTGGCTGGTTTGGGGAACCCAAAGGTCATTTCGAAATCGTCCTCGGGTAAATCCAAAGCCCCGGGAGAACTCTTGAAAGGAATGTTGACCGCACCTGGGATGTGACCTTGGGCGTACTCATCTGGCTCACGAACATCTACAATGACTGTGTCTGGGTCTGCTGAATCAGACAGATCCTTCATTTCATCGTAGCCAATCACACGGGCTGGTAACTCCTCCTGAATCAAACTGTACCGTCTCACACTGGTTATTAAATGGGATTTTGGCAATGCCACCCTGGGCCTATGAACAAATATTTGGGTTGAAACATGTCTCAAAACGACATTACGAGCACGCAAAGGTGCGATTCTGATGACTGAACGGATCATGGTTCCGTGGTGCCATCCCCCTGGCCTAACGTATTGTATAGTGCATCACCCAATCGGTTTTCTCTGGATTCGTCCCGTAGTGAATTTCCATCATGTCTACTAAAGTTTTCAAAGGAACAATCTTGTGTTTGCACGGTTTTGCTCAGAATGGGCAAACATTCAGCGTCAAGGCATCAGGAATCCGTAAAGCTTTGAAGAAAGTTGGGTACCAAACGGTGTTTATGGATGCCCCATTACTGCTCACACCAGCAGATTTGCCATTTGAAGTTGCCGATTACGACGCCAGCAAAGATTCTCAATTCAGGGGTTGGTGGACTGTTCAGGGCACTGACGATTTCGAAATCGAGCCAGCTTTTGACTCAATTCGTGAGACTTATAAAGAGCACGGTCCATTTGTTGGGATCATCGGGTTCTCTCAAGGTGCCGGGTTGGCTGCCGTTGTGCTCAATAAATGGAAAGAGATCGTTCCAGAGGCACCACCACTCAAGTTTGGAGTTTTCTACTCGAGTTTCAAGCTCAAACCGGAAAAGTATCAGAAGTTCTATGAACCCAAGATCACATTGCCCTCTCTTCACATATACGGCGAACTAGACACTCTCGTCTCAAACGATAGAAGCGAAGCCCTTGTGGCATGTTGTGAACCTGGTTCTGCTGACGTGTTCAAACATCCTGGAGGTCATTACGTCCCCAACACCAAGGATCTCATCAATAAAGAGGTTAAATGGATCTTGGATGTTCTGGAACCTAAGGAGGAGGAACCAAAGAAGGATGAGGAGAAAGAATTGCAAGATTTGGCAAAGGAGATTGATAATTTGGGTGTTGCCTAATGTACATATTTATTCGATCAAAAGTAGTGTATGCCCCACGGCTTGCTCCGTTCTTTATCGCAATACCAATCTTGTCAATCACAAAACTATGTCTTTGGAGACCTCACCTTTGGTTCCTGTCATTTCTAGACAATCTCAAGTGACCATCCGTGATTCTGTCTCGCAATCCAAGAAATTTTTACAGATTGCCGTCTCGATTGTATGGTGCCTTGTCGCTGCTGGACCAGTGTTTGGGTTTGCCGCTTTAAAACCGGTTCTCATTGGCCAAGGAGTGTATCATGAATTGTGTGATGGTGAGGAGCTATGTGTTGAACAAGATTTGAAACTGAATTTCATGTTCACCTTGGCTGCTGTCGTCACCAACGCCGCAGCGTTGCCTGTGGGGCATGTTCTTGACACTTTCGGGCCTCGAGTCTCGGGGATAATTGGTAGTTTCCTCATATTTGCTGCCGCTTTATTACTCCGGGATGGTTCTAACATTGCTATTTTCGATGCCTACTTAATTGGCTACTCCATGTTGGCACTTGGTGGTCCCTTTGTCTTCATTTCATGTTTCCATCTGGCAAACTCTTTCCCCAACTATTCGGGCTCTGTGCTTGCTCTGCTCACGGGAGCGTTCGATTCTTCTTCCGCGTTGTTTCTAGGTTATCGAGTTGTGTATCAGAATCATTCTGATCTCACTTTACGCAAATTTTTCACGGGATATTTGGTGGTTCCAGTCTTTATCTTGATCTGTCAGTTGACAATCATGCCCAAATACACGTATCAAACTGCAGCTGGAGACATTGTTAAAGGCGGCGATATCGATCCTGACAACGCTTATTTGCAAGCACATAACGATGCTCAATCTCGTAGAAATTCCATGAGATCAGTTTCGACTGAATTGGAAGAGGTACGCAATTTGAAATCCAAAGGTGGAGTCTTTGGAGCTTTACACGGTAAGACTGTCAAACAACAAATCATGAGTCCTTGGTTCATGTTGATGGCATTGTTCACCACGATACAAATGATCAGGATCAATTATTTTGTCGCTACAATCAGGTCTCAAGAAATTTTTTTGTTTGGACCAGAAGTGGGAGTCGTCATTAATAAATTCTTCGATCTTGCTCTACCAATTGGTGGGATTTTCTCCATTCCGTTTATCGGATTGTTGTTGGACAATTTTTCAACTCTTCACGTTCTTCAAGTTCTCCTCGTTGTTTCCCTTTCCATTGGTGTGGCAGGTGTCATTCCAATTCAGTTTTTCGCCTATTTAGGTATCTTGTTGCTCGTCGTTTACAGACCGTTTTATTATACAGCTGTTTCTGATTTCTGTGCCAAAGTTTTCGGATTCGACACCTTCGGCACCGTCTATGGTGCCATCATTTGCTTTTCGGGATTGTGTAATTTGTTCCAAAGCGTCTTGGATGGAATGACTCACACCATTTTTGGAATGAACCCAATCCCAGTGAATTTAGGTCTGATTGGATTAACGTTGATTTTCGGTGGTTTGATGATTACATTCGTGGGGAGTAAAGAAAAGGAAATTGAACGTCAAATGATGATCAGAGAAGCAGAAAACGCAGTGCCAGTGGAGATTCCACAGTAAATAAGTTTAATTTCCCAATTTAGAAACCTTGCCCCAGACGTGCCGTACTCAATTCCCGAAGCACCCAGCGAAACTCAAATCACGTCCCTGGCTGCTCAACAAAATAATGTCCCACGCCTCCCCAAAGAAGCATTCGAAATCTCAATCTGCTTATGCTTTTGAGAACACCACCACCACGGTGGCTGCGTCTCAAATGCGTAACGCCCTCAACCGTATGATCGATGAGGTGGATGACAAAGAGATCAGGAACAAATTTGAGAACGAAATGGATACATTTTTCGCGCTTTTCCGTCGTTATTTGACTGATAAGGCCAGCGGTGGTACTCTGGATTGGGATCTCATCCGCTCCCCCGCGGCTGATGAAGTGGTTGACTATTCAACACTTGCTGATGAATCCACCTCCAATTACAACAAGCTTGCTGTGTTAAAATTGAACGGTGGATTGGGTACCTCGATGGGATGTGTTGGCCCCAAGAGTGTAATTGAGGTGAGAGATGGTCAATCTTTCTTGGATTTGTCTGTTCGTCAAATTGAATACCTCAATCGTACTTTTGATGCTGACGTTCCATTGTTGCTGATGAATTCGTTCAACACTGACGATGACACCCAACATCTCATCAAGAAGTATCAAGGCCACAGGATCCGGATCCGTACCTTCAACCAATCCAGGTATCCTCGTATTTACAAGGACTCGTTGTTGCCGGTTCCCCAGGCGTTTGACGATGACCATGACGCGTGGTATCCACCAGGTCACGGTGACATTTTCGAATCTTTGTTGGCCAGTGGAGAATTGGATGTGTTATTGGAACAAGGTAAGGAGATCCTGTTTGTTTCCAACGGTGACAACTTGGGAGCCACTGTGGATCCAAAGATTTTAAATCACATGTTGGAAACCGGAGCCGAGTACATCATGGAACTCACTGACAAGACTCGTGCCGATGTTAAGGGAGGTACTTTGATCAACTACGATGGTCAAATTAGATTGTTGGAGATTGCTCAAGTTCCAAAGGAACACGTTGAAGAGTTCAAATCAATCAAAAAATTCAAGAATTTCAACACTAACAATCTTTGGATTAATCTTAAGGCTATCAAGAGATTGGTGGAGGCTAATGGAATCCAAGTGGAGATCATCCCCAACCAAAAATCGATCACTGTTGGATCGATGGACGTCAATGTGTTGCAATTGGAGACCGCTGTTGGAGCTGCCATCCGTCATTTTGATGGTGCTCATGGTGTGGTCGTTCCTAGAACCCGTTTCTTGCCTGTCAAGACATGTTCTGACCTTTTGCTCGTGAAATCGGATCTGTTCTACGTCCAACATGGAGCTCTCAAGATGGACCCATCTCGTTTCGGTGGAGCTCCATTGATTAAACTCGGATCTCATTTCAAGAAGGTGAGTGGATTCCAAAGCAGAATTCCTCACATGCCCAAGATCTTGGAACTGGATCATTTGACTGTAACTGGAAACGTCAATTTCGGTAGAGGTGTTCAACTGAAGGGAACTGTCATCATCGTTTGTAACGATGGTCAAAAGATTGACATTCCTAACGGTTCCATCTTGGAAAATGTCGTTGTTACTGGTAACCTCAGCATTTTGGAGCATTAAATGCTAATCATATTAACTATTCATTTCAATTTTGTACATCTTTAAACCCAAATTGTTTCATCTCTTTTCCTAGCCTTCTCTTTCTCTTTCTCTCCACCACTTTATCCCGTTGTCTTCTGGACATTCCCTCAAATTTCTTGACGTTGATCAATTTAGTCTTGTCCTGTTTCTTCAAAAACCGGCCCTTGTGTTCTCTGGCAAATTCTTTCACCACACTTCTTTCCAATTGTCTATTTTCCATCACATCGATTCTGGATTGCAGCTGTGAAATCCTTAAATCCAAATCGGCAACCTGTTCCTCGTCCATCTTCCCGATGATCTTGCGATCTTTCCTCATCGCTCGCAGCTCGCTCAACTCTTTTTTCCTGTAATCGTTCAAAAATCCATAGTTGTGCATGACTTGGGACTCATTAGCCTTTCCAAAAGCGGGATCGAACCGAATATCCCCCACTTTTTTGGGCATTTCCAATCCTGGAATCTCCCTCACTTTACCCACGGGCTTTTTGGAACTTTCCTCTCTTGGGGCATGCTTCGGTTTACCCATACTACAATGTCTAAACTCATCAGAAATTTATGTACAAACTTTTGGGGTCGTGTATCGCTCAGGCCTCTATCTGTTCTTTGAATCTAATTGTATTGGCGTGACGATCAACCAAATCTTCGATATCAGCGAAATTCATGGTAGAGGGATCAACTTCCAACACGTGTTGATCTTTGAAAGTGACGGAAATCACCGGTTTCTCCTTTGAGAGCTCAGAGAGCACCTTGAAATCGATTTGACAAGAACCTCTCATGCTGGGAGGAATACTGGACAAAAATAAACGAGCAGGTTTGGCTATGTTAGTTGATCGAGTATGAGAACTTACCCTCCTTCAAAAATGGGTTAAACCTCACTGTGACTTTGGTAAAGTATTTCGTCAACATGATGAACGGTGGAAGAGAACAAAGCCATCGCTTCACTGACGAGGGCTTTTAATCCAATCTCGACCCGCCGCACCGGACACATCGCTTTCGAGAAAACTTTCCACTCTATGCTACGATTTTTCTTTTTGTTTGCCGTTGTTTTTTGTGGGTTTTACGATTCAAAGTCTCATGTCACTGAGCTGACTCCAAAGACGTTCGACAAGTACGTGCACGGCACCAATTATACAACCATTGTGGAGTTTTACGCTCCATGGTGTGGCCATTGCCGTAATTTGAAGAAAACTTATAAGCAGGTGGGCCATTATTTCAAGGATATGGTGAATGTGGCGGCTGTCAATTGCGATGAGGCTGAGAACAAACCGTTGTGCTCCAAATACAGAGTGGAAGGGTTCCCAACTCTGATGGTTTTCCGTCCTCCCAAAGTGTACCGTCCCAAGAGTGTACACGCCTCTGAGGTGTACAAAGGGGAAAGGTCCTTCAATGCCATTACGGAGTTTGTGAAGACGAGGGTGAGAAGCTACGTTTCCAAAGTGAAGCCAAAGTCGTTGTCCAAATTTATGGATGGGACGACAAAGGCCTTATTGATCACGACAAAGCAGAAGCCGTCACTGTCTATAAAAAGTTTGGCATTGGATTTGCTGGGTAAAATGGAAATTGGATATTTGACTACGAAACCCAACGATGCAGAGGTGGGTGAGATTTTGGGGGTGGATCTGGACACTTTGCCAAAACTGGTTGTGATAGACGGGAAGAGCACGCACGTCTTTAGAGGCGAATACACCAAAAAAGAAATGGCATCTTTCCTCAGCAAATTCCAAATTCGTCATGATGAGTTATAGACGTGTCAGGACCGAAAAAAATTCACGTGATATTTCCCATGGGGCTATTGTGTGGCCTAGGGGGAGCCATGGCTTAGTAAAAAAAGAAAGAAACGTATTCTGTAATTGTAGACGAATCTCTTGGCATAGCTCACCATTTCATCTCGTGTACATGAGGTAAGTAGTTGACTAAGCAAAACAAACGTCGAACGGAGTTAGGTAGTGCACGTCCCGAGGTTCCGGAACGAAAAGACGTCACACTCTAGCCTTTAATTCACCAAGATGGATTCCACCTCCATATGGGACATTTACGCAAATGCAAAGAAGTTACTGGAGTTATATCCAAGACTAGAAAATAGAGCTGAAAGGCAAGCCAACGAGGCTGCTCAAGCGAAACAACGAAAGAAGGACTCAACGGACGAATTTTTGCTATTGTCACCAGACTCGATATCTTCGGTATCACCCCCATTTAAAAGAACAGAAAAAAAGGGGTCTGGGTCTCAGAACATACAAAATAGCATGATAACACCGATGTCTTTGGTTGATTCACCCTTAGAGGAATGGGATTTCGAAAAGAAGGACGCCAAGATGAATGAATGTTCAAATTGCCACACACAAAAGACCCCGCTGTGGAGAAGAGACAGCGTCGGAAATACGCTATGTAACGCCTGTGGACTATTTCAGAAACTGCATGGAACGATGAGACCTTTGTCGTTGAAGACGGACGTCATCAAGAAGAGGGTAAGCAAAAGACAAGGACAAGGGTCTACGCCAACTCCGATAGGGTCGCTGCCTGTTCCCATGCCCATAGGATCCCCCATCAATATTGTTAATGTGAGGCCCTCACCGGTGCCCATGCCTGTGCCGATGACACAAAGTGTCCCCAATTTCAACTCGTTCCAATTCCGTCAACCTGAAAGATACAAGAATGTGCCAATTTTACCGAAGCCCAGATCTGTGATGTCGCAAACGTCGGTGCCTCAGTTACCAGAGTCTCCTAGTGCCAAGAGAAGGAAATCCAGAGTGGATTCTCAGGCATCTTCACCTGGAAGCTTTATTTACAGAACATCGAGCTTCCAATCCAAACCACCCGCGTCGAGATTTGGATCGTTAGAGGAACCCATCGATGACCTAGACTGGCTTAGGTTTGACGTTTAATACCCAAAGACGAAAATGAACAATCACGACACTATAATGATACAGATTTGTAGATACTTATAATTTTGAACCCATGTTAACCTACGTACTTTCCGTTTGAACCTCGCTCTCGTTGAAGCTGGCAGCATAGCTTGGTAATTCTTCATCGTCCAACACTCCTGCGTCGTCATAAGATCTTTCCACTCCTGACCATCCGACTTTTGTGCCGGTGAAAACGGTGTGACGATCATCATCAGCTTCATCATGAGATTCCTCGTATTCCAATTTTAGTTCGTGACAGATATCGAAACATTCTGCCAATAGAGCGTTCAATGTTCCTTGTCCCTCTGGAATTTGATCACCCACCATGAACTTACCATCGACTCTTAGATTGTCCAAACTCCCCAATTTCAGTTGGTAAGGATATAATTCACGCACGCTTGAGACACCCCCCATTCTTTTCAAATCCAACAAGCATCTTCTCACCGTGGATAGTTGATTGTGGATGGGTTGCAATGCTTCTGAGACTGGCTCCGAAGATTCCAAGAGCTTGTAAACGATGGCATAACATCTTCTCAAGAGATAAAGAAGAAGAGATTGGCCCTGCGAGGGTGGATTCCCATCCATGGAGACAAATTTCCCGTTGACTCTTTGACCATCGATGGATTGTAGTTCTTTTTCGTAATTGAAGAGATCCGTGGGTCTCAAAGTCCATCTTCTCGTGACGATCAACTTTTCCAATTGCGTTTTGATCGAGATGAGGCGATCGTACAAATTTTGTAACTCGGGAGCCACGTTGGCCTCTCCGAGTTGGACGTCGTTGATCAAATCGTGACAGTCGTCGATGAGGGCTTTAAACACTCCCTGACCCCTATTCAACTTTCCCACGTCAGCGTCCAATAACAACGTGTTCTGATCATCACGAGATCCCTCCAGCTTGGCAAGATCGGCCTTCAAAAGATCCAAATCTTTCACAGCAAATTCATCAGACCGGGTCACGAGGTTCACCAGCGTTCTACGGATCTCTAGCAATCTGCCTATGGCAGCCTGTAATCTTGGTGGGACCTCGCTCAACTCTTTCGAAAGCGACTCATATTTCTTGACACAGGCAGACAACTTCAATTGAAGCAACTCCACCTCCTCTTCAGAGTATCCGCTCTCTCTTGCGCCCCCGATAATGTCCTTGATTTCTGAGAGACGTTCCTCGATTGGTGTCAAATCATGGTGAGTGAATACCCCACTCTCCTCCAAGTGCTCCAACAACCGTTGCACTGTGGACATGGAGGCGTAGGTGGCGGGAGCCGCCTTGGTCAGCCCAACAGTCATGAAACATAGAGACAACAACTGGAAGATCTCATCAACCAAGACGTCCACTTTGTTGGCGGACTCACGTGATGCCGGGCTCAGTTTGCGAACTTGAACAAACACTTTTTCGTACAAATCCAAAACTTGTTTTGAAGTTAGGAATTTGGAATGATCGCGCTTGAGCACGGACAGCTCGGCTCGATAGGTGAGTAATGTGTCATAAATCTCTTTTTCGTTCTCAGGCACGGTTGAATGAGACATGGTTAGGTGGAGGCGAGTTGCATGCGTTAGGTAGATGAGTTGTGAGCCCCCACGTAAGAACGAATCTAGGATTCCGATCAACTAGCAAATGAATAAATAATTGCAAATATAATTGTTTCGTGTAGTCGAGAAGGCATTTGGAATGCAAAGATTTGTAAAATTGTAGATTTCAATTGCGCACCCTGGTGTGAGCATGTACCTTCCTGAACAGGAAGGTGAACTTTTCACTCTTTTCCGCACTCTACCCACTAATGTCTCTTTTGTTTCGTCGGTTCCACCATGCGGTGAAGCTTACCGCTGAAACTTACAACGTGGCTCGTGGTGCGTACGGTCGTATCCAAGCCCAAGACCTCGACTTTTTCCGTTCCGTCGTGGGTGAAAAATCCGTCTTGACATCCGATCTCGACGCCTTCAACGAGGACCAGATGCGGAAATACAAGGGCCAATCGCAGGTTGTTCTGAGACCAAAGACCACACAACAGGTGAGTGAGATTCTCAAGCATTGCAGCGCCAACGATTTGGCCGTGTGCCCACAAGGTGGTAACACCGGTCTGGTCGGTGGAAGTGTACCAGTCTTTGACGAGGTTGTGTTATCTCTTGCCAACATGAACCAAATCCGCAGCTTCGATGAAACCTCCGGTATCCTCAAAGTGGACGCTGGTGTTGTTTTGGAGGTTGCAGACCAATTTTTGGCTGAAAAGGGTTACATCTTCCCCTTAGATTTGGGTGCAAAGGGCTCCTGTCACGTTGGTGGTAACGTAGCCACTAACGCTGGAGGCCTGAGATTGTTGAGATACGGTTCTCTCCATGGATCCGTTCTGGGTTTGGAAGCCGTGTTGCCCGACGGAACCGTCTACGATTCCATGCATTCGCTACGTAAGGACAACACAGGTTACGATCTCAAACAGCTTTTCATCGGCTCAGAAGGCACCTTGGGTGTCATAACCGGTGTGTCTATTCTGTGTGCCGCTCGTCCTAAAGCCGTCAACGTTGCCTTTTTGGGATTGGACTCGTTCGAATCCGTGTTGAAGACGTTCGTCAAGGCCAAATCTGATCTTGGAGAGATCCTGAGTGCTTTCGAGGTGATGGACCGTGAATCCCAAGTGGTTAACAAACTTTTCTTGAAATCTAACCATCCTCTCGCTGAAGATGAGGAAATCCCAGAGTATCCCTTCTACGTACTAATCGAAACCTCGGGCTCCAACAAGGAACACGATGATGCAAAACTGGAAACCTTCTTGGAGTCCGGAATGGAAAACGAACTCATTCTTGATGGAACTGTGTCTCAGGATGAAACGCAGACGAAGACTTTGTGGGCGTGGCGTGAAGGTGTCAGTGAAGCCTCCCAAATTCAAGGTGGAGTGTACAAATACGACGTTTCGTTGCCCCTCCCCAAACTTTACGATCTTGTTCTCGCCACCAGAGAGAGACTGGCTGAGTATGGACTCATCGGAGAGACAGACGAATTTCCAGTCGCCGAGGCTGTCGGTTACGGACACGTTGGTGATGGTAACTTGCACTTGAACGTGTGTGTTCGTAGGTACGAAAAGGAGGTGGAGAAGGCCTTGGAACCTTTCGTGTACGAGTGGGTCAGTGCCAACAAGGGATCTATCTCTGCAGAGCACGGGTTGGGATTCCAAAAGAAGAATTACATCGGATACTCCAAGAGCCCTGTGGAGATTGAAATGATCAAACAGCTGAAAAAGTTGTACGATCCCAAATCTCTCCTCAACCCCTACAAATACGTTTAGTTTACAATTCCTGGTATATATCGCCCTTTTAACTATTGTCTGGGTTAGCCACCCGTAACACTTTCCTACTATAATCTGCCGCATCGGCCAGACTTCCCTCACTCAATCTCCTTCTATCCAACATCACTGGGTCCAACCTTGAATCGGTCAACCCGTACTCGTCAGCAAATGGATTTTTCAACGCCTCTTGGTACTCGGAATCATCCACGGAGTCATCCGTAGAACGTCTACGTCTTCTCCAGAACAGGAATCCAGCAACTCCAACAATAAGGAGTCCACCGATGACACCACCAACAGCTGCTCCGATGATGGTTCCCTTGCTTGTTCCTGAACCACCATCGTCCTCGTCGCGCGACGAAGTCTGCCTTGGAGTTTGCGAGGCGGTGTGCGTGATGTAGATTATCGACGTCGAAAACCCTCCCGTCGACTGTGAAACTCTCGACGTGATACGCGAAACGACAGCGGACGTGGTCGCTGATGACGTGGTCGATGTAGAGCTCGACGAACTACTCGAAGAACTGCTCGAGCTTTCAGTACTGGAACTTTCAGAATCCGAACTCGACGACACGCTAACTCCCTCGTGTGCGTACACGTTATAAGCAGAGGCTCCACCACATTCTTCAAGAGAATATCCGACACAGAATGATGAGCATTCGGACGAGTCCACCGAGTCCGATGGCGCAGAATTTCCACAATAACACATGTTTCCGTCAGTCATGGCAAAATAATCGTAACCATCACACGTTCTACTGCACAACCCTGAAGACTGGAAACGATCTGTACCTCCAGAGACGTAGCTGGAAGGTATCGATCCGTAACAGCCAAGTAACTGATCCGCTAAAACGACCGGTAGGAATAGTAACAGAAGCATGATACGAAACACGTTTTTTCCCCCTTCA
Organism: Kuraishia borneana; assembly: GCA_030569035.1. Taxonomy (NCBI): domain Eukaryota; kingdom Fungi; phylum Ascomycota; class Pichiomycetes; order Pichiales; family Pichiaceae; genus Kuraishia; species Kuraishia borneana. Next base: position 420,871 of record JAJMJT010000006.1, read on the forward strand.
GACAATGGCGGTTTTCGATGTGCTTAATTGTGTTGTGCACGCACCCGATACACAAGATCTCACGTCTAGAACGTTTGTTCGTGTCGTCGTGTCCTGACCACACCCTTTATGGCACATGCCACCCAACATTGCTAGCAGATCAATGGCTGTTCATAAGATGGTTGATTCAGCTATTTCAGATAGCGAAGTGGAGGACGCCCCCAAACCTTTGAAGCGTAGATCTTCTTCGATCTTTTCTCTCAGTTCTGCTGAGCCTTTGCCACCCCCAGATGAAAGTGATTACGTTGCCTACAGCGAAGATGTTAGACATTTTTCCTACGTGCGTAATTTGCACATGGCCGATTGTATCACGTTGCTGAACGGATTCAGTGGGTTTTACTCGATCATCTCATGTTTAAGATTCACATTGACTGGGTTGCCTCATTACGTTCAAAGAGCTCATTTCTTCATTGTTCTTGGACTATTCTTCGATTTTTTCGATGGTAAAGTGGCAAGATTACGTAACAAATCCAGTATTCTCGGTCAAGAGCTCGATTCTTTGGCAGATCTTATTTCGTTTGGAGTGGCTCCGGGCGCAATTGCGTTTGCCATTGGATTCCAAACAACTTTGGATGTTTTGTTCTTAGCATTTTGCGTACTTTGTGGATTATCCAGATTGGCCAGGTTTAACGTTACCGCTGAAAAATTGCCCAAGGACAAGCAGGGTAAGGCTAAATATTTTGAAGGATTCCCCATCCCTACAACTTTGTGGTTGGTTGCCATGATGGCCACCTTTGTTGCCAAGGGTTGGTACGTCGCTGACAAAGGTTTACCTTTGGGAGTTTTCTTTGAGGGTACCTTCTTTGAAATGCACAAATTAAGTGTCGTGTTCTTCTTGCAAGGATCGGCCATGATTTCGAAAAGTTTGCACATCCCCAAACCATGAACCGTTACGTAATTAATAGTTTAGCATTCATTAGTCGTATTATTCATCTTCTTGGAATTCGAGTCTTTGGCGTCATTTCTCTCTTCAATTGCGAAATCTCGAGCTTGATCTGCTCGATTTCCGTCTTCAAAGCATCTCTTTCCGCTTTTGACTCATCGTACAGATTGGGCTTCTCGTTGAAGGCAACACTGTACGCGTGCAGTCTCAATCCATAAAGCAACGCGCTCATGCTCTCGTTAAAGTCCGCGAGACCGTTGTTTACCGCTGATACACCTTCCAACGTCTGTGATAGTGAGCTGATGGCTGTTGTTAGCTTTTGTTGCGTGTGTGGTGAAAGATCCATGGTCGCGAAGCTGTATACAAACAGAAGACGTGTAGCTGTCTGGGCCAAATCTACGCCGCACTGGAGCACTATGTACAAAACTATTGAAATTTGCGAGCATGTCTCAACTTGTCCTTTGCTGGATTTCCCTTTTTCTTCAAGGTCATAAATAATAGAATGGCAGACGCAAACGATAATCCGAGCCACGTCACAATGTATTGCAGATGGTTGTTCTTGTAATCAATTTTGGGTGCTTTTCCCAGTGGAACTCCGGCGTTCACGAATTGAAGAGGACTGAATTCCACCGAGGAGTCCAGCTCTTGAGCTGGTGCTGGTTCTGGTGACTGTTTCTGCGATCTGCCGAACCACCCACTCTTGGGCTTGGGTGCTTCTGGCTCGTGAATCCATTCCGGATGATCTCTGTAATCCTCCACGGCTTGAACGTACACTTTACCACTGCCACTGTATTCGCTCATCGCGTTAATGTCGACATAGTGGAACAACTTTGTGCCCTTCTCATGGTCGATGTGGAACATCCCCTTCACCGGTGGCACCTTCAATAGCCCCACGATCTCGATTTCACCTTCAGGACAGGACAAATGTTGCAAGTTTCGATCCTCTGGCACGACTTTGTCATCGGAAATCCAACCTCTTTCCACAAGCACCAAATCTCCACCACTAGATCTCTGGAAGGGGCACACCAGCAGATAACCCTTTTGACCGTCGTGTAATCTTGGCCCGACCAGCATCTCCTTCTCATAGATGAAATGACCTTTCAAAGAGACTTTCCTATATTCGAAATTGGGCACATCCTCCTCCGTGATCGATTTGGGCAACGCCAAAGGTGGATACGTGAGTCTGTCCTCGCACTCGGCGACCAGCTTGTTTTTCCAGCTCAACCGCTTCATTTGCCAGATTCCGAGCCCCAACGTGACCAATGGAGTGAGACACAACAGTCCCAACACCACGTTACGAGACCTCTTTCCCTTGTTGGTGGCAGAATGTGAAGTCAACTGCTTTTCAGACTTGAAAGGCTGCCAATCGATGGAATGTGTTTTAACCGTGGCATATCTCCTCCCGGCCAATCGGGTTGGTTGCAGACGTAACCCTAAACGGAACATGACAAAGTTAATGTCTTTGGGAATGTCAAGTGTTACGGGACCGGGACCAAAATGACAGAATCTATTCAAGTAATTTATTTAGTTTAGCCACAAGATCGTCGGAATCGTCCTCTGAATCCGAACTTTCTATGGCATTATCATCTCCTCGTTCTTTTATAAGTACATTTCCATCTTGTGTGACGCTAATGCTGGCGCCACGCTTCCGTTTCCTCTTGAGAAACTCGATCTCGTCAACTTCGTAGAAATCATCCGCCAAATCGTCATAATGCCATATTTTCAGATCTAATCCGTACGGTTTAGGTTCGATGCAATAGAGGTAGCCTTGCTGGACGTCCAACTCCGTCAACATCTCTCGTGAAAGATTCATAAAGTAACCAAGTAGTACGCGAGTGATAACTCTGTGAGAAACAATGAGAACGTGATCTTTCAACCGTTCCAACTCTATGATGACTGGTCTCAGACGGGATATCACATCCAGATACGATTCACCTCCGAGGCCGGGGAAACGATAGCGTAGTCTATTTCTCGATTGGGCCTCGTACTCTCTTGGGTGATCGTGTTTAAATTGTGAATCGGTAACTCCTTCTAAAGATCCACATCCCAAGTCATTGAGCATTCTGAACGATTTCGGGGCATATTGAGAAGTTGGGAAATACGAAACCGTCTCCAAACTTCGGCGAGCCATCGAGGACCAAACGTTAAATGGGGTATCCAGATGAGGATGCGGAGCAGAATGTTGGAAATCCAGATCTGTGTGGTGGATATATTCTCTATTGAGTTGATCCAATTTGAATTGTTGACGTTTTTTCGAGACAAACTTGGCCAATGCCCTTGCGAATTTGACACCTTTCTTGGTCAACACGGAGTCTCCACCTTTACGACCAGCCACGTTGAACTCACACTCTCCACTTGGAGTGAGCCATATCTGTCTTTCTGCCAGATTGAAATTCAGAAGAAAGAAGACTGTCTGTGAGCTCAGATAACCTGAAATGTTGGATGAACTCATTTTTTTCCCCGCATTAACCATCTTGACGTATTGAATGCCCAGTGGTTCATTTGCCTCCTCCTCCTCGTCGGTGATCGTCTCGTAAACTTTCTCGTAATTTGCCAGCCGCTGACGGAAATCTGTCAAGGCCTTCTGAGGCTCCATATCTTTATAATCTGGTCCGGAAAGTTTGAGTCGAATATTTTTTTCGATGATATCGGGATCCGTGCAGATACTCTCCAGAAACAAAACGCTGACACCCCCACGGGTGCGAGCGTTGATCGTATTGATGATCCATGTTCTCCTGGCTCTGGTGGTGTTTGTGGCATCGAAAATTCCCACGTTACCGGAACTGTTCATAACGTAATCGATGAGTCTATCAAGGGTCTCTCTTGCCCAGGCCTCTCTTCTTTCAAAATTTTTCGTATGTGAATGATCGAAAAATGAAGAATTGTGTCTTTCCTGTTGACTGAGCACAGGTACATCACTAGGTTTACCGTTGCTCTGACGTCTCGTATTCCCCACATTGAAGATTTTCGTCTCGTACTGCATCCAGTTGAGGTATCGCTGTAATTTTTTCGTGATATAAGATTTGCCTCGGGCCGGCAGCCCAACGCAAACGATGATAAGTTTCATCTTGTTAGTCTCCTCGTCCAACGCCACACCTCCGTCGTGGATGTTGACCAAAGAAGTCTGTCCTGGAATGGAGATGGCTGACGTTGGAGTGGGTGCATAACTGGAATCGAGCGATAACACCGGAGTCTCAACCGGGTACATGATTGAAGAGATACCGGTTCAGATGATATATTCGGTAGTGTATCGGTGCAAATACGTGCGCCGCAGATGACGATTAAACCATTATCGGACAAGCCGCACTGTAAACATCCATGGAAGTGGCCGATTCGGAGGATGAACTGGAGGTGTTGACCTGGCAGACAATTGCGAACGTGCGAAAGCCCAAGAATGAGAAGAAGATCGAAGTTTCACGCGTGCCGTACCGCGTGGGCCTCTCGAAACGCGCTAACGTGGAAAGCTTACACGGCTATTTGAAGAAGAAGAAGAAAACGTGACATCGATTGATTGAATTGATACACAAATGGACGATAAAACTACGACATATTCGGGTGAGACGATAGCATAATGACTACTCGATCCGAGCCTGGAGCTCATAATTCTACGATAAACGGTACTCATTAAATCATGTTTCCTTAGTTAAACCCTCGTATAGACTTTTCCACATCTCTCCCACTTTTGCGAACTCGTTTCCCATTCCGGAGACAGAGCTTAAATTCGAATTCAACGCGTCCAATTCGTTTGAAATATCACCGATGGATCTCTCAATTTGAGCAATCAACACAGATTTCTCCTTCTCAAACTCGGAACTGGTATCTCTTGGAGGTGAGGACTCCGGTAATCTATCCGTACTCAGCATTATCAAATAAGATAGTTTTGTGGAACTACGCGTGTGGTGTTTATTGGTTGGTTCACGACCCATCCCTACAAAAACTTTCAACCTCATTCAATCATGCAAAATAACCACTATACGTTGACCGGCGATCTTCAATTTGTTCGGTTGTCGGTCTCAATATACTGGAAGATTAACGGGAAGATCAGTTCAGTTGTTCATGATATCGTGACCAACTCTACAATCTTCCCAACATTATTCTGACACTTCCCCGTCGAAAGTGGGGACCACGAACCGGTTTTCCCACTTTTCGTTCGTCTCCATTGTCGTTGTGTCCTTTTCGAAGGAGTCTAACCATTCAGACTTGCCTCCTGTGGCGTTAGCCACCACTTGTTCTGCGTTCTCATCGTAATCCACCCCTAAGAAAGCTTGAAAGATTTGCTTCAAATAAAATTCTAAACTTTGCAGACCTCTTAGATACCCCAAATCCGGTTCACCTTTATGCTGAGGGCGATACGTTGTAGAAATGGGTAAAGGTTCCTCAGCGATGACGCATTGAGCAAAATCGATAATCTTTAAAAACAGTTGCGGAGTCTCCTCTCCAGCATCGTACATTAACAGTAAAGACGATCCGTACATTCTGTAGTCATTAAGTTTGGAGAATTCCTTGTGTAACGTCTGAATCTGTTTGATTAATTTGGGCAAATTGCGAACCACAGACACCCACGATTTCCCATCGTAGAGAAATCTGGATAGACAACGCGCAAATTGTTCACCTGCTTTGACGCGACGTCCGAAATATTTATCTCTGGAGAGAAATTTCCCCGTGGTTCGATCCCAAACTTGCATGCCACAGATCCTAACCCCCATCTGCCTTGACGTGGTCTTTAAACATTTGGACCGTTGTGAGTCTCTCTTGGAAGGTTTAGCCTCCACTCCATATTGCCGGGTCCCCATTTTCAAATCTAAAACACACGGTTTCGTCATATCCGACGTCAAATCTTCCAATAGAATAAATCGTTCGAAACGGGTATGTTTCCTCAGCATTGGTCTCTCCTCCTCGATAGCATTTTCCGATCCAATCTCCATTTCATCGTCCATATCGAAAATGACATCGCTGTTTGAACGACTCAATTCGGGTTTGGGAGATTCCAAATCCAGCCCTGTAAATCTCCTGTTGAACGATTGTCTCCTCTCATCCATGGAATGTCTATTGCGTTTCCGTTTCGTGAAAACCTCCTCGAAAACTTGCTTCTGCAACTTTTTGTTGACCGTCGTGGATCCCAAAGAATTGTCCTGGGCTGGCGATCCCGACATGTGACTGCTGAAACTCCCCACTGGCGACGGTGCCGAAGTGCTGAATTTCTCCAGTAGAGACTGCGGCAAGATGTGGATGTTATCGTCCAGAACCACTTCCGGTTGATGTCGCACTTCTTCCAACGAGCTATATCTAACGTTGAGGACTCCGATGTATCTGGGCATGAAACTGAGTAACTCCGGGTGGTATTTCTCCACGGACTCGTACCAGTTATTTTCTCTGTTGACAAGAGCTTTGCAGACGGCCTTTCTGCTGAACTTGAAGATGGCAGTATGGCCACCGACTTTGTGCTTGAACGGTTTCAACTCCACGGCCAGGGGATAATCAGTATCGCTCACGAGATGTCCACTGATTTCGTCGTCTACTCCGTGGTCGAATTCTGCCGTCGCCGTCAAATGTTTGGTCTCGGCGGCGGCCGTTGGCGTATGAGGTACATAAGTGGCAGAGGACACCGGTTCCAAGGATTCGCCCAAGGGTGGAGGCCTTTTCTTGGGTGACTCCTCTCTGGTCTCACCTCGGAACAACCTCAGCGACTTAGCCGCCTTACGCCCTGCTATGTTGGGGCGTTCTCCGGGAGTCATGGTTGTGTTTTGTGTTATGGGCAGAGAAGGGGCTTTTGATTGATGACATGCGGCGTGGGACACGAGGTGCGGCTACAAACGGTTAAAAATTTAAATTCGATAAAATTAGATAAAAATTACAAAGTCGACTTGGTCAACACGCTGGAGCCTTCGACCTCGCCCTTGTGAGTGGGCAAAACGGTACCTTGGTGCTTTCTACGGTACATGAAGTAGGCAAAGCCTCCAATGATGGCGAAAACACCAATGGTGACACCAGCACCGATTCCACCGGCGGCAGCAGCAGACAGTTTGGGCTCGGAGATGTCGAGGGACGAGAAGTCACCGTGGGCAAGCTCGGTCAAGGACACATTGGCGGCGGCGAGGGCAGAGGCAGACTCGTAGAGGGAGGAGTATGGCGTACACTTCTCAGCGGTGGAGTTACACAAGTCACACCATTCGTTCAAGGTGGTGATGGAGATGTTGGACATTTGAGTCTCAAACTCAGACCACGACAAGAGCTCGCTGTCCTGGCCGAACAATGGGTAAACGGTGAGGGGGACGTCGTCATCGGTACCGTTTCTGAAGGAGAATTGAACAAAGTCGTCACCGTCAGAGTTTCTGAGCAAGTCGAAGACGTAAGTAGCTCCGTATTGTGGCATACCGGTGAAGTTCGAGGAGAGCTCGTTGAGTCTGAGCAAACCGTTCATCATGTACATCACGTTGAAGGAACCAGTGAAGTAGTTGATGTATGGGGTACCACTGACTCTGGTCTCGTTCAAGTAGGTCAAGACACCTCCCAACATGGTTCTACCACCGATGTTGAGTGGGGACAAGAATTCGTTCTCGTCGTAGGAGATGGCCCATTGAGCCACATCGGCCAAGATGGCCACCTCTTGCAAAAGAGATTCGTTCCAGTTGGCAGCGAGGTCCTCGTCGTGGACGAAGTTGACGTTCATGAAGTCGTAAACGTCCATGGCGTACTCGAAACTGAGTCTGGCGTAGGGATACTCAGAGTTGGGGATCACAGACTCCAAAGATCTGTAGAATTCCCACGAGGTCTGGTTCATCTCTTGGAAGAACTCGGTGTGGTTGAAGGCAGCAATGGCAGCGTGACTCACGGGACATTGTTCGTCACCCTTGGTCCACATGGCGTTGACACTGTCATCCTGTTGGATGTCCATGAAGACATACTGGTAACCGTCCAATGGGGCAGAGACGACGGATCCGTTGGCCATGGTGGCATCGAAAGTGTCAGCCAACTCCTCGTCGTCCTCAAAGACAGTGGTAGGAGGGTACAATCCTTGTAAGAAGGAGATCTGGGAGTACATGATGACGGTGGAGGCAGCAGCTTGAGCATAAGTTTCACCGTTGACGTACACACCTTCCTCGTTCAATCCGGCGATACGGTAGTCAGTGTCGACCCTCTCGTTCTCTCCGGTCAAACCGAAGTATCTCTCACGGAAAAGGTTTCCAGAAACGACTTGACGAGAGGCACCGTAGTTGGACAAGACGGTGGAAGGCTTTTGGGTTCGATCGTTGTGACGACCAAAAATAAAGGTTCCCACACATGACAAATCCTGTTCTAAGGAATTGTTAAAGGAGGCCAATGCCGGAATGGCGGAGGCAAGAGCGACAATTGAAAATCTCATCAGATGATAGGCAGAGAGTTTTCACGATGAGATGAGCAGCCCTTCAGACTTATATGCAGCCAACGGAGATTAACGCATTGATGCGGTTTATTTCATAAGCGCAGTGAAAATATGTACAATTATGCATTTACAAACTAGAACAGTTAAATCAATGCAACCCGCCAACACCGGTTTGTGCTATCAACCCTTTTTGGGAGCCCCTGCAAAGTTCCGCTGCCACCGGATCACAGCATAATTTCCTAATCGGGAAGATAAGGTAATACTGATTACTGCTGTCTTCCTCACACAATTATGGGAACCCTGGCTTTGTGTCTTTGCCCAACACTTCTAATGAACAATTTCTGACCGCCACCATTTCTTCTGTACATTTAGTGGTATCACCTTTATTCTTGGTGATACAATTTTTGAATTTTTCCGTAGGAATCGCACACGCTTTGCTCACTTTCTTGTACATTGGCACCTTGGTACTGATGCATGTCTGCAAAGCCTCCTGTTTGTCTCGACACTGTGTGATGTCCGAATCTGGGGTCACATTCATGCACTTGTAGTAATCCAAAAATGGCTGCGGACAATATTTGGAGATCTGGATTAGTTTCTGATCGCTGTTTTAACATACCTCATCGATCATCAACATATCTGGGCTTCTTACGCCCCCTGTAGGTAAAGACATTGTAGTGTGAGCAATGGAAAGTCCAGGCATCGTGCCGATGAAACTTTCTCCGCTGCGGCTCACCATGGAGATAGATTTCCCATCGCTAATTAGAGACCATCCGGAGTTGACCGAATATTACAATGGTCATTTCGATTTTACTGTCGATGGAGTGAGAGTGCTGACATCGGCAATTTTACAATCAAAGTATAATCTGTCCGTGACGCTCGATCCCGATAGGTTGTGTCCCACCGTACCTAATCGGTACGCTTATGTCAAATTCATTCTCGATGTTATAGACGCATGCATAGCGGAGGAGCATATTACTGGAGTTGACATTGGCACGGGCCAGTGTGCAATTTATCCGTTGATTGCATGCTGTGAGAAGTCCAATCTGAAATTCAAAGCCACTGAGATTGATGAAATCTCGTTGAAGCATGCTGAAAAAGTGGTGGAAGAGAATGGATTAAAAGATAGAATTCAATTGATCCATACCGATGAAATATTTGGCGAGCTCCTGGAAGGGGTGAGTTTCACGATGTGTAATCCACCATTCTATGACTCGAGGGAGGAGATGGCCGAAAGAGCTAAGCTGAAAAATCTCCCACCTTCGACCCCATTGAAAGCCACAGAGTCCGAATTGGTTTACCCAGGTGGAGAGGTGGGTTTTGTTCAACGAATGATTGATAACAGCCGAAATTCAAGCGTGGTTTGGTTCACGTCATTGGTTGGTAAACTGGAATCTGTGGGAGAACTCGTCACTTACTTGAGAGATAATGGTATAGGCAATTATGCTATTCATGAATTAAACGTGGGCAAAACACAGAGATGGATTTTAGCATGGAGCTTCACTTCCAAAAAGTTGCCAGAAGAGTTATGTATTGCCAATTCCAGCAAGCTTAAAAAATTCAATCCACCTCATACCAGACAGTTCATGACAATCGACAATTTCGAACAACTTTTGGAGAAGGTGAAACAACTCAACTGTAAAGTGCAAAATGAATGCTTCATTTTCGAGGGGGACGTCTGGAGCAGACAATATAGGAGGAAAAGAGCAGTTTTGGGAGGGAAATTCGTGGTGAAACTCAGCTTGATGGATCGATTGCAAATCGACTGGATCGAGGGATCCGGCAAACTTTTCGAGAGTTTTTGTGGATGGTTGAAACGCAATATCAGCTGAGCTTCTTCACGTATCCCTGTTGTATCAATCTCTCCACATCTGCTTGTCTGACGAAGAATTGAGACCCTTTTGTCAAGTTAAAGACTCCATATTCGGTTTGAACTTCTCCAGCATCCTTCAACACTCTGACGTCGATAAACACCTCTTGAGGAGGTTCTAAGGATCCTCCCAAATCTATATCTGTAAATATCCCCTTGTATTCCGAGGAAAGCTCCGAGTATTTCCGTAGGTATTCCTGTTCGTGATGGCTAAGGTTAGCCATCATACTACGCGAGGGTTCCGCGCCGTCCCAGGCGGAAACGTCCAGCCGATCCGATCGTAACTTTTCGTGCGCCAGTAGGGCCCTCTTGTTGCGTCTCATACACAATTGGATCACAAACAGTTGGCATTGCTTTGCTCTGTCGTCGCCATCGTCGGTCATCAACAGGTATTCGGCCTCTTTGTTGAGATCTCTGGTCTCTCGCACTATACTGTCGATGTACTCATTCGGATAAGATGGCAAAAATTCCAAAGATTGCGCTCTCTTGGCCTCTAAAATGAGCTTGTTAGCCGTGTCTCCGTACATTGGTGGGACGCGTTGCGGCAGCGCGATGACTCTCCCATGCCTCGAATAGCTACGTATTCGCGCAAGAGGCACACGAAAGTGGAATTTTCCGATACAGATTCGGACGATGAACTATTTAAAGATTTGACGAGATCTGACGAGAGTCCGCAATCGACACCACAAGAAAATGCTTGGGAACTGTTCGAACAGCAGGCGAAAGACGCTAAGAGATCACCAAGAAAGAAATTGGCGAGAAAATTGGAGGCAGAACCCACCGTTAGACCCATCATCGAGTCGTTATCGAAATTAGAAGAGGTGATAGCAATACCATCAGAGGTGCAAGAATCTGTGTCCATCCCAGAAGTTGATTTTTCATTTCCTGGAATATATGGATTGACCCGAAGCTTTCGATTGGACGAAACAGAAATCGTTGAAGATGACGAAGAACCAATGGGGAGACCGACAATTTTGAGTTCGATGAGTTTGAAGGCCTCTGCAAAGACGGCTGAGTATTCTGAACATCTGTATTACTTGGTGGAAGGCTTTAATGGATCTAAAGTTTCCGATCTTCATCGATTATCCGCTCTCGAATTGACCGAAACCGTATGGAAATCAGCTGAGTTTCGAGAATTTGTCACGATCAAGGGCTTGCCATCATTTTTCGTCGCTTTCGTCTTTGAAACATCAGATCCGTTTTTGATCTCTTGCCTTTTTCTGCTTTCTTCCATGGTGAAATTCAAACTAGATTCAGACTTATTTGTTGAATCTCTGCTATTTCTGTTGGAAAACAATCTTAGCGAATCAGATCTAAGGCGATTTGGAGTTTTCTCCCTAAAAGACCCAGAGAAATTCTGCTCTTTATTGGCTTTAAATTCTCAGTTGCCATTCATACCCAACGACCAACTAAAGATTAAACTCATGGAGCTGTTGCTTAATATGGAAACAAATACACATGGTTCTCCCTGGCAGATCTATCTAATCAACTGTCTGGAAATTCTGGTTTCCAAAGAATTGATGGAGGTCGATTTAGAACAAATTTGTCGGTTGTTCCTGAAAAGCAAAGATGATCTTCAAAGTTCCCTATGTCGACTTTTAATCGTTATGGCTATTGAAACGGATATGAAAGATCATGCAAATGAGTTGGCACACACGATATTCTCAAAATTGAGTCAATCTGGAGATTTGGCTCTTTTTCAAATCGGTCTTCTCCTAAAGTTGGCCGATTACGACTTAACGAATTTTAAAAACAATATTTCAGCTGCATGGGAAGGATTGGATAGACAGAATGAACAATTAATGGCCTATTTTTCATTATTCTATGCCAAAGTCCTAGGTAAAAACCCAGAGATTGAACCATACTTACAACCATTTTTGAATGGTGTTTACGGTTCGAATTTAAAGAACCAAGCATTAAGTTTATAAACATTCACATAAAATTAAATTCACTACTCTGTTGTTTCACAGCCAATCCTGCAGCTCTCAATAGTTTCTTCTTTGGATCCATCTTTTTGGGTGTTTCTCCCGAGTTTGTATTTTTACCCAATTGTTTGGGGGTTTCACGTAACCCGAAACTTTTGGCCAAATGTCCAAGATGAAGAGTCTTGACGTTGAAAATTTCACGTTCTGCTGATAAATGGGTCGCGTAAGCTCTCACATGACTAATGAATGCCTGAGTAGCCGAATCTTTCATCGCTTGGTTGTCAAGTAAACGACGTTCAATGTTCAAATGGAAAGTGGTGGCCTCCACATCCCACTCTCCTTTAAATGCAGATTTCAAGATATCAGAATATTTTTTGAAAACCAGTCCATTATGCAATGACTCAATTTTTTCCGTGTAGTTCTCCTCCAATCCAGGTAACAGGAACAGAGTGGATTCACCCATTTCACCAGCTCTAGCGGAACGACCCACTCTATGTAGATGATCTTCAATAGAGAATGGAGCGTCGAATTCAACAACGTTGGAGATATGAGGTAGATCCAACCCCCTGGATGCAACATCAGTACACAATAGAATGCTATTCTTGGATGAATCGGTTTTCGAAAATCCAGAAAGTGTGGCTGTTCTGACCTGTTGACTTAAATTACCGTGAAGTTTGAAGATTGAGACATCAGAATCCAAAATCTTCGATTCCATCATTGTATCTGAGTCATTAATTTTTGATCCATCCTGTGTTAAAACAGAAAAGTGGAAATCCACGGAATCAGAGCACGAAATGAATACGATAGTACGACTTCCAGTTTCCGATACGCAATTCTTCAAAGTTGCAGCCAGCGTGACCAATCTTAGTTTAGCTGGTACGGTAACCACGTTCTGGACCAATTGATCTGGTGCACTGAAATCCACCACTCCGGAAGTTTCAGAATTGGTAACACTCACAGATTCTGCTTCTTTCAATGATAAATCTCCCAATTTTTCCACGTTGGATTTGATGGTGGCAGAACACAGAACATTCACTCTCTTTTTCGGTAGGTTTGGATACAGTCTCGTTGTGACGTTGATTCTGGAAGTTTGGGTGATCTTGTCCAAAATCTTGGTGATGGTTTCCTCAAATCCCAAATCCATGAGTCGATCACCCTCATCCAAAACCAAATAACGGATATTGGAAAGGTCCAAGATGGCTGTGTTTTCAATGTGATCCACCAATCTTCCCGGGGTGGCCACCAAGATATTGACACCTTTACGCAATCTTGCCTTTTCGGCTTTCTTCTTTTCACCTCCAATGACGATCCCTGGAACTATACGATGACACGATCTTGCCAGACTTTCCAACACAGAATATGTCTGATTGGCCAATTCTCTTGTTGGAGTGAGGATTAATGCGAACAATCCGGAATCTCTTTTCAAATCTTTAATTTCGGATAATTTTTGAAAGATTGGCAAGGCAAAAGCCAAAGTTTTTCCCGACCCCGTTTGTGCTTGAACGAAAAGATCTCTATCATTTTGTAAAAGTCTTGGAACGACCTGTTTTTGGATGTTTGTTGGAGTCTTAAATTTCATGTGATCAGTCAAATGGGTCACTAAATGGGAAGACACACCGAGTCCACCAAAATCAGAAGATGTGAGAGGCGCATTGGAAGGAGCCTTGTCCTCGCGAGTCTCCTCGTAAGATCTTTCAGTCATCTCAGGGGCGGACGTGAATAAAGATGAAACATATGTGTTGTTCTTCCCTCCATTCTCACCGGATTTCTCCATAAATCTCACTTTGCGGGCACCAGAAGATTCTTCTGTTTCAGCCTTTCTCTTCCTTGGCTTTGAGTCTTCATCCTTGCGATGTTTGTCTGATTTTTCACTTCTCGAATCCTTTTCAACTCGTTTCACCGCTGGTTGTGCATTGACTCCAGTCTTTGGTGTTTTAGGCCCTTTTTTCAATTGCACTCTTCTTCTCTCTTTCCATCTACCTCCTGTCACTTTAGCCTTTGTAGCTACAGAACCGGTAGGAACGGCGAAATTCAATAACAATCCATCGTCCTCCATGGTTTATCTGATTTAATTTTAAAAAATTAAGATCTCTTCTCTTTTCGGTCACGTGATCCTTCCCTGTGTGGTTCTGCGATGGGCTTTTTTTTCCAACTTTACAACTCTACAATGAGCTTATTTGTTGGCGATGAGGATGTTGAAATGGAGCAAATAGAAGAGGATCCAGTAGTGGATGAGATCCCTCTTTTCTTCAAGAGGATTCCCGAGGAGATCGTCTTGCTACAATTCCCTAATAAACCCAAGAATTCCACTTTCGTGCGAACACAGATCGAAAACGTTCCACAAGTACGAGTGAAAAGAGAGAGTGGGGTGTTAGAGATGGATATTCCAGTGGATACACAAAAGTTTTTCGATCGCGAGAAGTCGGAAAGGTGGATGAACACAGAGACAAACACGATGAGCGGGGTGATGAACGAAGGCGTGGGATACTGTGTGGGACAGGTGAAGAATGGGTCTGTTATATTGCATCCTGTTTCGAAGACAGCGCAGATAAGACCTTCTTTCCCCTATTTGGATGCCTTCAAGAGCCTACGGAGCGATTCGATTCGCCAATCCGATGTGGCGAAGAAGGACGTTCAAGTAGTGCAAATGTCGATGAAAGTTGCTGGAGAAAACACCCCAAGGTTAGGAGCCGCTCTGCAATCACGCAAAAAGTTGGAAGAGGAGGATTTTGTTGAGTACGAATTGAAACCCCCGCAATCGCAGGAGACCAGGGCATTGATCGCATCGTCGCAAGAGGTGAGAGGCGGTTCATTAGAGGTAAAACAGGAAGACGGGTACCTGAAAACATTATTGGAGTAATAGCATTAGCATTTTGGAAAAAGTAGTGAGATGTCTAAATCTGTGCCCCACGTGACCACTCTCCTTTTCCGTCAAATTACCTACGTCAGATCATGGCGTACCAACCCGGGGCCCGAGCGTTCTTTTCTAATTCGACAACGAGCTCCGATGAATATGCCACGGACTATTATCCCGTATCGACATATTCCGGGTTCGAAACCGAGTTCCAACCCTATGTGGTGACCAACAGCGAAACAACTTTCACCACCACTTTGGCGTCGGAAGTGAGTGGCACAGCGCGCAGTTTGCCGACGATCACGACCGATCTGGCCACATTTAACCGGGATATCTTGCAAGTGTCGCCTGGGAGGTTGGGAAGAGGGTCCATTGCTGGGATCAGCGTGGGGACCATCTTGGGGGTCTTGATAGCTCTACTGATCGCATATCTATGGTATAGAAGGTACAAGCGAAAAACCGAAAAAGTGTTACCTCAATACGAGGCAAAGAGACCTGAGGGGTTCGAGCCCCTGAGGCCCGTGCCACCACCTCCCAGAACGCAACGGCTGATGGACGCCGTTCCTGAGGAGGAGGAGGAATCGCAGCCGTTCGCTTACTCAAACACTTATAAACAACGATTCAACAGACAAGTTGGATTGCAAATGCCTCCGGGCTCCTTCGAGAGGTCAAGACCTCCCGTACCACCCCCAAGAAAGAGAACCGATGTAGTGCAGGACACTCTCGTTTCCATGAATTTACAAAGAGACTCGAATTCGATCTCAGAAGCTGACTTCGATAGCGATAGTACGATGAGCAGGTGACATAAAATACCATAGATTAAATTAGAACATAAATCATTTCTCCGTAAACTCGAGGGGATCCAATTCGATCACATAATTCCCCACTTTGTACTCCTCCTTCTTTGAATCGCTCTCTATATATTTCCATCCCATATTCGTTCCGCATTGCTTGCAACTCAAGTTACGAATTGTGTAATTACCAGTCCTCATCGACTTGATCTGGGCCTGTTTCAAATCACAATTTATCACTCTCGACACATAATAGGCTTGACCTGTGGAGCCGAAAAAATTCTATATTAGTTAATTATCAAATATTGTTGGTACTTACCTCCGACATCAAGAATTGTAGCTTGGAAATGTGATTGTGACACTTCTTACACCTCAGATATTCATGGCGAGTCTCCACCGGAGCTTCTTTGAAAGACTCAGTATAAACCAACCCCATAAACTGAAAATAAAAGGTATTATTAGATAAGGAGGGGTTGCATGCCCGTGATTCAAATGGCAGCATGTAGGCTTATTGACACGTTCCGAATGTGACAGTCATCGACGTTTTCAAATTGGCCTGACAAGTTAGAAGGACAACATGTTGCGACTTTTCCCACGTGGACTGCGTCCATTTTCTACAACCTCCTTCAGGTTTAACGACTCTTTGTTGGGAAGTGTGTCTGGTAACAAGCCTGTCGTGGCTGAGCCTGTGTTGGCCGAAACAGCTGGTGAACCCAGTTTGCCCAATCCAAACGAGATTCAGTACCTGGATCCCAAGGAGGATGAGGCCTTGCAAGCGTATTTGAGTGGGAGTCCGTTCAAAGCCGCGGAGAGTCTCATTTCTCCGTTGAAAAAAGCGTTATACGAAGCCAACGTGAGCCGTAATGGGTTCTTCAAGAACGGACAAATCGACACCGTCGACGGGGTTCGTCACAAATTGCGTTTGTCAAGAGCGGAGATCGAAGCATTGGAACCCAGTATCTACTTGAAATCGTGGAGAATCAAATACACCCCTAAAAAGACGAATATCGTGTTGAGGGCTTTGAAAGATTTATCGTTAAAGAAGGCTTTGACCCAATGTCATTTCATCAACAAAAAAGTGACGAAGGACATCGCAGAGATGTTGGAACGTGGTATGGACGATGCCAAGAGACTTGGTTACAACGTTGATGACGTCTATCTCAGTGAGTTATGGGTAGGGTCGGATGGATCGTGGGTGAAACGTCCGGAATTCAAAGGTAGAGGACGTGTGGGGATGTTGACGCATCGTTATGTGAACATCAGGATCCTCCTCAAGACCAAACAAACAAAACAGAGATTGCAATGGGAACAAAAAGCTCGTGAGGCTCGTGCCGCACCACAGACGAATCTGCCCAACCTAACTTTGAGAGGTCCCGCTAGCGGTAATTACAAATGGTGATTTCTAAAACGTTAGATTTTGTATATATTAATCATCGTATCCAGTCAAACCCGTATCCCGAGCTCTGTTTGGTAAAGGATATCCATGAAGTGGTAGAGGGGTCGTGTCCTCGTACAGGAACTTCTTTCTCAATGGAGCCACAACCAAGATGAACACGGGTGCAAGACCAGCCACGGCACCGGCGAAGAAGACGTGTGGACGTGTGTGTGCATGGTAACGTAACCACTAAGTTAGAAAGATTATTTGCAATAACTCACCCTGATCGGTTGTTTGAAGTAGATTGGGTAATCGCTCATGGCCAATGGTAAGTGATCGATTGGTGGTGTATTAAGCTGAGGTCGTGTCCTCTCCATTTTTTGTATAATTGGTAGGCTCACGAAACTACAGATCTGGAGAACGTCTTTAAACAATAACCAATTTATTTACCCTTCTTCTCCTCAGCGGCTAGGGCTTCTCTGTTTCTTTGGTCGACAACACTGGCGTAGTACAATCCACCTTGAAGGATGAGAATTCCTCCAAGAACAACCACGATCATCAATTCAGACGCAGCTATCACACCAACACCGGTGTTCTGATCAACGTCACCCCAAATTCCAGTCAAACAGGACAAAATTCCAACTCTGATGTTGGTCAAATAGATACAGAAGGCGATAACGATGGCCGCAAGAGAGGCGTATTCAAACATCTGAGAATCAGAGGAAGGCTTGTAAATCTTGATAAAGGCACCGAGGAATCCAACACCGACAACACCGTGCAAAGTGTGTCTAATCCAAGGAGCGGTACTTCCCCAGGCAATGTAATGGGCCAAAGCGGTGTCGACGACTTTTTGGGATCCAGAGGCAAACAACAATGGGTTTGTGTATGGAGCATTGGCAAAGATGACCCCCAATACGAAGGAGGTGGCTAAATTAGCAATTATCGTTTTGCAAACTTACACATCAACAACAGAGCGGTTCCCACTGGTTGGATTTCAGAATATTTCATGATGAGAACTTGACAGCGAGACGAACGATGATAGGGGGACATGCGGCGCCACTGTGGGACCCAATTGGGGAATTTTTTGCGTAATGCGCTATCTACAGAAAATAAATTTTAACCATTTTTTTTACAAAGAACCTATTGCTCAGCCTCAACTGGTCTGTAGTCCTTGACGTAAGGAGCCTCAATGGCCTCATCCTCCTTTGGCTCAATGACGTTGACAGAGTCTGGCAAGGCCTTTGGACCAGATCTAGCGGCAGCTGGGTCCTTCATGATCTTGACCTTGATACCCAAAACACCTTGTCTCAACAAGACGTGTCTGGTGGCAGTGTCGATGAAGTCGTTGACTGGTTGACCGGAGTGGATCATGAAACCGTCAGCAAACTTCATGGACTTGGCTCTGGCAGCACGGAGCTTACCGGAGACAACAACCTCAACACCCTTGGCACCGGACTCCATAACGTGTCTAACGACACCGTAGGCGGCACGACGGATGGCCAAACCGTTAAGCAACTTGTACTTGACGGACTCACATTGAGCAACGGCAGACAATCCACGGTCTTGAACACGCTCGACGAACAAAACGATGGAGCCTGGAGCAAGCTTGAATCTCTTTTGGACGAGGAAAGTAAGCTCGTTGAGCTTTCTACCCTTCTCACCCAAAACGTTCTTGGTTTGGGTGGCTCTGATGATAACCTCGGTCTTGGTTGGGGTGATTCTCACCTCAACACCGGCGTATCCATCCTCAGCGAGTTCTCTGGTGAAGAATTCGTTAAGTTCAGCGTAGAAAACACCGTCAGCGACAAGCTTCCGTTTCTTAGAAATGTAGACCATGATTGTATGTATGAGTTTAGACAAGTGAAAAGTGATGAGATGTGTTGAAACTTTTCCGCGTGATGAGATGTACGCGTGTCCCCGATGTGACTGGTTTTCCGTACACTATTTTTTTTAATTTGGACACTACTCCGATGTCTTGATCGGGATCAAAACCTAATTACCCCGATAGGGGTAATCGTGCGTGGCACGATGATCTGGAATTGAATCGTCAGATACCACCAGTGGTTGAAAATGAGAAACATTAAATGTGTTGTTGTTGGTGATGGGTGAGTACAAATTGCCCGTTTGACTAATCTAGTGCCGTTGGTAAGACCTGTCTTCTGATCAGTTATACTACCAATCAATTCCCTCAGGATTACATCCCCACCGTGTAAGTGATTGCCATTTGATTTGGACAAACTAATCTTAGGTTCGACAATTATTCCACCAATGTGATGGTTGATGGCGAGCCCGTCAAGCTTGGGTTGTGGGATACCGCTGGACAGGAGGAATACGATAGATTACGTCCTCTGAGTTATCCGCAAACCGAAGTGTTTCTCATTTGTTTCTCTGTGGTGGAGCCGGCCTCTTTCTCGAACGTGAGAAACAAATGGGTCCCGGAGATCCGTCATCATGCCCCTCGAGATGTGAACATCATTCTGGTGGGGACCAAATCGGATTTGAGAGAGGATCCCCATGTGTTGGACGCTTTGGCAGAGATGAGTTTGGAACCGGTCTCAAAAGCGGATGCTGCTCAATTGGCAAAACAATCCGGATGCATCAACTACATGGAGTGTTCTGCTGCGTCGCAGGTCGGAGTCAAAGAATTATTTGATTATGCTATAAAGAGCGTGATGTACCCACCTGAGGAAGCTGAACCAACTCCAACGTCGCCCGTGGCACCTAAAGCTGCCACCATGTCAGCCAACCGTGCTGCTCCTGTCACCTATTCAAAGTCGAAGCCCAAGAAGGCGAAGAAATGTCTCATCCTATGAGATCACTGAAGTAATTTGGCTCTGTCGGGATGAACACCGGTGGCTCTAGCCACTTCCAAATCTTTGGCAGCTTTTTCCCTGGCAACCCTCTCTGCTTCTAGCACTTTAGCCTTTCTTTCCTCGGACAATTTGTCATTCTTGGATTTGATTTTTTCAAGTCTACCCTTTGAATTACCTCCTCCTCCAGCGGTTAATTCCACATTGATCTTTCTGTTTTTGAACGTAGAATGATGTAATTTCAAAGCCAAGTCGATCCTCTTCTGTATGTCTGTGTTGTCATTGGAAAATTCCAAAAATGCAATTCCCTTATCGGATCTGATCCGCACGTTATCAGGGTTAGCCGTCTTGAAATGGCTCATTATCTCTGTGGCACTCGTATCGTAAGCCAAGTTACCCACAAACAGGATGAACCTGGGCCCATCTCCCTTTTGTCCTCTGCCCTTCTTACCTCTACGGGTCTTGCGTTTCTTTGGCAAAGCCGCTTCAGCTTCTCTCTTTGCAGCCTCTTCGGCCTCCCTTTTTTGCGTTTCTTTTAACTTTAATTCTTCAAGTTGTTCCTTTGACTTCTCGGAACTTTGAGCTTTGAACTCAAGCGCCTTACGCTGTTTCTTACTGAGCTTTGGTGTGGAGTCCATAAGAAGAGTGTGTGTGAAAATTTGAGATGAGATGCCACCTAAAATCGTGATAAACATCAAAACGCGGGAACTATCGCCAAAGCGTGAAATTTCGTATAGAGAGAGATCTCCAGTGAATAAAGATAGAGAATCTGGAAAAAAACGGGAAAAAAGCGTGGAAATTGAGCCAGAATCCACCAAAGTTGATGAATCTGAAACGAGGGGAAGATCAATTCAACCGAAAGATGAAGAACCCGAGCTAGTCGTGGAACAATCCGATGAGATGATGAAGATGATGGGGTTTGGAAGTTTCGAAACGACGAAAAATAAACATGTTAAAGGTAACAACGCCTATGCGGCTCACAAGGACAAAACCACTGAATACAGGCAGTACATGAATCGTACCAAAGGTTTTAATCGACCATTATCGCCGGAGAGAAAGAAAAAGAATTGAATTTACCGATTTTGAGAAATTTCAATTTTTCGAGAATTTTATAATTTACAGCATTTTGCAAATGATTTATCGCGATTCTAGTAATTTTTTATGCATCTCCTTCAACTTTTCGTAATTTTGCTTCACCTCTTGCAATTCAGCTTCCAATTGAGAAACAGTTCCATTAGCGACGCTGTTTGAACCTTGGAAAACTTGAGCCTCCTTGGAAGTTTGTTGCATGAATTCTGTCAAATCAAACTGAGGATTTGGTGATTCAACTATTTGATGCCAAACCGAATGAGCTTTCAAATTAGATCCCAGTGTCCTTTGCAACGTGGGCAATGGTTTCAGTTGTTTTTTCCCAGCGTTTGCTGGTAAATCTTTGTCAAACACCTCAAAATTAGCTGTCAAGACTTGCACATCCGAGACAGAGGCATTTACGGGTTTCAATCTACGAATCACCTGTTTTGTCACAACATCCGCAACAAAGGCAGCTCCACTGGCATCTCCAGAGATCAAGCTCATGCCATCGATACTGAGAGCGAGACAGGTGATTGCAGCGGTGTGGTGTGCGAAAGTGTCACGAGGATTCTCCACGAGAGTCACCGTCTTACCAGCTCCTCCCACAGCATAGAGAGTTCCATCTTGAGCAACGTCAAATAATCTCACCTGTCTCACTGACCCATTTTCAAGCCCGACGTAGACACAACGTCCCGCAGGATCCACGACGAGGGATGTGAGAGGAGCTGGTAGCACCAGGGTGGACAATAAGGTCTTGGAATAGACGTTGTAAACACGCAAGGTTGCATCTGATGAAACGGTGTAGAGACAAATATCTTGAGGAAGCCCCTCGGTAAGATCCAAGTCTGTTACGGGAAGAGAGTGGTCAGTGAATGTGGCGTATGGTTTCAACAATTCAGAGTCTCCCAAAAGATCCATAACTCTCCAAACAAGAGTTCTGGAGTCTTCACCAGCGGACACCAAGAACCCATCAGCAAATTTGAGACAACTGATGGCATTATAGTGGGCATCCTTGGCAACGAGCAACGTTCCAGAAGCGATCTCCCATAGATACAACCGTCCACTTTTGCCTCCACCTGCCAAAAGCCATGGAATTCCATCCTTTTGAGCCATAGTGAGGGAGCTCAATTCCTCAGGAACAGCCATTCTCTGTTCGGGACTCTCCTTTCCCCACACATACACGTGAATCAAGGCCTTGCCACGGCAAACAGACCATAATCTATGGCCAAAACCTGCTCCAGATGTGCAAAATCCATTTTTAGCTGGGTAACATTGACGGAAGGAGGCATGGATCTGGGACGAGTTGATCGAGCTTGCCATCCCCAAGGATGCAGAGTGATTCTTATCTGAATCCAACCCACATCCAGCGTATATCACGGTGGAGTCCATGCTTTTGAAAAGTTAAGTCGTTGCGGCTGAAAAAATCCTCGATGGGTCGTGCGCGGCCACCAAGAAAAACGACAAGATTCAGAGGCAAATCAGTTTAATTATGCCTATCGACATTATAAAACATGCCATGTCCAATGGTGTTGATACGATCCCAGGGTGGACTCTAGCGACCAAGTACGGACCCACCGTGGCGGTCGTCGGAGCTTTGAAGTGGTATTTCGGCGCCACAACTAACACATGGGAAAGAGACATGAACGGACGTGTATTTATTGTTACTGGGGGAACATCCGGGGTTGGAGCCGTCGTTGTTCGTCAATTGGCCGAGAAGGGTGCTCAGGTAGTCGTGTTGTCCCGTCAGAAGACGCAATGGTTCAACGATTACATCAAAGACTTACGCGATGAAACCAACAATTTCATGATCTATGGAGAATATTGTGATCTTTCATCGTTGCTCAGCGTCAGAAAATTCGCCACCACCTGGCTCGACACGGTTCCACCGCGTAGATTGGACGGAATCATCTGCTGTGCTGGTGAATCGTTACCCTTGGGAAGCATGAGACAGGTGAGCCAAGACGGCGTTGAACTGCAAATGGGGGTGAATTATTTGGCTCATTATCACTTGGTAACGTTACTGGAGCCCTGTTTGAGGGCTCAGCCTGCTGACAGAGACGTCAGAGTCGTACTCACCGGTTGTGTGACCCAGGCAGTTGGCCAGATCAAGGTGGATGATCCACTATTATTGGGTGAAAAATACAACCCCAGGGCACCTTGGGTGTATTTCGGAGCATCAAAAATGTTGTTGGCGCTTTTCGCAAAGGAATTCCAAAGACAGGTGGAGTCAAAGCCCAGAAAGGACGGTGCGGCGTGCGGGATTAAGATCAACGTCGTCAACCCGGGTCTTATGAGATCGCCCTCCACACGTCGTGTGATATCGTTTGGAACCATCTGGGGATTACTGTGTTATCTACTTTTCTATCCCTTGTTCTGGATTTTCTTGCGAAACACCGAATCTGGAGCTGAAAGCGTGATGTGGGCATTGAGCTCGCCCGTGATGGCTGAAACTGGGGGAAACTACATCCAAGATTGTAAAATCGTTCAACCTGCAAGATCAGAATTGAAAGATGAAAATTTACAGAAAAAAATATTTGAAAAAACGGCAAATTGCATCGCTGATTTGGAGTCTGCCAAAAAGACCCGGTAAAGTCTTATCAGGGGCGACCGACGCAGCTCTGTTAGCTATCGAGCGAGGTTCAACGAGGCATCATGGATAACAACGTATCGTCGCTAACGCGGCTGATGCAGCAGGATCTGAGTGTGGATACGGATTTCGATAACATTGTCACCACAATTTCCATTGAGGGAGCATCCATTGGACCCTCTGGTTCCGATTCCGAAAACGAAAGGAAGTTCGCCAGACCCTTAGGAAGCCGCAGTGATTCCATAGTTTCTTTATCGTCAAGCATACCATATTCTGCACCTGGTGGGAGATCTAGTGGTGTCGGTAATGGTCACACCCCGCAATTATCGAACGGGAATCCGATCAGCACGATCAACATTTCGAGTCCCACTTTAGCCAATTCTGGATCCATCGAGCCTCGATTCGTCATTTCCAAACAAAAAGTGGCTGCTGCTCAAGCCAGTCAATACTCATTTTCCGGAAATTTGTCCAGATCCAACTCTCATTCGTCGTTGAGTGGATTCTTCTCGAGATCTCGTCGTGGAACCGTCGAGATTACCCCCGGTCAAATTAGCGAGAGTCCTACCAGTGAGAGTCCAACAGATTACAGCGTGCGTCCTATCGTGACTCCCAATGCCAGACATTCATCAATGGCTGATCTTCGTCGTTTCTTCAAACGCAGTAGCATCTCTACCAGTTCTGGAACGGGAAGACCCATTCCTCAAAGCAATTTGAGTGCCGGAATTAATGCCAGTGTCAACAGCGCACGCAACTCCCCCGCCATGTCACCGGTGCAAAGTTCACTTCCAACTTCTGGTGTGGTGAGTGTTCCCGGTGAGAGTCCAGGGGCAGTTGGGTCCTTCCGTAGACCTCCAGCCTCACCCTCTGGCACCAAACCTTCGTCGAGTTTTTCCAATATTAATGGTTATTCCAGTCCTGCACAGTTGCCCTTTTCCAAACGGTATGGAAAATACGGTGAGAATTTGGGTGCTGGAGCAGGTGGAACCGTGAAATTGGTGAAGAGAATCAGCGATTCGCAAATCTTTGCAGTCAAAGAATTCAGACCAAAATATACACACGAAACCAAACGTGATTATACCAAGAAAATCACGAGTGAATACTGTATTGGATCCACTCTGCGTCATCCAAACATCATCGAGACCGTTGAAATCTGTTACGAGAACGACAGGATCGTTCAAGTGATGGAGTATTGTGATTTCGATCTGTTTGCCATTGTCATGAGTGGTAAGATGAGCGACGAAGAGGTGAATTGTTGTTTCAAACAGATTTTAAACGGTGTGCTTTACCTACATTCCCTTGGATTGGCTCATAGAGATTTGAAACTCGATAACTGCGTGGTGAGTAAAGATGGAATTGTCAAGATCATCGATTTTGGTTCTGCTGTCGTCTTTTCGTATCCGTTCTCCTCAACATTGATTGAAGCTCAAGGTATTGTTGGATCGGATCCATATCTTGCACCTGAAGTTTGTGTGTTCAACAAGTACGATCCAAGACCTGTGGATATTTGGTCAGCTGCCATCATCTTCTGCTGTATGAAGCTGAAGAAGTTCCCTTGGAAAGTGCCAAAGTTGACTGATCCAAGTTTCAAAATGTTTGCCAGTCGAGAGGAAACACTTGCTGATATGTTGAAGAAGACTCCTTCTCCTCCAGCATATCCGGCATCAGTGAGTCCCAATACAGACCCACTGGAGACTTTGCCGGAAATGAAGAAAGAATTGCCGGATGCGTCCCACACCTCAAATTTGAAGGGAGAGGAGAGATTGTTGAATGCATTGCCCGAGGAATGTCGTCCGTTGGTGGGTAGAATGGTGGATCTTGCACCAGCTTGTAGAATCACCATCGACGACTGCTTCAAGGATCCTTGGTTGATGAGCGTTCAAATGTGTCATGTGGCTGATGATGACAAGTTGATTCCAAGCATGGATCATGAACATACCGTCGTGGATCAAAGCGTGGCTCACATCGCCAGTTTGGAGAAGAATAAGAAGAAGAGAAAATGAGCTGAACTAAAATTAGTAATAGCATACTCAAGTGAGCAGACATTGAATTAAATATTGATTTGAGTAGTTCTTCGATATATACAATTTTCATCTCACGCCTCCACCTGAATCCCCATCGTTCTTGCCGTACCTAAAACGTTCCTGGCAATCACTTCTAAGTCCATGTGTTTGTGCCTAAAATCATCCTTCTTGATCTTTGCAATTTCATAAACGTGCTTCAACGAGATTGAACCAGCAACATCCTTATGAGTGGCTCCACCTTTCGAGATCCCTGCAGCTTGCATCAACAGCCAAACAGTGGATGGAGATTTGATGTCGAAACTGAAGGTACGATCCGGATTAACTTTTACCAACACCGGTATAGGAGTACCAGGCTTGTAAATTTGAGTTCTAGCGTTGAACTCTTTGCAAAAATCGATGGCCTTGACACCCTTAGAACCCAAAGCTGGACCCACTGGAGGCGTCGCAGCTGCCTTTCCTGCTGGTACAATTAATTTGACGAGAGCAGTTTTCGCCGACATGGTTAACGGTGAAGAGCAGAGT
This sequence comes from Kuraishia borneana, assembly GCA_030569035.1. Taxonomy (NCBI): domain Eukaryota; kingdom Fungi; phylum Ascomycota; class Pichiomycetes; order Pichiales; family Pichiaceae; genus Kuraishia; species Kuraishia borneana. Next base: position 446,979 of record JAJMJT010000006.1, read on the forward strand.
TGAGATGCCAGTACTATATTAGGTCGTGCGTCAACCCAAAATATGCTACACATATTAAATCGTCATGAACCTTTTTCTATTATACATAGCGTCTTCTCCGCTTCTTGGGTCTCTTTTTTTCCTGTTTCTTCGATTCAGGCTTGGGAGATCCAACAGATTTATGAGTTAATCTAGAATAAACAAGAACATATGCACTAGAGTTCCTCAAGGCTTGCTTTTCTGGAATCTTATTGATGTATTCATCGTCGTAATTTGCCCATGATCCATCTGGTTGTTTGCAAAGAGCCACATAATGGCCTGAGCTCACTGATCTACCCTCATGGGCAATGACTGAACTCAGTTGATATAGCACGGGAGTTTTGGAAGTTGTGTATTTTGTGATGTCCAAAAGATTCGGATAAGCCACATTAGCCTTCACTTTGGACGAATTAGTACCATTAAATCTAAATCTCTTTAGGTGGATGGTCAAAGTTTCGGGAGCGGTCTCTATGTTGGAAATTTTGACAGCCACCGTTCTTTTCTTGCAATTTTCACATTGGTAACCAGATTTGTCCTTTTTATCAACTTTAATGATTTCAGGACTGAAAAAATCAGAAATGCAGGATTCAAGAACGTAACGATGCGATGTTTCTGTGGATGACAATCTGTTTAGTTGGTTCACGTCTGAACCGTTATTATGACTTTGTTCACTCTTGGCCTTTTCTTGTAAATCAGCAATCTGCTTGCTATCGAGAATGGAAGAATTACGTTTCTTCCGGTTATCCAAACTGAGTGACAAATCGTAAAATTCTTGTTTCGTGTTGGAAATATGACCACATGACCTGCAAGTTACTGATTGATGCAAAATTCCACCAAAGATGTCGTATAAAATGCTTTGATTCAGTTTGACACCTTTGGGGGTGGAATCCTCTTGTAAACGAGACATTAAACTCATGAAATATTCATGGGAATCCTCTTGTTGCCAATCGGACATCATGCAGTTTATATCTTGGAGTCTTTTGATGAGTCTCTTCGGTAAAAAATGGGATTTTTTCCCACTTTTATCAAATTTCCACATCCTTGCCGTTGTATCAGCAAGCACTTTGGTGACACTTCTAGGACCGAGAACAGAGTCATATTTACCCAGGTACACGTCTTTCAAATAGTGTTGTAGAGCAGGAATATGAACCAAAGCTTGTACAGCAGAATTCATGTAGCAAGTGACACCTTGATTCAACAATCCAGAAGGTTCAGAGTCTTCCAGATCTCTCCAGCTCTTGTATATCCGTGTGGACCCATTAGATCCTCTATCTTCGGGATTTTCGTTTATATTGTAAAACTGATCCAAACAGGCAATTTCGGATTCAGGAGACGTTGGTGGAGTCTCATCTTCAGAGGCATTGGGGCTGGGAGAGATGGCCGATTTTAATTGATATTTCAAGGCAACACGAGCATTTGTTTCATCTGACAAAGCCATTGACGTATCAGCCTCACCACCATCACTATCGGAGTCAGCTTCGGCCACGAGAGATTGTGGTTCATCACCGGAAATCTCATCGGATGCGGCTCCCTCCGACCCTGAATTTGAATTTGAGTCTGAGCTTGAACTTGAGCCAGAATCACGTGACACAGATTCAGATCCAACAAAATCATTATCTTCTTCCTCATCGTCATCATCATCCGATTCTGGTGGTGCTGACGTTACCGCTTCTCCCTCATCGGCTGTGATGTACTCATCCTCACTGGACTCATCGATCTTTCTCTTTTTTGGGACGAACTCGTCGTCTGATAATTCTTGCTCCTTTTTCTTAAATAATTTCTTACCTGCATAAAGCGCAACAACCTCTGCCATAGATAATCTTGGGGTCATTTTAGGTTTTGACACTTTCACGGCCTCGCGTTTCACTTCAGGAGCGCCTCGTTCTTCGCCGAAAGAAACGTAACTCGATGGCCTCACCGAAACTTTATCAGGTAATTTTGCAGGGACGAACTTTAATGGGTCAGCAAAGATTTTATCTATTGCGTTTTCCATTGATTAGCGGCTAACAAAATCTGTAAGGGTTACACGGGCAATTGGCAGAGGAAAAAATTGTCGTGCCGGTCCGAGGCAACCAAAAAGGGGTCGTGGCCTGTTCAAGAACACAAATATGAGCTTTACTATCAAAGCTCAATAAGCTGGGATAAAATATGATGGCAGTCCCTTGTATGGATCAGGTCTACTTATAGTTTTTAAAAGATTCATGTTCTGTTTCTTAAGATCTATTTTCAGATTCTGTGCGGCTCATGCGGCTCACTGCAGAAGCCGGCGCTCCAGATCTTGCACCCCCAAATTTCGCTTGCTTTGGGCTGTAATCTGTTGAAATTCCCTGGCTAACTTTTTCAACGCGTCTGTGGGTGGGACTTCATCTCGATCATATTCCAACACTCTTGGAGGTAGAATTTTGGCCAATTTATTGGTTAATTTGTTCAATTTTTCACACATCTCATCGAGCTCAAGATCTGAGAGCGCAGTTAGATGAGGGTTTGACCCCAGCAATTGCAGCAACCGCTGATCATTGGACGATTTGAAAACTTGGACTTCCAGGTTGTAGTAACCTTTGCCCTTTTTCTTGTGATCAGGTAACGTTCTGAACGCTCCAATTTCGATCTTTTGATTTTGAATGCTTTTCAGTGGATCCACGACTAGGGCAACGTATGGGTCCTGGAAATTCTGGTTCAGGGACTGAGTAGCCACATCAATACCACTAAGCCAACATCCGTAACCGGGGTGTGAATGGTACCATCCTATAATATTTTCCGACTTTCCCATTTTTTTTAAATTCTCCAGGTGTCGCACCATAAACTCGTAACCTTCACTTTGGGCATTGACTCTCGTTTCCGTCCCCTCAACTGGGAGAGGATAACTGTCCAGCACAACCATCTCTCCATCCTTCAACACCTTTCCCGTAAGCATACCCATGATCTCGATCGAACCTCCACTGCGAGCGTGCGTAGCCATCTTTATCAACGCCACTCCCGAGACGTGTACAGTGTGAAAGTAACGATCGTTGGCCAGCCATGGCTTCCTCGCAAGAACAGAGGCATCAGATTTTCCAATGAATAGATCTTGAGTGACCGATTCGGTGCCATCGGTGGCACATTGCGCCAATTCCCCCAAAAGATCGGATACAAAGTACTCCATGAAGAGCAGATTCCCCAGTTGTGCAAAGATAGCAGATGATTACGTCAGCACCACATTACAAGCACACTAATTCATTTTTCTTAAAACACAAAGTACAAACTCATTTTAGTTTGGGCCTGCGCAGCAGGCCACATCTATCAGCAATTTAAGGCTCATATTCTGGCATGACATAGTAGAGAGGCACCATCTCACCGTCATACACAGGATAATACATCGGAGGGTAATAGACGGTACCATCAACACTTGGATCTCCCTGAACTGGCACGTAGTAATAAGGATTGGTACGTGGCATTTTATCAGCTTCAGTAATCATGGTAGCCACGGTGCTTCCATTCTCTGATTCCGTAGACACCGCGGATTCTGTAGAAGCCATTGGAGCAGGAACCATAATGGTTGTCATAGAAGCAGAAGCTTCAGTGGTGTAATTTCCTGAATCTAATCTTGCACGAGCACGGCGTTCTCCAAGTGACTCGAAATTAGTTTGATACTGTGGAAAATCCTCCTTCATGAACCGTTTGGTAAACTTTTTTTTATTCAAATGAACTGGAGGTGGGGCCAAATTAAGTTGAGGTTCCCCGAAGGATTTCTTACATCTTTCACGAAATTGGACATGCATGGTCTTGCCTTGCAACATGGTATGGTTCTCACGTTCCACAGCTAAGGCAGCAGATTTTCTATCCAAAAATTTGACGAATGCAAAGCGACGAGGACCCTTCGTGATCAGCTTTAGATCAATGATTTTACCATGGCGAGAGAAGCGACTTTCAAGCATTTCCTTAGTGATAGACCCATCCAATTGACCAACGAAGATAGATTTTTGATCAATGGTAACTTCAGATTCAAGATTCTGGGCCCACTCCACATGCTTATGTTTCAGTCTTAGTTCAGTGTAAGCACGAATGGCATCATCACGATAAGCAAACTTACAGAACCAGTGACGAACCACATCTTTCAGATATTTGCGTTCTTTGAGAACTAGCTGTTCAACTTCACCAAACTTTTCCATCATGGATTTAATATCAATCCTTGCATAGTCTGTATCTGTCTCGAGGAATAGTGTACGATTAACACGAGCAGGTTCGCAACGAACGGCTCTCCCACCAAGAAGGGTACCAGGAGCTTCACGTAAGGCATTTTGAGCATCAGCATCGTTTGTGTATTGAACAAACGCATATGGACGATTAGTGGGGTCTCTCAAAACTTTGACTTGATCGAGATCGCCCCAGTTTTGAAAGTGTTCTTGCACCATAGCCCCCAAGTCATCGTCGGAGATCGAGGAGGAAAGGGAGGCAACAAAAACACAAGACGAGGGGCGTCCCTTGGTGGGTACTCCAGTATCTCTCTCTGAACGATTGAGAATTTTCACTTCGCTCGAAGGTTCTTTTTTCTGCTCGAAATCAGCAAGTCGTGCTTTAAATTCTGGATCCATCGAGCAAAAATCGGTTAAAAATTGGAAAAAATGAAGACAACCTTAACACAATAATATTGAAAACCAAATATGAATTTATTTCGGCTCAGGTGGTTAATTCGTCGAAAAAAGACTTGTCACGACCAAAAAAGACACAGTTACAACAAGTGAAGCTGGCCCCCATCGATATGGGGTGCGTTATCGTGCGGGTCACAACCTCTTGTGCATGGACCTGCAGATCTTTAACTATTTACAGACTTCCCAGTCGAGCTGAAAATGTTTTTTTAAGTTTTTGAAGAGCAAACTTACATTTTGATACCATCTTCAATAAATATACTCTTTTCATTACACCTCCAACTCGTTGGAGAGTGCCAGGTTATTGTTGCCTCAAATCACGATGCATTGAGTAAATCCAAGAATAACCCCATTACCCGGATATGTCACGGGGACCGAGATCAATCCCGTCCCTCACGTGACTATGATAACCATGTGTTACCCGGATACGGGACGCCAGCGCCGCTCGATCGCTTATACACTACCCCGACGGAGCCCCGATCTTTCACTTGTATTCTTCCATGTCGTACGGATCTAGTGCTGCTTCACGTCTTTCCGGGAAGGTGATTTTAATTACTGGTGCCTCAGCTGGAATTGGTTGGGCTACCGCTAAAGAATTCGCTTTTGCAGCTAACGGAGACGTCAAATTAGTGCTCAATGCCAGACGTCTCGATAAGCTTGAGGCGCTCAAGAAGGAATTGGTCGCGCAATACCCAAACTGTGCAGTGCACATTGGGGTTCTTGATGTTTCCAAAGTTGACACTATTAAGCCATATCTCGATGGATTGCCCGAGGAATTTTCCAAAATCGACATCTTGGTGAACAATGCTGGTAAAGCTCTTGGTCTCGAAAGAGTTGGACAAATCGACCCAGAGGATGTAACAGGAATGTTTGATACAAACGTTATTGGAATGGTGGCCATGACTCAAGCTGTCTTGCCTGGAATGATTGCTCGTAACTCTGGAGACATTGTTCAATTGGGTTCCATTGCTGGTATTGAGCCATACCCAGGTGGATCCATCTATTGTGCTACCAAGCACGCTTTGCGTGCCTTCTCCGAAGCCTTGCGTAAGGAATTAATCAACACTCGCATTCGTGTTCAAGAGATTCAACCTGGTAATGTCGAGACTGAATTTTCTATGGTTAGATTTAAAGGTGATGCGGAGAAGGCCAAGAGCGTTTACAAAGGTGGAGAGCCTTTGAACGCCGTGGACATTGCGGAATTGATCGTATTTGGCTGTACTAGACGTGAGAACACCGTCATTGCCGAGACTTTGGTGTTCCCCAACAATCAAGCCGGTCCTTTCCACATTTACAGAGGAGAGTAGATAATAAAATTCTTTTTGTATCAAACCGAGTAGAGGAGATAAGTACATTTATGTTTTAGCTCTTTGCTGTGAGCCCCAAAACCATTCTTTGAAATTTCACAATTTTATTCAACATGATCCCAGCGTAAGAATGATCTTATTGCCTTGTTTGTCGCATCTGGAGCTTCTAAATAAAAATTATGCCCGGTTCCTGGCACAATAAGGTAGTCAGCCTTCTTGCCCGCAGCTTGCAGCATGGCTTGGGCAATCTCACCCGTTACGTTGAAGGCCCAATCATATTGACCATAAATCCATAATGTGGGACATTCTAGCGCACTTATCCGATCTAGCATCGGCTTTTTCGCAAGCACGGGTGAGGTGAAGATCTTCATTATCGCGGTCTCCGCAAAACTCGGCCGACTCATGGTCATGTAGATGTATGCGGTGAAGTATTCCAACTCGGAGAAATCCGTTATCGTATTGTGCTTAGTAAATTTACGAAAAGTGAAATCTGATACCAACTGAGGCCCCCACGGTCCCGCCATTCTAAAGAGCATCGAAAATGGTAGCTCTCTATCCCAAAATTCTTTGAAATCGGGACGCATTATGGGTAATCTACCCACAAAGTTGAAATCAGCAGGGGATGCCGAAGGTGTCAAGGTCACATCTTGAGATGAATGACCGGATTTAAGCAATTTTAGTGCAGGATGGGTTAGCGCATAGGGTGATCTCTCCATCCCACCGGGACTTCCCAGTATCAATTTACGTACTCTCTCGGGATACTTTAGAGCATATGCAATTGCATAATATCCTCCCAGCGAATGTCCAAAAAGATCAAACTGTTCCAGTTCCCGCTCTCGTCTCCAAGCTTCAATTGCATCCACATAAATCGTTTCCACCTCATCAACAAGAGCCTCTTGATTATAAGCGTACCTTAACCAATCGGTGCTTTTTATCTTCAATTGCTCTGGTAACTTCAATGATTTGTGATTCGTATCCTTCAAAGTTTTCTCGAAGTGAATTTGCAATGGGGAACGGTTCGTTTGATCATTTATCACACGATCTCTGTAAGAAAGTCCAAACCCGGGGAGGTCTAATCCCCAAACTGTGGTATTAGGACTATCTCCAACCAAACCGCTATAATTCTTGTAAAACCATACAAGAGAGGATGCATAACCGTGCACTAAAAGTAAATTGTTCGACGGTCCCACCCCAGAATTGGTAACTTTATAGTCAGCTAAACTACCATTGGGGGTGTGCACGACTCCGGTCTCACTGTTCGGAACGCCACCTAATAACTCATTTTGTACTCGTTGAACCTCTTCTCGATCGTATTTCCATCGCCGATACGATTCTCTGAATGACCATCTACGAGGATGTGTCGAGTAATATCGAAGAGTCCTTTTCCAAGCCCTCATAAGATGAACCGGAGTAAAGGTTCTGGATGGAGTGTGGGGCTTTCGAATGTACCGAAAATTACGTAATTCTTACATTTTCCAAAATTGTTCAAACTTTCTCATATTCAAATAGATTTGCACTGATTTTGTCACGTCTGGTGTTATGATCTAGAATCCCCAGAGGCTTTCGCTCGTGGCTTGAAAGATCCAAGAATTCAGAAAGTTCATCTGCCACCTTCACTGAAGCTTTTTTTCGAGGTCTCAATTGAGCTATTGTTAACATGGAAACACCTGTATCTCCATTGTGATAGCTTGACTCTGCTGCCACTACTTTGAAAATGTTATCCAGCGTTTCCCATTTATAACCGGGCATCTTGATCGTTCGTTGAGCTGTGGCCTTCAATTGGGCGTGAAGATTGACAAAGTTTCTACAAATCGAGATCAGCAACTCGATTCTTTCCCCCTTCTTCAAATGGTCAGGCTCTCGATGAGGAACTCCCTCAGGCCACCAAGGTGGGCTCGTGCTTGATCCAAACTTGTAAGGAAACTTCCCCTGTTTCTTTGGTTCGATGATCCGGATCCAGCATTTAGCCAGTAGCTTGCACCAACTCTGTTGAACTATATGAAATCCGTTAGAAAGGTAAGAGGTCACTGCTTGGGTATCGTATAACTGTAAAGTGACCTCATTGCCCTCGAGTTCCCACGCAGGCTGATCCTGGGGCTCGGAGTTGAGCGAATGGGCCTGTTGAGCCAGATGTTCAAGAGCGGGAGAGTTTCTCACTTCAATTTGTCCAAAAGAATTAACCATAACAAGTAGGTAATCGACTCCTTTTTCGGATCTTAGATGGTCCAAAGTAGCAGACAACGTTTCGATGCTTTCCATAATTCGACAAAAATTCCGGGAGATTTATAACCGGTATTTTCTGATTTGGGAAAAAGTTACCTATACGCCAACACTACTCATTATATACTCAAAATTTTTGATGAGCCAGATGAAACATGTTTGTGATCAGTCACAAGTGCGCCGCAGGTAGTGGAAAACCGTCGGATTAGGTCGGTTCTCCCTGCGCCGCATCGACTTCCCATGGAGAGTGAAGTACGAGAGTTGTTGAAAGATCTGAAGCTGGACGATAATGCGGACAGTTCCGAGTTGGCATTGCGATGCTTCGAGATCGGATCCGAAAAGGAGATGAGTGGGTTGTTGAGCGACGCCATAGAATACTATAGAAGAGCTTATAAATTGGACGAGAACGTCGATAAGAAGTATAGAGCGAAACTGGTAGCCGAAGCCCCAGCACCGGAACAGAGGCGCGTGGAAAGAGAGAAGTTGGACCTTTCCAAAGTGGACGTTTGGGCTGTTTTGGCGAGTTTTGCCGATGCCGAGATCCTGTGTGCCGATGAAGATGAACCTTTTTGGTTTTGGGCGTTACCTGATGACGTTTTGACCATCATTATGCAGAAATTGGTACATCAGGATACCCCGTCATGGTTTAATTTTGCCATGACATGCCGGCGGACTGCCTATTTGGGGTTCACTCGTCACGATGCCTGGAAAGCGTTATGTGAAATAATTTATCCAACCCAAGTTTGGGACGAGGCATCAGCCACGTTGAACGGAGTCGTGGAAGATCAACACGAGATGGTCAAATCATGGAATTATGACTGGAGAACGATGCTCAGTGAACGGCCCTTTATCAAATTTAATGGGTTGTACATAAGTGTGGTGAATTATCAAAGAGAGGGTGGACGTGCCGAAGGCTCGAGAACATGGAATAATCCGTTGCGGATCATTACCTACTATCGTTATCTTCGATTTTTCGCCGACGGAACTGTGCTCCGGTTGCTCACAATCGACGAGCCGAAAAAAGTTGTTCGCAAATACACCAAGGACTGGGCAGCCCACGGACTCGAGAAAGTGTACCAAGGAACGTGGACTCTGACGCCAGACGGTACTGTGCGTGTGGAGTACGATAGACAGATGCCAAAGTACACATTCGTGGATGAATTGCAAATCGTCAATGGGTCACGACACGCTCGCCATCATAAACTGCAATGGGTCAGTTGTTATTCAGTGGATCGCCAGACGTCCGAGAGAGGCATTTTCAGCATGAAGAATGAACGGAATTTTGTATTTTCCAGGGTGAAGAGATTCCTAGAGGTTGAACCAGATCAGGAATAAATAGGGGCAACATTTTTCAACGATATTTTGAATTCTAGACAGATTTTTCATCCCCACTAAAATAAAGTTGTGACACAATAATGGCACGTGACTTAAACGACGTGGGGAAAAAAGAACTACCAACACCTACCCCAAGAGTGATTCACCCATTATTTACAGACATATTGTAGCCAAGACCTACAGAATACCGTTACACGTTTTTTTTCACAATTTACCCAACGGGCTTACGGCATTTGAAGGCTAGAACAGAGCAACCTTGGCGGGCGGCCGCCGGATGGTGGGACACGACCTCGGTCGGTCATTCACATGCGCCGCCCCTTTCACATGTGTTCTGTCATGTCTCAACCAGTGTCGCTTTCACCATTTGAATATGGTACGCCAAAGGGCGTAGACGATTATTTTGGTAATAATATGGATTTTGATACCGCGTATCAGTTGATGACGGGGAAAAAAGAGCCCCAAACTCCGGAAACTGATCCGTTCACCAGTTTCGAGTACCATCGCAGCCAGATCCTCAAGGCTCCACCTTTACTTTTACAAACTCCACCGCAACAACATGCGAACCTTTCACCATTGGTGAGTCCAGCAACTCGGAATCTGTTGCACAATGTGAATTTACACAGTCAAAATGCAAAATTTCAGAGGACCGAGGGTGGTTATGAGCTACTGTCAGTGACTGAAACTTATGCTTTGGAGGAGTTTTTGGACTCGATCGTGGATGATACGAAACTGGGACTGTTGTCGAGACATTGGTCATCGATCGATCCCAATGCCAAGATGCCTAAACTGCAAGATCATCCTTTCAATGCCAATGCGGTGTCGTTGCCCAAACACCACATGGTCAGTTTGACCCCATCGGTACCAGCAACAGCAGTGCATTCACGAGAACAATCAGAGGAACCTGATCGTAAGAAGCAGCGTCGCGCTTTGAGCAAAGACGAGAAACGGAAATCGCACACCGCTTCAGAACAACGCCGCAGGCAGGTGATACGAGAGGCTTACGACTCGCTAGTAGAACTGGTGACGGGTCCAGAAGCCATCTCGGGTTCTCCCGCCAAGAAAGATTATTCGAAAAAGGGCCCCAGTAAATCGGTTGTTATGAGCCGTACGGTAGAGGAAGTGCGTTTGTTGGTGGAGATCAACGCCGCATTGAAAAAGCTCACCGATCAAAATTAGATGAATTACGAAATAACGCTAAATTATTCCCACATTTCTCGTAGTACCAACGATTAATATATAATATGCTATGCTATAAGTTGAGCTCCTTCAAGAGCTGACCTGCCAATGTTTTGTACATCCAAGTGTTACCAGTCAATTTCTTGAATTGAACACCGTAAAGCCCCACTAAAGGCACCTTGACTATGTGAATTTCGAATTTTAATGGGGTTCTCTCCTTTATGGTGGGGCGACGATCTTGTGAGGGAGTCTTGAGCATGTCACTGCCACCGTGATCGTGTAGAGATTCCATGGACTCTTCACTGGATAAGGACGCACGACGAACGTTGGATGCTGCTGGAGTCATTGGCATCGATGTGTCCATCTTCAAGTTTGTATTGATTGGGGGTAACTTGACGGAGAATTTACGTCTGTGTTTGGGGGTTTCCTGTCTCTCACTGGACGAAGACGCAGCTACCAACCTTTGAGTTAGGCTTGTCGTGGCAATATCGCTACCAGAAACCTCGATCGATGGAGTATGAACACAGATGAATCCACCGGCAACCTCCTTGTAACGAACCCCCAACTTGGTCAATCCACGAATGACGTTGTACCTGATAACTGGTAATGGTTTAGTTGACGTGGTTTGCACGGAGAAGAAACCCTTCAAGAACAAAGTCTTTGGAACTTCGATCGAAGGCATCGTTCCTGGAGCAGCACGCAAGCTTTGGGCCACAATCTGGTCATCACTCAATTCACGAGGTTCCTCCTTCTTATCTGATTCATCGATCGTGACGTCATCAAAGAAATCCTCATCGTACGGTAATGCAGGTGAGTCGGGATTGTATGCAAATTTGGGGAATGTGAGCGACGTCTTGCGGGCATGGCCGACGGACTTGGCTCTTGCAGAAGGATGCAATTGCCTCTTTGCAGGTTGAGGTGTCGTCTTTGCCTGCTGATCCACTGATGAAACCTGAGCGGAAACGGCTCTTTGATGCTGTTGAATTTGTTGACGAGAAGTGACCGGTAATGGGGGCAGTTCGCTTTGAATCTGCAATTGCTCCTTCTCTTTGTTCGTCACCTTGACACTACCAACACGGCGAACAGACTCGTTGCGAGGTGTTGGAGACCCCCGGAAAATGTCCACCTCAGAATCATCCGCTGGATGCGATACACGTAATGGTGACAACGATCCGGATTCAGTTTTCTTACGAGATGATAACCTGCGGAAAAGTGCGTTGATTCCAGTATCTTCCCCGGTTGTTTTGGACCGATGACGTGGTGGAGATTGGGATAATTGCACTGGCAACTCCGCGGGCGTGGATTCGCCGACCAGATTCGTTTGCGGGAGCGACGACGACACCGTACGAGGTGAGGTATAGGCAGCTTTGGGGAAGGCAATGGACGATGATGGCGAAGGTGGGGCCGGAGTGGATACAACTCGTTCTTGCATACGCTCACGAGCCTCTTGCTTCGCACGTTTGCGCCTGCGCATTTCGTCTGTCAAATAGTAGATCGAAATCAAAGGGTGGAAGGACACCGTAGGATCCACGTATTTGTCGTAATCTAGACCTGGGTCTGCAGCAACACCGTACTCTGGATGACGACCATACCACATGGAGCAGAGAGCCTTGTATTGCGATTGGTTCAAGATGCCTGTCAAGGTCGTGCTGATATATTCCGGGGTACCAAACTCGAGAGAAGCCATCTCCGCAATAACGTCAGCATCCAAAGGTAAAGACAAAGGTATCCTATGAGGTAAATAATTATTGGGGGGTCCTTCAAATCCCTTTGTCATCCAAGGATGGGTCATCACCTCACGCAGCGTACCACGACTCTTGGGATCGACAACAAGCATCCGGGAAAGTAATGAAACACAGTCAGGTGAGAGATGTTCAGGGTACGTCACATGGCCCTTCTTGATCTTTTCGTGCAGAGCACTAACAGATTGATCATCAAATGGAACTCTTCCACACACCAAGACGTAGAGTACAACTCCAAAAGACCACACATCCACCTCAGGACCGGTGTAGGCCTGAGCGGATAACAGTTCCGGAGCTGCAAAGTAGAGAGATCCACAGAAAGTCGTGAGTTGATTGAACCTGTCAAACAGGTTTGACAGACCAAAATCGATCAGCTTGATCTCTCCATTTTTATTTATCAGTATATTTTCGATCTTCAAATCTCTGTGAACCACGTTATTGGCATGACAATAATCTAAAGCGGATGCAATGCCTCTCCCGAATTTTCTTGCATGTCTTTCCTTCAACGAACCATGGGACACGATGTAGTCTAACATCTGGCCACCAGAGACGAATTCAAACAACATGTAGTAATGATTTGTCATGGGGATCATCTCATACAAACGACAGATGTATGGATGGTACATAAGCTTACCCAGAGCACCTTCACGAGTGGTGCGGCGGTCACGAGCAACCTCTTTTTGGAATTCCTTCTTTCGTCTAAAGATTTCCGCCGGATCTGTGGTGGGTGGATCATCCATATGTTGACGTTGCCAGATTTTGGAGGCACGCGGCACCACTTTCACTGCACAAGTTTCGTTTGTTATCCTATGCCTGGCCAATTTGACCTTCCCCATGGATCCAGCACCAATGGTCTTGGTAAATTCCCAGTCACCAATGCTTTTCCTATGAAATTCTGGTCTGTCTCTTCTCTCCTTATGCTGATGTTCCGAGCTTTGGGACTGTTGAGAGGGTTGTCCGAATCCGGGTAACAATTTCCGAGGTTCCGACCCACTTCTTGCCCTCGGATCCTCGGTTTTGTTCCGCAGCATTCGTGGCGTTGCGGGCACCGCATTTGGAGTCATTTGACGATTGATTGATCCCGATCTGGATACATCCCGCCTAACCTTGGGCACGTGCAACGGCTCCTCGGCGAATTGCGACGTGTATTGAATGTCGTTGTTTGACATAACAATGAAAGAGAGAGTGGGAGAGGAGACGTACACATATCATGTGTGATACACGACCAAGAATTTCGCAATTTGACATTATGCTACAATCAATTTAATTCTGTTTTGGAGGTGATCGCTACTTAGAAATTAAATTGAAAGCGTTTATTATGGCAGAAGGGTACCGTTTGATAGCTTGATCTGCATAATCTGTCATCTTTTTGAGCAGATCAGTAAGCAAAGTAATTTCTACTGAGCGTCCATGAATTGTTCTTCAATGGGCCAATTGAGTGTGGATTAGGCCTCAATCTTTGTCTGTGGTTCTGGTTCCACCACTGATTCGATCACGGCATCTGCCACTACCTGGCCCTTGGATTTACAATCCTGACAATAAAACTTGTAACCTTCAACACCCAGTTTAATTTTTTCATCTTCCGGTTGACACGCGTAGTGCTGCCATTTACCACAGGTATCACAGCTAATCATTGTTGCCCCGTCGTCGTAATTTTTTGATTGGATTCCGCAAATACAGTCGAAGAACCATTCCTCTGATGGCGCGTCTTGCACCACCATTGGCTCAGCCTTTGGTGTTTCGGGCAATGGAGTGACAGATTCCTCGTATCTGTTCCGACGTTGTCTCATACGTTCCTCTCTCGTGGGCTCTGGGCTCTCGTTATAAAACCCTTCCTTGAGTCTTAACCGTTTCGAAGCTCTAATCGAAGCTCCATCTCTCCGTAAACGTTCCAATTCCTCTGCACGTTCATGCTCTTCCTCCATCTTACGCTTCTCCTTCTCCTCCAATCTGCTGGACCGCTTTCTGTTCGCTATGAGATTTTGTAATTGCAACTCCTTCTTACGGTGTTGAGCTTGTTTACGACGTTTGATATCTGCAAGGAAAACGTCTTCGATGAAAGGTTTCAACGCATAGAACATCTTGTATTCTTTGCTACTCGTACGCTTCCCCGCTTTGGACTTCAGGTCAGAGAGAAATGTGTCCCATTCGTAGATTCCAATACACAAACATTCCCATTTAGTCACTTTGGGATTTACCACCTTGGTGCGTTCTTCGAGATCGGTTTCCTTATCTGCCTCCTTGCCGATTTCCAACTTGGGAAATTGCAACTTGCGGTGGTAGATTCTGAAATCTTCCAAGACAAAATATTCCTCCCTGGTACCGGCTTTGCCATCCTCGAAAACGGTCACGGGCCGCAGTTCATCCCAAGGTCTAGCGTACTTGTCAACCATCCGATAAAAGGCATCGGTGTATTTGGTCAATTCGATCAGCTCATAAATGATATGAATCTGCTCACTCAATTCTTGATCGTCAAATCTCCAACTTTCCAATTCGTCTGCAGTGCGCGACTCAAAAAGTGCTGGTAACAGTTTCTGTAATTGCTCCTCAAACTCCTCAATTTCAACCTTGTGACTTAAAGTGTGAACCAACCCAATCTTGAGCTTGTTGTAAAAATTGGGCTCCTTCAATCCAACAAGTTCCAACTCGAATGTGTCAACGTCAAAGGGTTCGTTGATTAGTTTCGCCACACCTCTCAGTAGATATAGCCATTGCACGACCACCGCGTATTCCACCGAGTTTCGTAAGGTTGTCAACTTGTTGATGTAGAATGGATCCTCCAAAGGTTGCCTATGAGGAGTCCGTGACAGCTGCACTTTGAAATCCTCCGGGATCAAGCTCGATAACCCTTCCGCAGGGTGCTCTTGAACGGGCATTGGATGACTGGTAGGGAACGCGATCCGAACCAAAGCTATAGTGATCACGTGATCACCACGGTCGGAAGACAAGCTCGATTTTTCACCGATAAGCCGCACCGATGTCACGTAATAGATCAGTTCATACCTATTCTTTGGAGTATCCAAAGTTTTTATTGATTGGAGACTCTTTGACAGAGCGTTGTTTCTCAGAATTCCCAAAAATTGACTACGAATTGGACGGATATGACGTCGATCGTTTCGGCCACGGTGCTAAAGTCCATTTCACTTTTGGGTCCCAGATCGCCCATTTATACCAGAGACGAATGGACATTGTTAACCGTGGATTTTCTGGATATAACTCTCGCCATCTTCGTGTCATGGTGCCCAAAATTTTAGAGTTGGAGCATGATTCGATGCCTGTGGGACGTCAAGTGAAACTAGCTACGGTTTTCTTGGGAGCCAACGATGCTGCTGTGCCCGTGGGATTGCCACTTGATGAGTACGTTTCCAATATGCGTGAGATCATTAGTCAATTGTTGGACCGTAGGATCTCTACGATGGTGATTGGACCAACCATCCATGATCCATCAGTTTGGGATCCTTTGACTGAGGACGAAAGACGCACGGACAAGGTGCTCAAAGTTTATGCTGATGCTCTTCAAGCTCTGTGTGTCGAGCTGAAGGTTCCGTATGTGGATCTGTATACTTCATTTTCCGAATTTGTGGCTAAAGGTGGGGACATCAAGACGTTATTTGTCGATGGGCTTCATTTTGCCGATGCAGGTCAAAGATTGTTATTTGAAGGTGTAGAGAAATGCATTTTGGAAAACTACCCAGACTTACATCCAGAAAGTGAGAAGTTTCCAGCAAATTTACCTCAATATTTCGAAGTGGACTTAGAGAAAGTGGGTGCATTAAAATACAAATAAACATAAAATCATGACTCTTTATCGATGCTAGCAAAAATTAACTTTTTTTGGGCTTGTATTTGTAATCCGGGAAGCATAAGGTATGGATGTGTTTTTCGGATTCGGAAAACTTGCGAAATTCATCCTTCGTCTTCTCTGATTCTGTTCTCCACAACGTTGCCGTTACTTTGAAACATTGGTACATTTCCACTTTCAATGGCATCAGTTGTTCCTTCAGAATTTTAATGAATTCGGGATCCTTAGACATTAAGTCTTCGATAACTTCGAGGACAAACGACTCTTGAAGAGGATCATAATTTTCTAAAAATTCTTCGAGGTTTCCGGACGTTTTCCCTCTTGTTCTTTTCTCAGCATATGGTGTCAAGGTATTGGCAACGCAAAGAACAAGATATAGTCTTGTCATTGCGGATTTATACAGCATATACGAATTCAAAGGTCTTTTGATCCTCCCGGATTGGACATTTTTTTCTTTGAAATAACAAGACACCTCTTTCAGATGTCTGAAATTTTCCATGATGGTTTGTGTTTCTTCGGGGACTCCAACCGAGGTTCTCGCTTTTATGGTCAACTCATTCCCCTCGATGATTTCCACATTCCAATCCCGATTCAAACCTAATCCCAACAAACCAGGGTGCGACAAGATTCTCAGTTTTATGTCTATATTGCGAAGTGCAAAAGCTTGGAGGATCGGGTCGTATTTGGTAGCCTGTTTTTGATGTCTCACCGTTGATTTGGAGACTGCTACCCTCTTCCTGGTGATGTTTCCAACTTCAATCCAGTGAGTCTGTTGCTTGGGATCAGAGTTCACCAAGGAGCGAGGTACAGAATCTAGTGTGAAATCGGTGACGGGTGACAGCTCATAATTGAATAAGTCATGCTCGTCATCTTCATCATCTAACAACTCATGATTGACCAAAGCTCGTACACTCAGTCTGGCATCACGTGGCGGAAACCCGAATCTGGCAAAGGGCAAGGGCGAAAGCATCCTTGGAGGTATATTTGAAACCTCTATTGGTACTATCAATGGCGATAAGTCCCCGAACACGTTAAAATCCTCCAAATGTGTCATAGATTCTTTGGTTGCGAAATGAAGAGGGGAGTGCGACATCGGAGTTGTTGTGAGGTCATCAAATCTTGGAATTTGTTGCCACAGCAACGCGTTGCATATGTATGGCTACTGGTGAACAATTAACGATAGTCATTTTGAGAATCACAAAATTGGGAAATTTAAAGTCGATCAATTGCATTTGTTGAGTATCTCGCGTAATTAGACTTTTCCAGATGAATTGAGCTGGTCTCAGTCGTTCTCAATACTCATTCGACGTTTATTAAGTGCTAGATTTAGTTATATGTCATGCGTGTGCATCTAGTTGCCAAGAATACAGCGCACCCCCTTTTGCGCAATAGAACCTGTTCAGAGAAGGCACTTGAGCTGTAACCACTAGTCATAAGTGCTATTCCATAGATCAAACGTTGTACAAATTAAAAGTGGGAAATTTTAAAGTATTACCCATGATACAACACCATTTAAACCTATTGACAGGGCAGCCCTATGGGGTGCATATTCTAGACGACAGCCGTTCACCCAAACCGGAAATTGAAGGCCGAACTCCGGTTTACTAATTTGGTGATTGCACGCACAGAGTACATATATCGTCTCCACATATCAACATAAATCAATGTCAAAGAGACTTTCCTCATTAGAAGACAAGCCGGTTCTACCTGTTTCGTGCTGGTCTTGTAGAAGGAGAAAGGTCAAGTGTGATCGAGTGCAACCCTGCGAACCTTGTTCGAAGAGGGGTGAACAATGTGAATATCCAGAGAAATACAGATCGATTGAAATCAAGGAATTTTTACCATCGAAGGCGAGTGAATTGGACATCGCTTTAAAGGAAAATCGTCGATTGAAGTCCCAGAATGCAGCGTTGATCAGAGAACTGAATGGGCTGGAGAAAAAGTGTCCTACATGTGCCAACTACTCTTCCAACAGCATAGCAAGATTGCGTAAGAGTGCCAACTTCTCAGGGTCAGCGGATTTGCTATGGAGTTTTGGAGATTATCCATTGGGCGCTTTGAATAAGAGATATGTGACCGCCAACAAGGAGACATTTCTGACCTTACCCATTTTCCCACCGAATTCCATCGTTTTGAAGAGATTCCTCAAAACGAGAGATCAAATTTCTCTACCAGAAATTTTGGACGATCCTGATCGAAACATGGAGATCATCATAGATTTGGCAGAACGATTCTTCACTGCAAGAGCTTATTATTCCAATTTTGTTTGCAAAAGACTCGTGTTCCAATTCCTGGACAAATATCCACACAGTCTCAATTTGGCAGAGGGGTATGAATTCATCATGCTGATCTGTATGATGCTACTCTCTGTTATCCGAACCTTGCCCGAATCTGATGCAGCTTACATTGAAAGCAAGTACAATTATGGCGAGATAAGGGAAATCTTGTACGAGAAATTTTTGAAGATGAAGAAAATCACGCTCGCATGCTCCATCATCAGACGACAAGCGATGTTATTGGCATGTGAAGATTATTATTTCCAAGGCAGTCATGAGATGGCTTATGGTGCATTGTTCGAAATCATAAATCAATTTGATCTGCAAGACGTTCAGAGACAATCGTTGGAACTACAACAGATATTGGAAAACAGCACCATGAGTGGTCTCGAAAAAGTTCGGCAAGTTCGTAAAAATTTAACGGTATCCACCTGGCTAGCCTCTTGTAATCTGGCTATGCAAGTGTGTGCTGCCTTCAGTCGTAAACCTCCGGTGATTCCGCCAAATCCATTGTGTAGGTCAAGTGCGGTGAGAATCGCGTATAATTTGGGGATTGCGGAATTGCTAAAAGCAACCATCGATATTTCGATGGATACAGCAGACTACTATTCAGCAATTCAAGAATTGCAAGAAGAATGGACTTGTGAATTGGACATTTATCGACAACTATTGGATGGTAACCAGAAGAAACGGTATGAGATTCTGGTCAAGTTAAACACTGATGTCGATTTTACTGACCTTGAAAACACTGACAGCTCTATCATTGATTCGAATTTGGAATTGTTGGCAGATCTCACCATTGGACACTCTTTACAGACACTTTTATACCAACCTTACCTTTTGAAGAGCGGGACATACCTGATGAAATGTCTAGAATCAATTATCAGGGCCTTTAACGTCTTGGAAGAACTGCTTAAGATGTTGGATGAAAAGAAGAAAAGGTGTCCTTCCTCTAGTTTTCCTCTGATTATCCCTTTCTTGGAGAAGTTGTTGATGACGTTGTATACGTTGTTACATCTGGATTACCCTTATTTGAAAACTTGTCATCTTCAAATTCAGCTTGCACGCAAAAAATTATTCAGTTTAATTGACCAAGATTCAGCCTTTTGGCAGATCCATTTTGGTGAATTAATGAACAGTATACTCTATATAGCTTTACGTTACGAGCAAAATGTCGCCAGTCGGGAGGACTCACCCACAGAGGGTGAATATCTTTTCAATAGATTGGGTGAAGAAGAGCAAGACTTTGAAGTCAGACTCGGGGAATCAGCTCAATATTGGGAAGACGTCCCTGACAGCCCCAACTTCGGATCCAAGATGTACGGTCTAGATGGGGATTTATAATCACAAACGATAGGTGGGGGATCTTTTTGCGTAGATAAAATGATTACCCTTTCTGGAAGCTTCCGATACGGGGCGCGGGTCGTGTCGTCCGGTCCTCAAAAACGCACCGAATACAATTAAACCATTATTATTAGATCGAGTGACGTTTAGATATACACGGCATTTCGAAACAAACTCTCAGAAACGGTTAGTGGGCCAATCGGAAGCTTCCGAAGCCAACTTCTTGCCGGACGGTTGTCGGAAACTCATCGCGTCCGGCATCCCACTACCGGTATCTTTACTGCATGGTTCCATTTTCCTATCTAGGCAAGAGAGTCGCAATTATTTCGGCCAATGTCAAACGTTGACATACCCGATTGTTGGATTTTTCAAATCACCGCCACATATTCTACATACTTGAATAAACGTCGTTGATTTAACGAATTTGTAGAATATTTTTTGATCATTTGCTTGGTGATAATTAATCATTGATCATATTTCACTTTAAGGATGGATCACATGCAAAAAAAAACGGTGCATTATATTTGCCCGCCCTGCCGTTTGACAAGTGCGAAAGTGGGCGAGGCACCGGGGGTGGTGGACCGAACGCGGACTGACTGGGAATTCTTGCCGACGACAGATGTCATCGATGGAATTATTGTAAAGCGAACATTTGCAAATCAAGAAAAGATTACTTTAAAACTATTATTAAGACTCACTACATTAATGTTAACTCCGATACCACGACTCATAAGTGTGTTTCGATGGTTCATGGTGTTTGATGCTTGTGGGATAGTCCTTCCCAAATAGGAAAGTTTCGACGACAACCGCTGCACTTTGTTAGCAATACCTCCTCGAATTTCAACTTCCTTGACCACAAGACTAACGAATATATTATCATCCATGACTTATTCTAAAAGAAGCTGCATTATTAATTTCATAATCAATAAATTTTTCAAGGCGCAGCTGTTTTGGCCAATGGTTACTCGACAACGTCCCACTTGGCCCTGTCAAATTATCTAGATCTGCCGGATTGAAACCGGACAGTTTTTCCGAACAAGGTACCTAAAACTCGGCTTTTCTTTCTCGAATTCTACAAGTCTTGAAAACATAACTATGGGGTTGAAGCCAAATCGAATTATTGTAGTCAATACAGAAAAAGGTCAACTCAATTTGGGTTTTTATATATATTTTCGTGTCAACTGTTGAGTGGGCATTGGTTGATTAGTGGGTGTTTCCGATATCTGCATTGTCCTGCAGGCGTGCATGCGAAAAAGAAACTGCATACAACGTATATAGTAAGCTAATCTCCCTTCTCATGTCATTGAAAAATGGAAATCTCGTCTTTAGTCACTCCCAGGTTGACTCCTCCAAGCAGTCCTCAAAGGGAGGAAAAAATGTTCAAATTACCACCCATTCAATCAATCCTTGATAGGATTCCACAGCCAGAGTTGCCCATGTCACCTCTTTCCTCGAGATCTTCATCGGTCGTTTCTGTCTCGAGACAATCGAGTTTCGATGGTTATCAACCAATGATCATGATCAACCAAGAAAGATCTTTTGAGAAAAAGAAGAAGCGCTCAAACTTACCAAAAAGGACTACTGTTATTTTACTTAACTGGTTAAATGACAACTTAAACCATCCTTATCCATCCACAAAACAAAAAAATGAGTTGATAGCTCAAACGGGGTTGAGTGCCCAACAATTGAGTAACTGGTTCATCAATGCTAGACGCAGAAAGATTAACCTTCTCAAGGAGCTGAAAAACAACACCTCTGAAGCTTGAGCGAGCTGGACTTGCATGTACATTAGATTCCGTCAAGTTTCCTAATTGGGAAATTTTTCATACAGTAAAGACAAATCACGCAGTCGAGTTCCCAACTCGTTAATAAATAAACCGTCAAGGGATAGAACCCATGAATTTTGAATTTTGAATTTTGTTTTTGATATCATTAGTTTATCGTCTTGTAGATCCTTTCCCAGCAGTATACATCGGCACAATAGTTTGAAGGCTTTGATTAAAGTTGACGCACTTGCCTTTTTGGGAAGGAAACTCGGCCGACCTGCTTGCCTTGACATTTGATTAAATTCACTGGCGAATTTCATTTCGGTCAATTACACTGCATCATCTTCATCTACGATAATCCAATAGAATGTCTCATCTTAAATAAAACAATTAAAGGTATCTCATTACATTAGTACATCACAGTTCACCTCAAGTGAGGGGGTAACGCGACTTCGGGTTGGAATTCCTTGTTCTGCCATTCCGCTACCGGTTCGGTGTTAACGTTACTGTAATTGTTACTGTAACGACGTTCTCTGAAACGACCACCACGACCTCTTCCCCTCCCCCGGCCCCGCACATGCACCTTTTGGCCACCGTTGTCTCCACGTCCAAATTGACGTCCCTCCGTAAATCCTGGATCTAGATCGATCTCCATGCTACGCCCATTGATTCGTGTGCCATTCAAATATTTGACAGCGCTCAGGGCTCCCTTCGCGTTGGCAAAGATGACAAAACAGAACCCCGTTGGGGTCATCGTGTATCTGTCAAGACCCATGATAATTTTCGTGATAGCCCCACAGCGGGAAAACAGTTCATAGAGCTGCTCTTCGGTGGTTTCCAACGATAACTTCCCGATGTAGACGGTACCGGAAATCATCGATTGACGCATGTTTTCGTAACCGTTGGGATCACGTCTCGCCTTCCTCACCAAGTACAGAGATGGCCTATCCAACCTAGGAGCTGTATTTTTGAAATTGATCTCATCAAACTCTCGTAAATCACTCATGTTACCGCACTGTTATACCCAAAAAGTTGCAATGAGGTCAAGAATTCCGAGTCACGTGCGCGCCAAGCGGTGGTAGTGTACCCACCGACACCAAAGCCTCTTCTCCATTGGCCTCCTTTCTCCTTCATGGGGAATAGCCCGTCTAAAGCTGGGTCTACCAGCAGTACAACGACTACAGCAGCTTCGGCTGTTGCCGCCGCGGAAGATGAGCCGTCGCGATCGCGAAGTAGCGCGAGAAAAATAAGAGAAGAGCCCTCACCGTTCGCCCTTGAGATCAGTGCTTCCATGGCTGGAGACCTGGCGATTTCAAAGCATTCGCCACATCATTTGACGATTCCAACATCGCCGTCGTCGTCTCCAAACTCGGAAGGGTCGAGATCTTGGGAAGAATCGGTGACTCCTGCAACCACGCCTCCAAACGATAAGGAACCTGTTGACTTTGACGTGGATTCCATCATTGATACGTTGATAGAATCTGGTGGGAATCATGGTAAAAAATTCCCCATTTCAGCCAAGGATATCCGTACCATCTGTGCGATGGCTCGTGAAATTTTCTTGGAACAACCTATGTTGCTGGAACTGGGATCTCCCGTCAAAGTTGTTGGTGACATCCACGGACAATTTTCCGATTTGTTGAGAGTTTTCCGTCTTTGTGGATTCCCACCGCATTCCAATTATCTGTTTCTAGGAGACTACGTGGATAGGGGTAAGCACAGTTTGGAAACGATTATACTGTTGCTATGTTATAAGATTAAATTCCCGGAGAATTTCTTCATGTTAAGAGGAAACCATGAATCCGCTAACGTCACCCGGATGTACGGTTTCTATGACGAATGCAAACGTCGTGCCAGCATTAAGAGCTGGAAATGTCTCGTTGACGTGTTCAACGTCTTGCCCGTGGCTGCCACCATTTCTGATAAGATTTTCTGTGTTCACGGTGGGTTATCACCATCGCTAACCAGTCTGGATCAGATTAAGAACATTCAACGTCCCACGGACATTCCTGAAAAGGGATTATTGGCCGATCTACTATGGTCAGATCCCGATTCAGAGACGTCGCTGTGGTCCGAGAATGATCGTGGAGTCAGCTACTGTTTCGGTAAGAAGACAACCACCCGATTCTGTCAACATTTCGGATTTGATTTGGTGGCCAGAGGACATATGGTGGTACAGGACGGTTATGAATTTTTTGCTTCTAGAAAATTGGTGACAATTTTCTCAGCCCCCAACTATTGTGGTGAATTCGACAATTGGGGAGCCGTTATGAATGTCAACAAAGCGTTGATGTGTTCATTTGATTTGTTAAAGTCTGAAAGATTATGAAATCATCGTAGATAGGTAGTGTACACCCAACAGTTATCAACCGCAACACCCACCTTCCTCTAGTTAACATGTCACCACGGCGACGCACACGCAGCGAACCGGAGAGTGACGCTGAAGCAGACGAGATCACGCGGTGTGTGTGTGGTTACGATGAATTGCGCCTGCCGTCCAAGACAAAAGACGTCGACACGGGCTTTTTCATCCAGTGTGAGGAGTGCTCTGCCTGGCAGCACGGATACTGCGTGGGTATTTCCGACAGTGACGAGGCCCCCAACCAGTACTGGTGTGAGCAATGTCGTCCGTCGTTGCATTCGTTGTTCAACGATTCGATGGGGGTGACTCGTTCATTCTACAACCCACAGGGAGAGCACAAGGTGAAGCGGAAAAGAAAGACACACAAGAGAGAAAGATCGAGGAGTACGTTAAATTCGCGTGATACAGAGTACGAGCTCAACTTGAAGCGGGCTCTGGAGGAATCTGCCAAGGAAAGCGGAGTGCAACCTGAGGATCCTGATCTGTCATCTAGTGAACGTGAAAATGACGTGAGAAGCCGTACGAGATCGCACGACGACGAGGTGAAGCAGGAGCCAGAGACAGATGAGCCTCAACAGGAGGAGCCAGAGATTACAGAGCCGGAACCATCAGAGATGGCAGAGCCTGAAACGGCTCCGGAACCAGAACCGGCAGAGGAGACTGGACCACAACCTGAAGAGAAGGATCAGGAGAAGGAAAAAGAGAAGGAAAAGAAGCCTAAAAGGAAGAAGCCTAGTCCATCGCCGAAGAAGAAGCCCAAGAAACCAATTGATTCCGATAAACCTTTCAAACCACGTGTTCCTCAACCCAAATCGACCATCTTGGAAATGCGTAAAAGGGTGGGTGGCATCCTCGAATTTTTGAGTCGCACCCAGTTGGAGATGTCCGTGGAGAATGAACAAAGGGGTAACTTGGCTAGATACATGGAAGATGGAGCATGGGAAAACTTAAATTCCAACATTCAAAAGGAATTGGTCGAAGGTTATGCCAGTACAGTGGGGAGAATGGATCAACTCACCAGAAAATTACTTGCTTGGGAAGAAAAATATGGACCGCAGATGTAAAAGTACAGATCAATCATTAACTCGTTGAATTACGTACGACGTTGTAATCTTTGTGTTGCTCCTTGGGCTCCACCTCCAACACCCAACCCCCATTTATCACCAGCTTTGGCAATTTCAGAGATAAACGTTTCCGTATTGACAATGCTGGTTCCACCAACAACGACTCTCACCGCATTATTCTGTTCATTCAAGTTATGAATGACACGAGCCTCCTCATACGTGATTCCTCCAATGACAAAGATGATGATATCTTGACTCTTTTCATTGGCCATCGAGGGTTCTTCCACCAATGGATACTGAGTGGCTGGTAGTTTCCCTCTAACACATTTGGAAACAATACTCTCGATACGTGGAATGTGTTGCATGTAAATGTTATCCGTTTCGTGGTTGGAGATGAAACCTTGAATGAAGTTGTTTGTTGCTTTACTGAAGACGGTTGTCTCATCATCCAATCTTCTTTTAGATCCAGCATAAGCTAACATACTCGCCACAACCCCCAGTTTCTCCTGGCTGATCCCTTGTGATCCCAACAACGTGAGTAATCTGGGCAGCTGATTACCTGAATGGGTCTCGTAACGCAGAGCATACAATACCACCAGCCGAACTTTCACATCTTCAGACAATGGCTTGACTGCAACGTTTGGTTGTTCTGGATTGGGTTTATCGGTCAGCAATCTTTCCAATTCAGCCAAATCTGTGTTATGGTTATCATTGACACTCATCTGTTGTTCCAATTCACTGACTTCCCATAGCCTATCGGCATTGATTCTTCTATCCAACTCTGAGGCTAATGTCATGTGCTTTGCCACATTGTTTGACAATTTGCGAAATTCGGGATAACTTTCCATAAATTTTTTCATGTCTTGTAAAGAATCCATGTTTAAATTCGATTTTGTCTGCTGCTTGTATTGATCGACATAACTTTTAATCTTTTCACTGAGGTCTCCAAAATTCAAGTACATACTCTCTTGATAGAACGCATCTTGATCACTGGAGAGGACAATCTGTTGTAATTCCTTCGGGGCGTTAGGGACGGCAGAAAGATCTACAGTATTGTTTGTGATTCCAATGAGCTCATGAACCATTGATTGGAAAGTCCATGGCACCATCAACGGGGTGATTGGATCATTTTTACGATCCAGAATCAATAACAAAGGCGGAGTATCCTTCTTGCCAAAATCGAAAAGTTGATAGTTTTGATTGATCTCATACACGATATCACTGGCCAATTTGGAAGCCATCTTGGAATTACGTTCGTATCTGACAATCGGTTTTGCCTTCAATGACAACAACACAGACACAAGCGATTCTGAAACGGAATTGAACGTTTTGTTATCCCAACTGTCGATCGCTGAACCAAAGATTTCCCATTGATTGAAAGAAAACAGTTCCTTGTTGACGACATAATAATCTTCAAACACCTCAACAACACGGCTCACCAATTCCATGGCATCATTCTCTGCTAGTCGTTCCAAGAAAGAGCTGGGGACGATGTTATTGAAATAAAGTTCGTAACCGGAATAACGTGGGTTCTGTAATTCATCACACAACGCATTGATGGTATCATTTGTTGGTTTCACGAAACAGATACACTTGAGATGGCGTAACTTGTCTCTAGTGGAGTTTTCTAATCGGTCAATCAAATAAATCTCGTGTTGTAACAATTCCGATTGAGTGGAGACCATCGAGATTATGGGAGCCTAAATTAGTTGATTGCGTTCAATTTACTCACGGTGTGTTGGTCTAGCAACAAGACTCGAATTTCTCCTTCCCCCAGAATTCTATCGACATAACTGTGCGAAACTTTGAGTAAATCCATTGAATAAATACACCGTGGCAATGGTCCTTAAAGGTATGGTCGTGTATGGCCTATCTTAAAGAGTTGTGAGATCCCCATTCAGTCAACTTTCATGAGTAGTATACCGCAATTACCGGGTCATCTTGTGCGAGGAAAGTCGTCATCATCTCTGAAGGATGAAAAGAAGAAGCCAAAGAAGTTTGCTGCGGGGAAAGTGACAGCTCATAATCGTAATGGGTCTTATGGTAAGAATCTGAACAAGTTGACACGAATCACCTCATTGGAAGCGCCCAGTTCCCCCACTGAGGATAGACCTAAGATTAATCGATCGAAATCGAGTGATCTGATCGTTTCGAGGGCTCAAAGAAGCAAATCATCAACCAAATTGAGCATGTTACCACTGAATAGAAGAAGTGCAACCAATTTGACGAGTTTAGGCAAGAAGGCTAGAAAGTCAATCATCGAATTGGATCATGATTCCGCTGAAGAAGAGGTGGAGGATTTCAACGATAATGCGAAGGTGATCGAAATGGACGACATGGAATTGGTGGAACCGGAGCCCCGAAATTATAATAACAACGTTCTGTTATCTCAATCGACGGGATTGGAAAAAGCAGCTGAAAGTAATTTGCATCTCATGTTGAATCGGGGATATTCGCAGGATCTCATCTTTCAACCGTCTTCGGGATTGAACAGAGAAATAAGCAGTCAAGATCACAACACTAAAAAACAGGTTAACGATTTCTCCGAATTCCTGAGCAACAGGGCATCCACGGTGGAGACAAGAACGCAACAAAAATTGTGGTTGCAAAGAGAAAACACTCTACAACCAACAGCATCCAGTACCCTGGGAGCGTATTCGGCTAATCCACAGTTTCGTACGGAATTCGAGAAATTTGCACGTGAATATTTGAACGTCAGACGTTACGTCAATCCATGTGTGGAGTCTTTGAAGAGAATCGAATTGCTGGGGATGGCCAAACCACGCAAAGTGAGAGAGATGCCCTCATTCAAACTGCGAGACACACACGATCAAGTGACAAAGCTATGGCAAGAGGGTTACGATGAGCATCGTAATCCCAAGACCCCTAAAGCGGTGGCCACTGCACCAAAACAAGAACCAGTAGAACTTGCACCTGTGATGATGAGTCCAGCGCCTACAACAAGAGCACAGGCTGCTCGTGGTAATTTGGTACGAACAAATACGATAAATTAATTAAAGATACAACAATGGTAGATGTTGCTGGTCGTGCGCGGTCCAGGTGCTTGCCCCAACCGGGAGGCCTCCCTTTGGTAAGTTCATGTCTAAAGTGTAAGTGTTTAGATTCCAACCGTGCATTATTAACTTAGACCACGTAATTTCAAACTATTGGAAGAGTTGGAGAAGGGGGAGAAGGGTCTCGGAGCAGAATCTTGCTCGTATGGCTTGCAAGACTTGGACGATATCAGCATGACACATTGGAATGGGACAATTTTGGGGCCTCCCAATTCGTCGCATGAGAATCGGATCTATTCGTTGACGTTGGAGTGTGGACCGGAATATCCAAAGAAACCACCCACTGTGAATTTTCTCAGTAAGATCAATCTACCGTGTGTGAACCAGAAAACTGGACAAGTTGATCCATCAAAGTTCCAAACGTTGGCCAATTGGAAGCCCACCTACAACATGGAGATTGTGCTATTGGAGTTACGTAAGGAGATGGCTGCCGGTGCCAACCGCAAGTTGCCTCAACCGCCCGAAGGTAGCATGTTTGAGCATATCTAAATCTGTGTACTTTCAATTCGTCATTGGTTTAATTAATCGTCTCTGGTTCGTTCATATTGTTCGAATCTTCGCCTCAGCTCGCTGTCTGCTGCTAGAAATTTCTTCAGTAATTGGTCCTCGACCGTCTTCTGGAAATCGTTATCCTCTTTTTTCGTTATCTCCACGTTAATTTCACGGTTATTCACCATACATCTCTTAAAGAGTCTTGTGAACGGCAAACAGGTCACTTCGACCCCATCAAAAGCACACACATTTTGTGTCAGCGTTCTTAGCGAACACCCACTAGTATCAAACATCTCTTCCACCTCCTCTCGTGACAAAAGAGGTACCGGTGGTGCCATGATTACCCAGACATCTTCCCGTCGTGTGTGCACCGCCATCTCCTCTTCGATGAGCCACGTCTCTACTTTATCAGCATGGAACGCGTTGTTGAGTCTGCTAAAAGTCATGAAAAGCCTTCTGAGGTGAGCTATGCGTATGGAACTGCCGGGTTCCGCATGAATGCTTCCCTCTTGGACCCTGTGGTGTACCGTGTGGGTCTCATTGCCGCATTGAGATCGAAGAAATTGGGCAAAACCGTTGGTTTGATGGTCACAGCAAGTCATAACCCACCAGAAGATAACGGAATCAAGCTTGTCGATCCCATGGGTGAAATGTTGGAGCAAAGTTGGGAGAGTCTGGCCACGGAAATGGCCAATTGTCCCAGCACCCAATTGTCTGATCTGGTGATGAGGCTGTGTTCTGAGCAAGAAATCGATGTCAATTCCGAGGCCCATGTGGTGATTGCAAGAGACTCGCGTGAGTCGTGCCCTGCTCTGTGTGCTTCAGCTATTGAGGGGCTCGAAGCTCTCGGTGCTCAAGTGGACGACTATGGAATGTTGACCACCCCACAATTGCACTACATTACGCGATGCTTTAACGATCCAGGTTTTGGTAAATGTGATGAGAATGGTTATTATTCAAAACTGGCCTCGAACTTCGTTGAGATTATGGATTTGTGGGGGGTCAAAGATCAACTAAAAGTCACGGTGGACGCAGCTAATGGAATTGGAGCGGACAAGATCGAGAATCTCAAGCCATTTTTGACGGAAAAAGTCTTGTTTGAGGTGGTTAACGGTAACACTGCGAATCCTCTGGCGTTAAACGTTCAATGCGGCGCGGATTACGTCAAGACCAACCAACGTGCTCCTTCTGGAGTCGAATTCGGTGAAGGTATCAACTGTTCCTTTGATGGAGATGCTGATAGAATTGTGTTTTATCATAACGATGGTCATTTCAAGCTGTTGGACGGGGACAGAATTGCAACTTTGTTGGCATCTCTGATCAAGAAATTGCTTTCTGAACTCGATTCCGATCTCACTGTTGGCATTGTACAGACTGCTTATGCCAATGGAGCCTCATCCGAATACATAGCATCCACTTTGGGACTAGACGTTGGTGTTACCCCCACTGGAGTGAAACATTTGCATCATCTTGCCCAAACTTTTGACGTTGGTGTCTATTTCGAAGCCAATGGCCATGGAACAGTTCTATTCTCTGACAAATTGGTCAAGTACGTTAGTTCTAAGGACACGAAAGAGGCAAAGACTTTGAAGTTGCTCTCTGATCTCATCAATCAAACCGTTGGTGATGCCATTAGTGATCTGTTGGCTGTCCTTGTGGCTCTGGCTATCGGTGACGTCAACGCGCCATCGGAATGGTCAGCAACTTATGATGATCTGCCCAACCGTCTGCTAAAGGCTATCGTTTCCGATCGTACCAAATTCAAAACCACCGATGCTGAACGGAAACTGGTGGAGCCTATCGGCTTACAAGATCAAATTGACCAATTAGTGGCCAAGTTTCCCTCGGGACGTTCTTTCGTTCGTGCCAGTGGAACCGAGGATGCTGTAAGAATCTACGCGGAGGCTGCCACCACTGAGGACTGCGAACAGTTGGCATCAAGTGTAAAAGATTTACTAAAAGACTATTGAGGCGTTGCGCCGCACCATAAATTACCGATTACGTAAACGTAAACACACTACCGCATTAGGCCAAATTGCTGAACTCCACTTCCACCCTTTTTCGTTTACCGTGAATAGTATGTATGCGATGAAGACGCAGCATGAGGTGAGTCCATTGGATCCACGAGTGCTCGGGTATTCAGCTGCCATTTGTACGGGCGTTTTCGGTGGGTACAAGTTCTACGCTCACAATCTGAGACGAATTTCAAGAGCCATAGATATTCCTAGATCGGTTTTCAGGAGACGCTTTTTGCACGGTAAAGTGACATCCGTTGGAGATGGGGATAACTTTCATTTTTTTCATTTGCCCGGTGGTGTTTTCGCTGGTTGGGGGTGGTTACGTCAGTTGCCAAAGATTAACGATTTTAGACGGTTAAAGAATAAGACCCTGGCTATACGATTGTGTGGCGTTGATGCCCCTGAGCGGGCCCACTTCGGGAAGCCATCGCAACCGTTCAGTGACGAGTCGTTGGCTTGGCTCAAACAATATTTATTGGGACGTCGTGTGTACGTGAAGCCTTTACAATTGGATCAGTACGGACGGGTGGTATCGAAGGTGCGTGTTTTGAAGTGGAATGGATTCAGAGACGTGAGCGAGGAGATGATACGAAATGGGATAGGCGTTGTGTACGAGGGAAGCGTGAAATTTGCCGAGTTTGATGGCAGAGAGGATCGGTATCGCAAATTGGAGGCCAAGGCCAAGAGGCGGAAACTAGGGTTGTGGGGAGTTAAAGGTAAATTCATGAGCCCTGGAGAATACAAGAGAAAATATAGTTAATTTAACATTTCACATCGATCCCACTTCTGTGTTCAGCTTCTCTCATCTCTCTCATCACTTGCACTGCCACAAAGAGACAACCACACGTGACGGCAAAGAATCCGATTCCACCAGCAGTGGTGAACATCGATTTCAAAAACATGTTCATTCCATCATAATTCAAACAAAATCCGTAGAGATTGGCTAACATCATCATCCAGATGTTGACTACTGCTGCTCCCGCCACGGCATGACGATACCACCATTTGCCTCTGTATGGCATGAACAGATGCGTGAGGGTGATTTCTGGAAGCAGGAAGATCACCACCAACCACCCCCAGATCAACAATCTGAGCTCAATGTCGTGCCAGATGGCCACGAAAGTGAACACAGCCAGACTGGTGACGATTCTGTATTTGGCACCACCAAGAGGCACGTAAATGTAACGTAAAAGCCAAAGGTTATAACTTCTATGCCACGCACGCCAGAAGGACATGGCTGAATAGTTGTTGTCCATACAACGGATCATGTTCTCTGGTGGATCGATCCCGTCGATCAAGGCCCAAAGACGGAAAAGACGCCATGGAATGAGCAATTTCAACCAAATGACGTTCAAATTGAACAATCCAATCATTGCTATCTGGAATGGAGTATCGTTACTCCACGATTGGGTCTTTGCCACGACAACAACGTACACGAAATGAAGCAAAAATTCCATGACAAGCACACAAAATCCTAATCTCAGCCCATATATGATGGTACGACGCCAGTTGATCGAGGGCAACGTGTGTTCCGTTTGATACATGTAATCGTTGAAAGTGATGATGGGACCCACGATGAATAATGGGGTATAAGTCAAGTAAGCCAAGTAGTTGAACATGCTGTACTCTTCAATGGGGAACAGAGCATCCATGCGATCGCGATCATTGAGAAGCGCTTTTTCATCTTTGGAATTTTGTTTTTGCAACTCTGTTGTTTCTGGGGTGTTCTTCCTGTTGATGTAATCAAGGTTATAACTAAGGATTCTTAACAATGTGAAATTGTAAAAGACATCCCATCTGGCAATGATTCCACGGAACGAATCCATGAATGCCAAACCTGGAATGTTGGCAAATGCCACCTGACGATACCAATCGTTCAAGAAGAGTGAAAATACACCGTACCCCCATAATAGTAGGATGGATAGTCGTCTTTGAGATAGTTTCCCGATAAGGTAACCCACCATCACGTGGCACAGAATTCTCAAACAGTTGAAACCGTGAGCACCAAATAAGAAGATCAAACCAAACGAAAAATCAAAAGTACGTCTCTTGACTCCCGAATATGTCATCAATCGTCTAATCACCGAGTGCAAGAGAATCAATCCACACAGTAGAGCGAAGTTATCACGAAAGAACCGGTATTGGGCGTCCGTATTGTCCACTTTCCGACCAAACATCCATCCCTGTGACAAAAGGTGTTGATACCTGAAATAATTGGGATTGGTCTCATTGGACGCGTCCATAGCTGTTTTCCACATTAGGGGAACAACCACGGCAAAGACTGCCAAATAGAATTTGAATTCCCACGAGCCCCAACGCGAAGGCTTTGCAGACGATAGAATGGCCTTGCGCCGTTGGGGCGATTGAGCACTAGCCTCCAGACGTGCATCCAACGTTTGGAGTGAGAAGAACTTGAGAATCTCCATGACAATTGTGGAGTCCCACGGGCGTGGCATCTTGATCTTGTGGGTCGTGTCTCAACGGATTAATACGAGATGGTTGAGTTCGTTCTTTACAATTAGCATGTCTGAGTCTGAATTTGAGCGTCGTGCCAACCCTCCAGGGTGGACACAGCCCCGTGCTCCATATAATCCATATGATCCTACAGATTTGAGACCACCACAAGGTTATCCGTCCGAATTCGACGAGCCCACGACCAAGAAATTCGGCAAGACCGCTGTGGACTCGACAGACTACACGCGGATTCGGTTCGGAGATAAGCGGTTGGAGTACACTCCCAAGCCTCCAAGTGAGATGTATCCCGGTAGGTACAAGATTTTGAGGCGGATCAACTCGCACACGAGGTTCGAACGGGGGTCGATGTTCGGGATGCGGCTTGCCATCTGGGGAGTCGGCATATATGGAGTTTTCTTCGCACGTTGGAACGATTACGATAACGTTTTTGCACCATTCAGACGGATGCAATTGCAACTGCGTTATTTCTTGACCGGAACTCTCACCAAGGAGGAGTATGCGGATCTGTACCCTCGTCAGAAGAAATTGCCCACAAAGACTTTGAGCAATGAGGTTTATTTTGGGGACAAGAATAACAGTGTGAAGCCCAACTACAACTCGGATCACATGTTGGAAAGACCTGCCGTGATCCACGAGGTGGAAGCTGAAAGAATTAGACAACGGGAGGAGGAAGCGTTGCTAAGAGCGGTGGATCAAGCGGAGGAAATGGTACAAAAGAGGAAATGGTGGTGACTGTTCATAGATTCATAAATATTTATCATTATCATACGGGTATGGCTTTCAAAAGTGGGTGTTCCTCACGAGCCATGTCCCTTAAGTTTTCGAAAAGTGGTAGCTTTAAATGTGGATACTTCATCTCCACACGTGAAAGGAACGTTTTGACGCTTTGTTTCAATTTCAAAGACGACACGATATCCGTTGCATCTCCAGCTTCACATGCTTGTGCCAAAGAATGTAACAACAGGTTATCAGTGACGATTTCATCAACAGAAACCAGTTGCGAGACGATTGAGCGGAGTGGATCGACAGAGTTCAAACCGCTGACAAGTTCAACCACGGATGGGTTATATTGCCATGCGAGGAAAAGCAATTTCTCTGGATCAGAAGTCTTGTTGGATAACTCAACAAATGCGGGGATATCATCCAATAAGATCCCAATGGCGGTGCGTTGCACGAGAGGGGTCAAATCGCCTCTCAAGATGGATTCTGCCCAAGCGTGTTGCTTTTTAACGTTCAATTTTTGTGGTTTTTTCGCAAACAGCAAAATCTCAACTGTCCTTTTGTCTGTGGGAGTCCAACCTGATAAAAACATCGATGAACGTCTCAATTTGGAGATGATGACATCAACGTTTTCGAAAGCTGGATTCATCAAGATTGACGTCATTATGTCAGCTGTCAACTTCTTTCTCAGTAACAGCTCATCGAATATCCTGATTAACTGCGCCTCTGTGCTTCTTCCGATGAGATCGCGCAAGTGGACACCGCGAATCTTTGGTGGATTCCCCTTAACTGTGTTGATGTGTTCTAGAGCAAACGTGACTGAATCGAAGTGGCGTTTTTCCAATTTTTGTAGATCCACACGTTTCTGTGGCTTATTCTGAGATATTAGGCCCACCAACGAAACCAACTGGTCCCGTGAAACCGTATTCAACCTTCTCAAACTGGGGAGCATGAGAATAAGACGATGAAGAGCAGTGTTATGGAAGAGTCGTGTGTCTACATGGTGCGGCTTAAGCATTTACAAGTTCCTCGATAAATTCCCCAACGGATTCACCTTTCCTCATGAGAGCTTCTCCAATCAAAAAGGCCCCCACGTTTTCAGATTTATAATTTTTCACATCTTCCACGCTGCTGATTCCAGATAGGGCAATCAAGACGATTTTGTCATCGGTCAAAAGTTCTCTAATGGCCGAAGTAGTATTCAGATCAACGTCGAAATCATGTAAATTACGGTTGTTAACCCCAATGATCTCTGCGTTGATTGACAATGCAACTTTTAATTCTTCTGCTGAATTGATTTCAACCAGAGGTTCCATTCCCAAAGATTTGGAATACGTATAAAGTTGTTGCAACAACTGTTGACTAAGCATTTTGACAATGAGAAGAACAGAATCAGCACCGTTCAAACGGGCCTCAAGAATTTGGTATTCATTGAAGATAAACTCTTTGCGCAGGATGGCTGGTCTATTAGGTAACTTATCCACTGCCAATCTTGCCAATCTCAAGTCCTCTATGGATCCTTTGAACCAAGTTGGTTCCGTGAGAACAGAAATGGCAGAACATCCACCTTTCGCATATTTCAAAGCTTGATTAGGTGCACTTGCTCCAATATCTATGTCACCTTTTGAAGGGGAAGCTCTTTTGATCTCAGCCAAAATCGTTGATTTCCCAACGGATAAATTCTCTTGTAATCTTTTCTTGAAATCCAACACTGGAGGAGCCAAGTCCAATTGCAAATACTGTTTCAAATGGTCCAGACTTTGTCCTGGTAGAGATTCCTGGATCGCGTAATCCTTCTTGCGTTGGTCATAAATTTTGTTAAGAATGGAAGCCTTCTTTGGTTGATCTGTCTTGTCCCAGTATCCTCCTCTGGCACTGAGGATGTTACGGATCATGAGATGACCTTCCTCGGTCAAGATACTTTCCGGATGAAACTGAACACCCTCGATGGTGTACTCCTTATGCCGCACACCCATAATGACTCCCGATTCCGTTGTGGCAGTCACTTCAAGCTCAGTGGGCAAAGATTCTTTGGAACCGGCAAGCGAATGGTATCTGGTCACAGCGATTCCTTGCGGCACGTTCTTGAACATTCCCTTGTTGTCATGAGAGATGGGCGAGGTTTTACCATGAACAATCTCACCGGCGTATGTGACGTCTCCCCCAAAGACACTGTAGATACACTCTTGACCCATACAGATGCCGAAAATGGGCTTCACACCTTTGAAATGTTTAATGACATCGGGAGAAACTCCGGCATCTGTGATCGGATGGCCGGGCCCGGGGGAAATGACAAAAACGTCCGGGTCCATTTTTTCCAACTCGGCAATGGTGATGGCATCGTTACGATAAACCTCAACGTCTGCACCCTCTTGGCACAGATACTCGTACAAGTTCCAAGTGAACGAGTCGTAGTTGTCTATCATGATTACGCGAGTCATGTTGTAACTTGGTAAACTTTTGTGGTGAGTCAAGTCGAGATGGGCGAGGATTTGGGGTCCGGTGCACGACCCAAAGACACTATACGCCACCTCGCGTCGCGTTGAAGTATCATGGAGAGTGTTAGAATTGATGCAACACTTTTAGAAAAATTCGAGGGCAAGACAGTGAGGATCATCGGTAAGATCACCAAAGTCGAATCTGACTCTGAGGCGGTGATGGAAGCTGGTGGAACGATCAAGTTGAGTCTTAACGGTAACGATTCCACCATCCCACCGATGGTGGTTGGGGAATTTTTCGAGATTATTGGGATTGTCACGGAGGATTTGGGTGTGAGAGTGTTCCAAAGTATCAATTTTGGAACTGGAATCTCGGAGAGAGCGTTGGACGTGTTGGTTAAGAACGCTCAAAATTCTTCGATGTTCCCACAGGCTGTTTAATTGTTAATTCTACGTTTGGAAACATGTAATTCATGATTGACTAATCATCCCACCTCTTTCTCTTGACATTGTTGTCCAACGTGGCACTCTGTAATCTGGCAGATGCTGCGTACCAACCGATAGCTGATGGGAAAGGAGCTGGTGTGGCGTAGTTGACCAGTGAACTCATCGTGTATGACCAACCAGGCGTGAGGGTGGACCCGACGACCGTTCTTTGTGTGTTTGTGGAGTAGTAGGAAACGGACGACGAGGGGTGTCTACGGGACCAAGCGGTATGTGAGATGGAAGGACCCGGTTGCGTTTGCATTGGGGCGTATCTGGTACGACCCGTTTGTGCCGTGTAGGTGAGGGCGAAACTGGATGAAAGCGCTGATAGATCCACAGCGACGGAAACTTCTGCGCCTGGCTCCTCTCCGTCTCCCGATGCACGTTGGGAACCAGTCATACCGGTCAACTCGAAACGAGGCGAGTAATGAATCGTGTATCCACTGTCGAACACGGTGTAAATTTGGATAAAGTAGTTTCCATCTCTTCCAGCCTCTGAATCGATCTCTGCGGTAAACTCACGCGCTCTAGCACGAGCCACCGTATCCAACGTCACCAAACCGTTGATTCTTAGATTGGTTCCCGTACACAGAACAAAAGTATACGACACAACTTCACCGAGATCTGGACTATTACCGTCGTCTTCCCATTCGATCTGAACGGTGGCTACTCCGTCTTCAACCTCGTAGCTGTCACCTGCGCTTGGAGACGTGATTTCCACGTCTGCCAAAGCGAAAATCGCGAATAATAGCAGTGCCCAGAGACGTGAAAGCATGGCAAAGTAGGGGCACAGCGGAATGCGAAGAGGTTGACACACGCGGTACACGACCCAGTCCAAACTTGGCGTATACGAGGCTGTGCTATTATTAACTTTGGTCAAACTATAATAAACGAAGACAAAAACTGAGAGACCCCCAATTGGAAATTCTTTATGGAAAAATCGTAGTTATTTATAGTTCCCTCGTAATTTTGCACAGATCTGTGAAGACCCTCTCAATCCTGTCGCGCACGACCCTTTTCATCGAAGAGTCGTCAAGTTTGAAAGTTTGACTAGAAACTCCATCATGCTCATTCTCAAGTCGATGATCAATGTGATCGACAACTCTGTAAGTGGGATTTAACGTGTCGTACTAATGAAAGGGTGCACAGATCGTCGAGTGTATCAAGGTGTTGGGCAAGAGACCCAAAGGTTTTGCCTCTATTGGCGACAAATGTGTCGTGGTTGTGCAAAAGGCTCGTCCCATTCAGCCGGGAACCACTGGTAACGCTTTGGCCCACCGTGTGAAGAAGGGAGATATCTGCCGAGCGGTGATTGTGAGGACAAAGCAGCACAAGGTCAGACCGGATGGAACCGTGGTGCGGTTCGACGACAACGCCTGTGTGTTGATTAACAAGAACGATGAGCCCATCGGGACTCGTATCTCGTCGGTGGTGGCTAGAGAGTTGAGAGAGAAAAACATGAACAAGATTTTGTCGTTGGCTCCCAAGGTGATTTAGATCGTGTAAATAATTGGTATGCAACATTTCTGAATTATGTACGTTAATTTTCCTTTGGCTTTCCACCGGTCTCGAAGGGGGCCTCTTGACGAGCCTCGTCCAACATCTTGGTGATACCCTTCTTGGCCAAATGCGTCTCGACGCAGGTTTGGTAATCGATCCATAGATCCTCGCACTCGTTCGTCATCTAAATTAGTAGAATCTTAGCTGTCACGTACGCTTTTTCCCTTTAAAAATTCTGAGTTAGTTGTTCTCGAGCTGAGCCGCACTGGCGTCGAAACGGTGGGTTCCAACGCTTTTTTGGAGCTGAAAGTTGGCAGACTTACTCTCGGAGTACCAATGATTGAAGCAATCATCGTACTTATTCTTGGCAGGGGTGCACTCCTCGGCAAATGAAGCAGAAAGTATGTTGCCCATGGAAGAATTCATGGGAGAAATGGAGGTTACACTACGTTGAAACGAGAATCGAAGCGGTTGTTTTTTGGTGGTTTTTGGTTATTTTTGAATGCTTTTGACAATTATTGATAAGTAGTTGACCATTTCTGACCTTTATCCCCTTTTTGGCTTTACTGGACGAATATTGTTCACATACTGGGTTTTGTCACGTGATGGGCCTCCTAGCTCAGCTATCTCTCAGCTACACTCAACGCCACAATGCTCGTGGAGGAGATCCCCAAAGGTACGAATCGAGGGTACTATTACTCGTCTGTGTATGATGCGCCCAAAAATACCACCCAAGCGGTGAAAAAACGAAGAATAAACTACAATTTGGCCACGATGGAGGCCAACGCTTACGGTGAGGAAACCCCAATGGAGAAACAAGTCTCGAAACGGTTTTTGGAATTGGACAGAGAGAATTACAACGATTCCAAGATCGAGGTGCCGAAGGCTGGGCTCGTTTTCCATTCGAATGGGGAAATCTTGGGCCAAGTCTCAAGGGATTCCACGGCATCCGTGAGGAAAGTTATGGCTTCGCGGAAAACGTTGGCGAATTTCCTCGACGAAGCTGATGATAAATTGCGTGCTGCCTGGCGCAGATTGGAACCATCTGCAGATTATCAACTCAAAAAGCTTTGCTCTGTTTGTGGCGGGAATTCAACAAGCAGTTGTGTAAAATGCGGGTCAAGAGTTTGCAGCGTGAAATGTTTCGCAACGCATAACGAGACCCGGTGTAGTTAATGAAAGTAATGAACGAATTATGTAGAACTCATTTCGTGGTTGTGTCCTTGGATTAAAAGCCCCATGACTCTTCCGCGCGCCGCACGGGTGCTGACCATGCTTTCTCTTTTGACAACGGTAAAACGTCATCGAACAACGGTTGGTTTAGCCCAGAAATGGTCCTCGACGCTTGTGCCGTCCGTGGCGGTGATTGGATCTGGTCCTTCGGGTTTTTACACAGCTATCAAGCTACTGGAGGGCCATCCCGATTTGGAGGTCGACATGTTTGAGAAATTACCGGTTCCCTTTGGGCTTTCCCGATTTGGTGTGGCACCAGATCACCCAGAGGTTCGTAATTGTCAAACGCGGTTCTCAGAATTGGGCGCAGAGCCTCGGTTCCGATTCTACGGTAACGTGGAGGTCGGCAAAGATTTGAGTCTACGCAATCTGATGGATAACTACCACGCTGTTGTGTTGGCATATGGTTGTGGGGGTCCCAAAAAGTTGGGTATCGAGGGCGAAGACTTGGATGGAGTGCTTACGAGTCGTGAATTTGTCGGGTGGTACAATGGGGATCCGGAGTATCGTGATTTGAACCCAAGGTTGGAGACTGCAAAGACTGTGAGTGTCATTGGAACGGGTAACGTCGCCTTGGATTTGGTTCGTGTGCTGTTGGGTGGTGTTGAGAGGTGGAAAGGTACTGATATGCCACGTTATGCCATTGATAAGTTGGCCGATTCTGCCGTGGAACGGGTTAACGTTGTTGGTCGTCGGGGCCTGGTGGATGCGGCGTTCACGAACAAAGAGTTTAGAGAGGTTCTAGAGATGCAACTGGAGGGTGTTGGGTTCGAAACAGATAGCACAAGTCCCCCTGGACTTGCAGAATTTAGCAAGTTGATCTCGAGGCAGAGCAAGAGGCGGTTGAGTATCATTGAAAAATACACTTCTGCCAAATACCAGGTGGAGAGCAGCAAGAAATGGAGTTTAATGACATTGAAAAGTCCTGTGGAGTTTATCGGGGAGCATGGAGTTTTGA
The DNA here is from genome assembly GCA_030569035.1 of Kuraishia borneana. Taxonomy (NCBI): domain Eukaryota; kingdom Fungi; phylum Ascomycota; class Pichiomycetes; order Pichiales; family Pichiaceae; genus Kuraishia; species Kuraishia borneana. Next base: position 487,410 of record JAJMJT010000006.1, read on the forward strand.
AATCAACCAAATTCGAAAAGACAGAGCTAGTCAAGGAGACAGGAGAGCCAACCAAGGCGGTTGGAACAGGTGAATTCGAGGTGATTCCTGACGATTTGGTCATTACATCTACCGGATACAGTGGGGCGCCCTTGTCTGAGTTCAAAGAGTTGGGAATACCTTGGGAAAGAGGTAGAATCTTGAATCTGGATGGTAAAGTGATCAAACCCTCGGCCAATTTGGAGTTTATCAAGGGATTGTACACCACCGGCTGGCTGAGCACTGGTGGAGTGGGTAACATCAACGGATCGTTAGTGGAGGCTCACACGACAGCCGATTCGATTCTGGCGGCGTTCTCACATAACGCATTTGCGGAACGCAAATCATTCCAAGGCCGTAAATCGACTGATTTCTTTCTGCAAAAAAAACGTGTTGTCAGTTGGGATGAATGGAGAGAGATCGATGCTGAGGAGATCAAGAGAGGTGAAAAGTTGGGGAAGCCTCGTGAAAAATTAACGAGCGTAGAGGAAATGATGGAGATAATTGATTAATACAATAGAATAACAAATCGTGAATTCGGTCTAGTATTTAGTGAGCACCGCTCTTGTGGTGTCTCAAATGGAAGTAGTATTCGGTTCCGTATCCGAGAGCAAGCAATCCGAGGGCAAGGTGAAGCAAAGGAGCTCCACTGGCGTTGTCACCGTTGAAATATTTCTCTTGGTACTTTCCGATAGGTCCAGAGGCCTTTGGGAAGGTAGCCTCACCTTGTGGCAAACCTTTGTAGAAGGAAACAACCTGTTGCATTCTCTTGGCGTTTGGGTTTCCGCCCAAGTTCTAAGTTAGTTAATTCAATTCTTTGTTTCGGATTGAGTTCTTCAAATTTCGATCGTTTCGGTCATTGAGCGCAGCCAATGGATCGATCAATTAAGGCCTCAATCTTCTGGAGAGTTGACTAGTCACGTACAGCTGCAGATGCAATCTTTGGAGGAATCAAAGTGGAGACCTTTCTTCTGAAGATAAACGACATTGTGTTGGTTGATGTCTTGTCCCAAATGGATGAACGACATTGGCTGGCACGGGGCGACACGACTGTGCGTGCCGCTGGTGCACAGGTCCCAGTTCTGGTCCCCGCGCACGACCAAATCTAAGGCGGAGTAACTTCGGCCATTTCATGGAATGTCGGAGGATAAAGTTAGATTAGCTACGTTGCGAATCCTCCTGGTTGGCTGGAAGTTGAGGAATGGGCCAAAGACGAGGGCTCCGGCTAAATCGACCGTTACCGGCCCAGTGCGGCGCAAACATGGCTTGAGCCTGCACAGAACCAAGATTAAAAGATTTGGTGATGTCAACAAGAGACTCATCGAAGTTATGGGGAAACACGAGGGAGATGATGAACGGTTTAGAGCGATTTTGGGGCCCCATTTGGCCGAGGAATCCAAGAACCCGTCGAGATCCATCGAGAGTTATATTTCCAATTTCCGTAAACGCCGTCAATTGGCTTTGCAAAATACCGGAATGAGTTTGGAAGACTCAGAAGATGTCTCTGGAGATGAGACATTAGTGTTGATCTCCTTCGTCATCGAGATGTGTTCATCATCCAGTGATCTCCCACAACAAATGAACGCCTTAAAGAAACAATACGTCTCTAAACCCCGCACGATTACCACCAAATTTTCCAATGAGACTTTTGGATTGATTTCTGTCTTGGCAGATATCTTTTCCGAGTCGGAAGAAGCCATTTTGTCACAACTGGAAACTTTGGAACCCAAAATTTCACTGGGTAATTACCATGCAGATCTGAAACAGAAAGTGAGAGTTTTAAATTATTCACCTTCTGATTTTGCCAATGCCAATTTTTTTGAATCTTGGGCTCGCTCGGAAACGAAAGTCTGTAACGATCTGCTGTCATCTTTACAAGTCAACAGTGGAGATGGAATGGGGTTGATTCCACCTCGCGATTTCTTTGTAACGTTACTGGATCTATGTATGAGAGCCCAGACAAAAGTCGGGCCCGCTTCCGACATGTTCCTGGATTCTGGGAAATTGGCATTGTTGGACGAATGTTGCCTTTTCTGGAGAATCGATGGCTTTTTCGCTGCTGTAAATTCGTTCAGATTGGCCGAAATGTTTGCTAAGGACCTGAAGGCTTTAGAGAGATGTTTCAATCTTTCTCAACATTTTCTTGAAACTACTAGAACACCTCTAGACACGACAACTTGGCCTAATAGTGTCAGTGATGAATGGAATAGTCTTTTGCACAGAACGTTTGCCAAATCTCTTGAAATTCTAAAATCGGAATTGGCTGGCTTACCACTAACTATGATGAGCCTACGAAAATTATCTGCATTCATCGGTCAAAAGTTTGGCCATTTAATCCCAAAATCCTCTGCTCCTGATTCCCCGATAAATCGTCTTTTCATCGATGCTGCGAAAACGTACTACAAATCAGTTTGGGCGAAACACACTGCATCCGATAAATCATTGACTGCTGTTTATAAAACGTTTGAGGAAATTTTGCTCGCTATAGAAACGCTATTGGGTTTGTCTATACCGTGGGGAGATGATGCCAAGAGGTATTTCTCTTTACAGTTGGGCGATCTGAGTCTGAAAAAATTCGAAAAGAGTTTGGCAGTTGCTGATGGTAACAATGGAGACATTTATCTCATTTATGTCAGGCAACTCGCCCCTCTTCGACAATTACTATCTAAGCATGACGAGAATTTCCATACCGATTTGGAAAGACTCATATATCCAAGTATTTTAAAATGGGCACAGGACTCTTCGCTACGACTCAAGTCTCAGACCAAAGAAATCATCTCCAACGAAGATTTCGAGCCTGATAACTCAGAGAGAAGATCCAGCCACAGCGTAAATTTACTTTTATCGCAATTCGAAGCAGCTCTCACGTTATTGAAAGATTTGAATTGGTCGGATGAATCCACCAAGACAAAGATTTTCTCTGTGGTTTATTCCGGATTTTCTGAATGCGTCAGTCTTTATTCCAGTAAAATGCTGGAAGTGGTCAAGGCTGGGAACGCTTCCGTAAATCCCATTTCTCAACAAAGTTGCGTGGCTCTCAATAACTTGGGTGCCGTTTGGACAAATTTAGACTTGATTGAAAGCTCTTTCGATATCGAATCGTTACCTGAGACTTCTCATAACAAGACAAATGGTTTGTGGTTTTTCAAAATCTTGAATGCAGAAGACATGCCGTATACCAAGAATTTACCCAGCTTGAGAGTAAGAATTAACCAAATGGCTACCAGAGTCATTGATCATGACACAGATCCCGTTTGGAATGAGGAATTTTCAGTGGCATTGGGGAAGAAAGTCTTCGTAGTTGTGGAAGATGCTGGGAAACCTATTTTCGAAACTCGTTACGAACCACACGAGGGAACAGTCCAATTCAAGATCGGAACCACTGGATCTTTGCATATCCGTGTTTCTCTTGAATATGAGACCGATCACCCCATTTATTACATGGGTCGTGCTCGTAGGGTTATCATGAGTTCAAAGGATAAAGCCTTGAGCTTGTTAAGTTCAAGGTTTGATTTTCCTTTACGTTCTGCTCTTTCGTCGACAACTTTACGTCAAACAACGGAAGGGTCACTCAAAAGAGAGGATGGAATGACTAAATTATGCGACACCATCAACCAAGCGTTTTCCGTTTTCGTCCAATTTTTAAATTTGAGCTCAATGGATGAAGTACGCATGTACGTCTGGAAGATGGCTTTAAAACGAGCAGAAGTTTTAGTTTTACCTCTTCTCTCCGTGGTGAAAAAGGGTAGTCAAGGTCGCAATTCTTTGCCATTGATGAAAGGTCTACGGTTGACTGACGCAATTAGGCCCATGAGTCTAAATGATGTCAGCATTGTATTATATTGGGTTGATGATATTCGAAGAACCATTTTCACCGATGGTGAGATTCTCTTTGATATTGCAGCTTATCGGAAATTCCCTCGTATTTTGGAGCTATACCAAATATCCGAAATTAGCTTGAAAGATATGATTGGAGGTCTATTAAAAAAATCAGTTTCTTCTCTATCCTTACCTCAGGATGAATCTCAGTCAGCTATGGTTTGGGGGTCGCGAACACGCAGAGATACCATTTCTAAACAATCAGATCAGACACTCAGTGCTCATAATGAGCTGACACTTGTTCTCAGGGTCTTGCTGGCAAAAGGAAATTTAAGTTTCGTGAGACAATCGGTCGTTAGAATGACCAGACTAGAAGCAGCATTATCCACAGAGGCAGAATGGCAAAAGGCCAAGACACAATATAATAAATGAATAATGAAAATGATAAACTTAAAAAAAAAAAAATCGTAAATTGGAAAAAAAATCACCGACCCCGGTGAGGATCGAACTCACGATCTTGCGATTAACAGTCGCATGCCTTAACCAGCTTGGCCACGGAGTCATTTTCTTTAACTCGAAAGTTTCACCCGGGTAACAGCAGCAAGCCAGGGCGTCGTGAAAATCCCAAATGCTATGCACTCTCCATGGTTCGCTACTCTGGACTCCAGAAAGAGGTTCTGTCTTTCTACAGGCAATGCCAGAGGGGTGTTTATACTAAGCCGGAGGTAAGTTTGAACGACAAATTTGACTAATGTAGCAATATCGAGCTAATTGGAGCGCATTTGTGCGAGGAGAGTTCGACAAGCATAGCAGCATCCCAAAGAGGAAATTCGGAACAATTGAACACTTATTAAGGACCGGGAAAAAACGTTACGACATGTATATAAGCACTACTATAACGGATGTTCACTAATCATATATAATTTTCGTTTAAATCTGTAGATATTATGAGCTCAGTTGCGCTTGATCGAGCTCCCATATCGATGAATTCTCTATTTGGTTCGGTTGGATGCCTCGCCAAAGTTGGAGCAAACACCACAGCCAAATTATGTAAATTCATCCGATTATCACTGTTTGAAATGCTCACCAAATGCTTGGTCAACACCTCTAAAACTAGCCTGTTTGTCTTTGGCAATCTTTCCAATAACGGAATCAGATTGTCTTTGGACCCGCTTCTTCCAATTTCAATGAAATCCTCGTATAGATCGAAGGGAATGACTGGATTTGGTAACTTACCAAGGTAACGTTTGAGAACTCCTGTGACACAATTAATGTCTCCATCGAGTAATTTGTCGAGGTTACGAAGGTCCGACTCGTTCCCGTAGTCGGCTTCTCTGAAAGCTTGTTCTAACTTATCCGTGGCGGAAGAAGCACCAGAGATCCGGTAAACTCCTTCCGACGTTAATCCACGTTTTTCCACCTCCGAGATACATCTCTCCACTATGAAAGGAATGGGACGGGATTCGAATTCAGCTCGAGCTTCAAGAGTCGAGCTGAACAGATCGGGCTTCTCTTGTTTGTCCTGCTTGAAATTGGTTGATTTGGACTTGATCATCCCGAGGAATCCAGCATCATCCAAGCCTTGCACACTGGGTGAAGCGGTCATCTTCTTACGACGCCAAAATTTAAGAGGCGTCGAATTGGATGCAGAGCTTGGGGTTATCGTCACAGGAATTGCCGCTTGACCACTCAAATTGGCTGGATGACTGGCCACTCCGTTCGCTAATTGTTCGTTGACCTCCTTCAGTTGACGTAATTCTTCTTGCATGAGTTCTACCTCACTGCGAAGTGAGGATTTTTGCATCTCCAAGACTTCGATGTCCCTCAACAACGATCCCTTCTTATGTAATAGATGATTGACCTCGGCCTGTAATTGTGATTGATCAGGTACCAATAACGACGTCGTGTCCGATACGCTGCGTTTATGAGTGAAATCTCCAGAAGGCAATGGTGGGGTAGAAAATGCAGCTGTGGAAACAACGTTCTCCTCGTCTAATGAAACTCCGCTGATATTACGCTTGTGACGGAATCCAAACATCTGTCTGGGACTCTTGATGGAGAAACCTCTGGATAATCCACCGGAATGCTTCCTCGTGTGTCCTCTTTCCGGTGTCATGAGAGGATTTATACTGTAATTGTCGGAAATTTTGACTTGAACGTCCTGCAAATCTGGAGTTCTTGGTAGTGTTTGCCCCACCACTGGTGCTTTCCCCAAGACTTTTTCATCCTCCTCGGGGATGGAGTTTGACGCTTTGTCCAGACTTGAGTTTGTCGAGTTTCGGAAATCGATATTGAGGCCACGCATTTCATCGTCCAAGTTGAGGCCCTTGCGACTCCCAGGACTCATCACGTAATCCGGGGGTAGTTGATCCAATTTTGCCGCTAAAATTTCCGGAGTTTGCCTATTCGGACTTCTCGAAGGTATCTCATCTGCCGGTAACGTACTGGAAGATCCAGAACTGGGGGGCTCCGGTAACGTCTTATCGTACAAACTGGAACTTGGTGAGTTTTCCGCCAGATCAGCCTTCAATTTCTTCTTCTTGGCCACCAGCCGTTCATGACATTCCATACAGAACAGTCCCTTGCTAGTCCGAGCATATCGTAAATCTTTGATCGGTTTCCTGCAAGACCGACAGTTGAAACACGAAGAACAATAGGCATCGTTTCCGGTTAAAATGGCCAGATCAAAGATCTTCTGTCCACAGCTCTTACAGCTATAAGAGCATTCCGAGCACACCAAGGCTCCCGTGCCTAGAACCAAAAAATTGGAGTTGACGCCGAGAAGTCGCGAACATTTTGAGCAGTTGAAGCAATGAGTGTGCCAACGATCCCCGCCCAACTCGTATGCATGTCCATCTCTAATGGGCTATGTTAGAATATACTTCGTGGATCACTTACCAATCCGCATTTCTTGCAAAATTGACTGTACTCGTCTTCGAGATCCATGAGGAGGGGAATTTCAGAGATGGGGGCCTGATGAGCGTCCTGTTGGTGACTAAGCGATTATGTAAGAGAGTTTTAGACAGTGAATTTGACCATATTTAAGCTGTGGAAACGCGTGTTATAGTTCAGGTTTAAAAATAGATTAGACATTTGTTACGAATCTTTCAATTTATTACGAAATTTACCCTGCCGGGGTGCCTATTTTTGACTATTGGAAGGAGCTGGGAGATACATATGTGGCCTCTAAGACCTTGCAGCGGATGTCGTGAAATGTGGAATAAATAAGATTTAAACTATTTAAAGTTGCGATTTCGGGGGATGTTTTTTGGTATATGTTTTTATTTAGCAGAGAATATCCAGTTTTTATTGTTGATATTGAAAACTTCCCGTATATAGTTATGTCTTCTTTCATAAACCTTATTTTTAGCACCGGGCCGGCGATCCGATAAGCGAGATCCGCTGAAATTTTCGCATGGTCCAAACTTTGACAAACATGAATCACTCATTTTTTTGTCAAATTTTCACCTTAAACAATGACTATCTCTCAAGTAATCGTCTAGACCTTTTGTCAAACGCTCAGTTAAATATTTACACATCGTGCATTTTACGCAGGGGAACTACACTTTATCTGCGCAATAGTGAGATCGAGAAACGTTACGTATAGAAATCAAGGCCACTTGGGTTTTTTCTGTAAAATTGGCTTGGCCTTCTCGGATGTCCAAAATGATCCATTGGGGAATTCGTATTCTGCTAAGGCTTCAGGTGTAAATTCAACCGAATATCCCGGGATTTTGGGAGTCACCACGTACCCTTTCGATGAAACTAGAGCGGGATCAACGAATTTGTCGTGTAGATGGCCGACATATTCCAAAATCGATTTCTTCCCACTGAAAACTACGTAATCAATCGTGGCTACGTGTTGGGTAAGCTCTGGTAATCCAACGCCTCCACTGTGTGGAGCCACTTGAATTCCGAACTTAAGAGCCATAAGTAAGACGGAAAGCACTTCATTGAGTCCTCCCAACCTACATGCATCCACTTGAGCGACGTCGATAGCCTCCAGTTGGAAAAGTTGCTTCCAAATGACTCTATTTTGAGCCATTTCACCCGTAGCCACAGCAATTCCGGTTTCTTTGAGACCTTCTCTGATGGTACGATGTCCCACAACATCATCAGGACTGGTAGGCTCCTCGATAAACCAAGGTTTGAACTCCTTGAGAGCTTTAACCCATTCAATGGCTACGTTAACGTCCCAGACTTGATTGGCATCAATCATCAAAGTTCGATCACCGATGATTTTGCGAGCCAATCTCAGACGACGTTTGTCGTCTTCCAGATCTACACCCACTTTGAACTTGAACACTTCAACTCCAGCTGCCAATTCCTGATGAAGTAACCTCGTCATTGTCTCGTCACTATAACCGAGCCAGCCGGCAGTGGTTGAGTAAACTGGGACTGCGTCATCAGCAAGAGCTTCTTCAATTCTGGCACTCTTGTTTTTTCCAGCCTTCTTCAATAATTCTACAGCTTCGTCTTTGGTGATAACATCGCCAATCCAAGAAAAATCGATGCAACTGGCCAATTTCTCGGGCTCCATATCTGCTACCAGACGCCATACTGGCTTTCCCTCTACACGCCCCCACAAATCCCACAATGCGTTGAAAATGGAAGCCGTTGCCAAATGAATGACACCCTTTTCCGGTCCAATCCATCTCAAGGCCTCGTCGCTTACGAATTTATGCCAGAACCCTCCAAAATCTGCGGTTATCTCCTCCAGAGATCTTCCGATAATCCAAGGTTGAAGAGCCCTGATACACAAACAAACTACTTCAGTTCCTCTTCCATTGGTAAAAGTCATTCCATACCCGGAAACACCGGCATCTGTACTTAGGACAGTAGCCGCAGCAGAGTAGTCACCGAAGTTGACGGCATCGGACCCCGTAGCGTCCAACGTGGTGGGGAATCTGATATCGTGACACACAAGAGAGGTTATTTTGACCATTTTTAATGGGAATTATCGAGGATTAAACGGGCTTATATAGTTTGCTCGGGACATCATTGGAATTTGTGGGGGTATCCCACTCATCTGCACCGCCACATCTCCACCTTTAGGCCTGTCCCGCGCTGCCACAGACCTTAAGCCAATGCTCAGTCTGTGCCACTAAAATGTCACTCGATGTGTCAATTAGCTCTGTGATCCCCACTTTTGCGGCATTTGCCTTGAAATATGTGTTGTAATCACTAAGAACGAGTTTGTTGACGTTGAGCTTTGTAATTCCCTTTGCCACAATGTCACGTGTCATTTGTTCGGAAAAATCGTTTGTGCCGTGTAATACGATATGAATCCCGTGTAATCTACACACTTCACTAACTTGATCTAACAAATCGAACCGGAGTTGAGGTCCACAGGGTGGATAGTCACCATGTAAATTCCCAAATGAGGGTGCTAACATATCTACACCCGTCTCAATGAATTCTAAAGCTTGTTCAGGAGTGGTGTAAAGCCCTTCTAATTCTTTTGTATCTGCTACACCCTCTTCAGAGCCCTCGATTCTACCCGGTTCAGCCTCGGTGGCTATTCCTCGAGCATGACAATGAGCAACAAGTTCTTTGGTCAGACGTAGATTTTCATCCATTTCGTAATGAGACATGTCGACCATAATTGAGTCAAATGGCAGCTCCGCAGCTGTCTTGACATCCTCAACTGTTTGGGCATGATCCAAATGCACCGCCACAGGCACCGTGGCGTGTGACGCCGCATCTGCAATGGCTCTTATTAGTGTGCCACCTGATTTGAACGTCCAAGGGAAAACAAGAACCATGATAGGAGATTTTTGATTTTCTGCTGCCTGGATGAAAGCCAATGCTTGGTCCAAAGTGTAGGCAACACAAGCTAACACCCCGTACTTGTGCTGTTGAGCATGCTCAAGAATTTGTAATGACTTATTGTTCGATTTCCACATGAGGGGGAAGAGTTGTGGGGGATGGTTGAAACACGCCTAACCATATTGGTTTCTGCACGCCCATGGCATTTAACCTTGGAGCTCAGGGACCATCCCTGCCCACTCTGTTTTGGTATGTGCACTATCCTGATTTGAGAGTTATGCAAGATTATGCCGGGTGGTTACCCGAGGCCAGCCCTATCACCCCGGGCGCACACCGAGTATATATACCAAATCCCAATTCGGTGGCAGTAAGTATGGAGCCTCCGTTTCAAGTTGAAGATTGGAAGGCTTTGGCGGCAGAGCGGAGAGCTCAAATTATTATTCCTGATGAGTGGAAACTTGATTCAAAATTTCTTGTAGATATCTCGGATAAATCAACCAGATGCGTGTTGGATGTTCCTGAGTCCTGTGGTATCTTGACAGAGAAGGAAATCGAGATCACAGGTTCAAAGGCCTCTGATCTCTTGGATCAATTGGCTTCCGGTGGTTTGAGTAGTTACGACGTGACTTTGGCTTTCTGCAAAAGAGCTGCGATCGCCCAACAACTTACCAACTGTTTGACATGTTTTTTCCCAGAAGAAGCTCTTGAAGAGGCAAAGAAGGCCGATGAGCTGCGTAAATCGGGAAAGCCTTTGGCACCATTCCATGGTTTGCCAGTTTCCTTCAAAGATGTATTCAATATCAAGGGTCAAGAAACCAATTTTGGGTTTGTTTCATGGATCGGCAACGTTGTTAACGAGGATGGGTTGATCGTCAAAGTTATGCGTGAACTTGGCGCCATTCCTTTTGCTAAAACTAACATCGCTCAAGGATGTTTGATCGTTGAAGGTTTGAACAACGTTTTCGGAACCACTCTTAATCCATACAATTTGAGTCTCACTCCAGCTGGATCAACTTCTGGAGAAGGTGCTTTACTTGCATTAAAAGGTACTCCATTCGGTGTCGGTACCGATGGTGGAGGATCCATCAGATTGCCTGCCCATTCCACAGGAACTGTTGGTTTCATGTGCACTCCACACAGAGTAACCACATTAGGTATGGGCAGAAAACCTGGTGCCTTAGTTTGGGTGCAAGGTCAAATCTGTCCAATTGCCAACGAGGCTAAAATGTGTGAATTGTTTGTCAAGAGTGTCATTGGGAAGAATTTGAGTGAGGTTGATCCGATCGTTCATCCCGTGCCTTTCAAAGAGTACACTCCTGAAAAATTACGTGTTGGTGTTATCTATGAGGATAACATTGTTAGAACCACTGAAGCCATGAAAAGAGTCCTTAAGGAAACTGAAGAACAATTGAAAGACGCTGGACATGAGATCGTTCCTCTGGATGTTGGTGACTTGCACCGTCGCATTGCAGAAACCGTTTTTAAAATGTATGTTTCTTCTGGTCTTGGTGGGTACAAAGATAACATCAATGCTAGTGGAGAGCCATTCATTCCCCGTTGCTGTGGATCAGAATGCGAGGGACCCATGAGCTTGGGAGAAGTTTACGGATTGGATACCGAAGCCAGAGCTCTATCTTTTGAATATCTTGAGATGATTAAAAAGAACAATCTGGATGTCATCCTGAGTCCAACTTCTCCAAATCCACCTGCTCCGCATGGCATGTACTCCACCAATGCTCATGTTGCCGCATTTAACCTTCTTGGATACCCATGTGGTGTGGTTCCAAGAGGAGTGGTTGACATGGAAAAGGATAAGCCCACCGAAGAATATTTATCAGGAGAGATTCTCCCAGACTTAGGTGTAACGGACGTTTTCCCATATGATTACTACGACAAGTTCGTGAGAGAGGAACTTTACAACGATATTGAAAAATTCAAAAATGCTCCATTATCTGTTCACATTGCTGGTCCAAAATTTTCAGATGAAAAAGTTTTAAAAGTCATGCAAATCATTGAAAAATAAATCTATTAATTTACAAAAGAATATTGTAGCTAAAATTGGAACCCATCGCTCAGGCCGTTGTTCTTAGAAAAAAGTTGAAGACCATTTCTGGATAGCCAATCGATAAAATAGTTATCCTCCTGTTGGAAACCATGTAGTTCATTGGCAAACAATTGAGAAGGCTGAGGTGTGGTTTCTGCTGGTGATGGCATCATCAATGGGGAAAGGTTGAGAGCTGCTGTGCGATTCATGGCATTTTCGACCCGGGTCAAAAGATTGTCGAATCGAAGAAGTGCCAGCTGAGAGACGTGCGAGCATTTTGAGATTGCCATTAAATTCTGACGATACTCGTAAACAACCATTTTCCAAGCAGATTCATCCTCTTTAGTGGTGGCTGCTACGTAAAAGGCTAAAACGCATGCCCCAACAATAGCGAAGTTGACCCTTGAATAACTCCACCAGTGAGTATTGATATGGTCGCGATCGGCATGTGATAAATCTTTGTTCAATCTTTGAGCACATTCAAAAGCAATTGGCGAAATCTTGGAGTACGTGAGTCGAGGGTCTGAATATAAGACGCTACGACAGCAGGAAAGTAACAAGGTGGTCTTTGCGAGCTTGAGAGAGTAGGCTGTCCCTGTCAGAGACGGGTCAAAAGAGTTGGGGAAGTAAAGTTCATCAACCAATTCCAATCTCTCGATAAATTTGGTACCGATGATGGTGATTTCTTCGGTGCTCTTCTTGGTCTCCATTACAGCTCTTATCGTGTAAAAAGTATCGAGCATTTCACTAAGGATTGTGCTGAGTCTCACCATGGCGATAAACATACGAACACCAACGGGATCGCATCCTGCCTCGAGTGTGAGACCATCAGGTTCGACAAAATCGGATTCTGACAGTATTCCCACACTGAAATCGATTTCTCTAATGTGACTAGGACGACTAAGGCCTAGTGAAGCCCATTTATCCTGGACATAAATGGCCCACCATATTCTTCTGCGCAATCTTTTTTCCCAACCGGGTAAATTCCAAGTGGAAGGGTCCAAATTGAGAGCCAATTCTTGTGCCATGGCTACCAAACTAGCACTTTTCACCCAATGAGAGGGCGCATTTGGCTCTCTCACAAGCAATGGCCGTTGTTGCAGTTTCAAAAGCAGAGCCTGGATCGTCTGTAAAGTTGCCGCACCCTCTTCCAAGGGTAAAGCTCTCACAACAAAGTCATGGAGAGAATACCAATCACCATTCTTGTCTTTGTCCTCGTTCATCGTTGTGTTATCAACAAAATGATGGGCGTGTATATAAATTGCTGCCAGCAGCGTTGCGGAGATTTTTCCATCCAAGATTTGACTTTGTAGAATTGGATAACTTGGATTCACTTGTTGGAAATAAAGGCTCTTTAGGTATTCCGGTTCAAATGGTTTGATGGCATCGTTAATTTTCTCGATAGAATAATGGTCAGGTCTTGGATCCAGATATTCCGTTGGATACAAAGCAAAGAAAACCGGATTATTGGTATCGGCACTTGCATTTCTGAAATTACTTTCCTCTTGAGCCACCCGTTGCAACAACCAAGGATCGTGATCACCACTGAATCCAAGGAAAAGCGCTGTTCTACCATCGTGAAGCTCCAAAGCGTTTGAATCCTTTGGTCTCTCCTGTTTTTCAGGATGCATTCTGACTTTCCTTGGATCCTCCGTTTCCACCTTGATGATGGTTAGTGGTTTGACCTCCGATAATGGGATCTTTCTCTCCTCCATTTTCCGCCTTGTTCTACTCAATGGTTGCGAAACATACGTGCAATTTTGGCCTCTCAGTTTGCAACCAACACATACTTGACTATTGGCCTCACGTAAACAACACGTTCTACGCTTACGACAAAGATCGCAGGGACGTTGTTTACGGGACCGATAAGGTCTCTGGGTAGATTCCTTTGAATCTTCGAAGGCAAACTCGTCCTGAACGCTCATGGTTAGGGAGTTGGAAGTGGAAACTGATTTGGGTCCATTTTACCGGTGAGACACGACCGCACTGTGCTAGCCGGATAAACTAGGGATTTCAAATTAGATCGATTACGAACATCAACATGTGTAATTTTTTGTATGAAAATCGGTTTTAATGACTGATATCACTGAAGTGAACTCAGTTTGAAGATTGAAGAAATTGTTTTATCAAAATCTGTAAAAATGCCATTTCTTGTAGATCGGCAAATAATGTATGAATCTCGAAAATAGTTACCATTTTGAAATGCGTGTATGACGATGGGTCGCATGGGTCAATCCTTGTCTAAGTTAAGCTTTATTAGCTCTTATCGCCCTATCGCGCATTTTTCTCGGAAGCTTCCGAACGATAAGGCTTCGGATTGAATCGGAGATGACACCCGCATCAAAAATCCCAATTTTGTTTGGAAATAAATGGATCGTGTCCAATCATAGGATTGACTTACGAAAATAAGCAATATCGTTTATGGTGTTGGCCCGAGGGGTCCCGATTAGACAGAGGTGCATGAGTCCCATCTGCTCCCAAGCTTTTGCCGGTGGCTAAGAATGCAGACCGATAAGATAAGTTTTCAGTTTGTATAAAACTGCGTCTTTACGCTCCTTTTCAACAATGAGCGTTGAATCTGTTTCATCATCTTCTAGTATCACTTACGATTACTCCAAGCGTAAGCACACCAGTTTCTTGGTGCCAAAGACCGCCAAAGGTCTTATGGTCATGGTTGTGTTGACCGCTTTCGTTGAACCAACCACCACTGGTATGGAGTCCTCGATTATGGGTACCATCAACTCCTTGCACACCTACCTCGACTACTTCCACTTAAACCCTGCCACCATCGGTTTAAACTCCGCTGCCACTTTCATGGGAAGAATGATCTGTGTCCCATTCATGGCTTGGATGTGTGATTACTACGGAAGAAAAAGAACCATTATGTTCTCTTTGCTTATTATGCTTATCGGAATTCTTATCTCTTCCTTCTCCGTCAACATCGCTATGTTCCTCATTGGTCGTATCTTTGTTGGTATCTCTGGTGGATTCTATGGATGTGCTGGTGCCATGTTGGTTACCGAATCGATTCCACCTCACTGGAGAGGTGTGATTATGGGTCTTTTCCACTCCTGTTACTACGTCGGTGCCTTGATTTCTTCTGGTATCACTTACGGTTGTCGTGACATTCCAAACAACTGGTCTTGGAGAGCTCCTTTGTTGACTCAAGTCTTGCCAACTTTGATCTGTGCTGCCGTTTGTCTTGGATGTGCTGAATCTCCACGTTTCCTCGTTCTTAAGGGACGTACGGATGCTGCCAGAGAGGTCCTTTACACCATGAACCACGACAACGCTGAGAAGGCTGAAGCCATGATCAAGGAGATTCAAGCCTCGATCGAACTCGACAGAAAGACCGTCCACAAGAACATGTACACCCGTCAATTCAAGACCAAGCCAAACTTGCACCGTTTGGCTATCGCTGTATCTCTCGGTATCTTCACCGAAATGGGAGGATCTTCCATCGCTTCTTATTATTTCTCCATTGTGTTGAACGGTGCTGGTATCACTGACTCAACCACTCAATTGCAAGTTGCCATTGTCAGATCTGCTTTCTGTCTTGTTTGTGCTTTGATTGGATGCTGGACATTCGATCTTATTGGTAGAAAGAAGCAGGCTCTTTTCGCTACTTCTGGTGTTGCCGTCTCTTTATTTTTACTCGGTGGTCTCATGAAGAGATACGGTGGTGAAGATGAGGATAACGTCTCTGGTAAATACGGTATCGTGGCCATGATGTTCATGGTTGTTGGCTTCTACTCTTACTGTTACTCTCCATTGATTTACCTTTACCCACCAGAGATCTACACCAACTCTAACAGATCCATTGGTGTCACTTTGACTTTGTTCTCCGATTACAGTGCTGGTTTGGTGGCCGCTTTTATCAACCCAATCGGTATGTCTAACATTGGATGGAAGTTCTACATGATCAATGGTGCCTATGATTTGCTCTGGATTCCTTTTATTTATTTCGTTTGGGTTGAGACTTCTAAGGTTCCACTTGAGAAGATTGCTGAATTGTTCGGTGACTACGAATTGGACGATGTCTCTACTAGCGACATCGAGGCTGTTCAAGTGACTGTTCCCGTTAAGAACTAGATCAATATATTCGCTGTGTATCTCCTGTAGATCCTTATCTGTAATTTCATTTCGGATGTATGCCGAACTGCATAAAAAATAATTTAGAAATAAAACTCCTTAAAGGACATTTGGATGTTGGGGGAAAGCTTAACTTCAGTTTTCGTAAAAATAATAAGAAAATAAAACTTGTTAGAGGACTCGTTAATGTCATATTCGGAACAAAAGGCTTATGGTTATATTAACTTTTTATGAAAGTATCTACAAAATTTAGAATCTATTGTATATTTTGAATATGTATTTAAGCTTCACCAAAGATTCTCTTGTTAGCCAACTCTCTCATCAATCTTTGTCCCTCGGTAATTCCCTCCTCTTCGGTATCGAACTTAGCCAATCCGAGAGCTCTTTGACCGTCAATTGTCATAATGTCTTCGGGCATACCTCTATCCTCGTATGTAGATTCATCTGGGGCGTACTTGAGCTCATACACAAAGTCGGCAGGTTTCTTACCAGCAATGAAGGTCTGTTGAGAATCCTTCAAAGTTTCAAGATTGTATTCACACAATGGGGTGTTTGCAATGAAGGCAACGGAGGAATCTTTGGATCCAACGTGTTCTCTGTCGACTTCGTGGAGCAAATCGGCGTGCCAAAGAACGAAATCACCTGGCTTGACGTGGGGGACACTCACAACGGATCTCTTTTGTTGCAAGTGAGGGAAAAAGTCAGGATCATGAGCCAAAAACTGACCAGAACCTGGAGTGGCTCCTGGGAATTTGGAAGAGGAAAGATCAATGTCTTCATCATCCTTCCAGAAGAATGGACGCAACATCACGTAGGCAACGGCTTGCTTGATGTTTGGCAAAAGACGAATACAACCTTCACCAGCCTTGGCCTCAGAAAGAGCAATCCAACCTTGGAACGATCTGAAAGCGGAACAAGAAGATCCATTAGCAGAGGAATGGTTGTACAAATCTTGGTTACCCTTGAGACGTCTGTCGATCACATAAGGGTCCCAATCTTCCCATTTTCCCTCAAAAATTTCTCTGTAGACATCTCTGTACCCATCATCTTCCCATCTTTCGATAGAGGAGGAGTCCAAGTGCAAATTCAAAGTAACTTGTCTGCCTGGTTGACGGTAACGAACTCTGTCAGCGTAAACAACTTGAGAGTCCATGTCAACCAAAGCAGCTGGGTCCTCTTGTTTGAAGGCTTTACCAGCAGCCTTCATGAGGGACATCAAGCGAGGGTGAGAACGAGCTTTGGTTTGAGTCTTGGACCAGTGGACGTACCAGTTGGATGGTCCACTAGCTGGAGCTCCAGTAATGTCACTGTGGTTCTTCAAGTAGTTAACAAACTCCTCTCTCCATCCAAGAGCCTCCTGCTCGTCGACAAGGTTACGGATGATAATACAACCTTTACTCTTGAGCTCTTCAAGAGCCTCTTCTGGAAATTTTCCGGTTTTTTCAATCTCGTCAAAATTGACTTCTGGGATATAATTTGGTCCAGCTTGGGCAATTTTGTCGAATTCGCCCTCCATAGAGGCTAACAATCTTTTCCAAGAGGCTTTCACGGCCTCGACATTCTCTGGCTTAATACAACGGCTCTTAAGCTCGGCGTATCTATCACCTAAATCGATTGGTTCACGGGTTCCAGTGGTGGCAGGTAGCACACCAGCTTGTGTATTCAAAACTTGAGTTGCGCTCATGTTGGCAAGCTTCCTAGGTCTGGGTGCCTTATTTAAAACACCTGAAAGCTTAAGTAATCATACGAGTGAGCATACCCGCGGCAGACTCGTTATCGTAGAGTTGCCCTCGGGGAGCGTCCTCCAAATCAGGAAATCCGGATTGATAAGCGTTTAGTGGAGAGCTTCGTTCCATAACTCAACGGAAACTTTCTTTAACTTCGAACAAACTAAATAGATGGATTCGGAATCGTTTGTAGAACAATTTAAGGGTTTTTGTAGAAATTTTTGGTGACTTTGAAAAATGCACCAAAATCGCCTTGTGCGGCGTTTTACCTCGGGCAGTCCCATATTTGCATTGTGGTTCCAGCCTCGTCGTTAATTCTAGAATAATCGTACCATTGCTTCTCAATTCCCAACGACCGTGGGGAACTGAATTATCTTATTGGTTGAGAGAGGGTGAAAACGTTAACATTTTGCAATAGTAATACCCTTGGCCAACGTTAATGTTTTTGAGACTCCCCAATTACTTCCGTTGGCCACCATAATATAGTGCAGCTCTGAGACACATAACCGTTTTGCGGGGCTTTGAAACTAACTCAAGCAATCTTTGAGAGCCCAATTAATGCTCACAGTTTCCCAGCTTTTCAAATATCTGTGTCCTCTCAATGTTTACAAGGTCGGTAGATTGTCAGTATTCTAATTTCTACGATATTCTGTTTATTTTGCAATTGTCTTGTCATGATTTTAGCTCATATTGCTGAGAGTTGCCAATTATAGTGCACTTTATTACATGACCGTCGCATTAAATTTAAATTGTCTCTCAATTTAGAGACAGTGTTAACAACTTGATATGGTTACAAACCAAAATTACCATCAGCTTCGTTATCGTAGAATTGTACCAATTGATGATGTACAATCGTTAAAAGCTTATTTTGTGCGGCTTTTTGTGTACTTATATTGGAATTTCCATTTTTTACAAAATTCTACATTTGCTGAAAAATAAAAATGCTCTCAAATTGAATGTTCGCAGTTCGAATGTGGAGAGGAACGTGTTTCTGAATTTAGCGGTCTACAAGTTTTCTCCTAAAATTCTCAGTCTATTTGATGCTCTAAGGTGGACTTTCTCTGTCTTGCAGCAAGTCTAGCCAACTTGTCAGCTTCGACATTCCCCATGACACCACTGTGACCTGTTACATGACACACAATTAACCCACCGATCCAACCTTTTCTTATGTAAATGCGATCTAGATTTCGTTTGAGCTCACGCGTGTGCAGAGCCAAGTTATCGGCTAGCTCATCTCCCAGTAACGCCTCTCCTCTGAGGGCTCGTATTACAGCTTTCGAATCCGTACGAATTTCAAATCTACAATCCAAATTTATTTCTGCGTCTTGCAAAGCAAGTTGAATAGCCTTCAGTTCTGCGTATTGATTGGACACTTTGCCCAATGAAATCGATCTGTTACGATTGTCATTGATCCCATAGAATAAGCCTGCACCAGCAGAGGCCTCTATTGTTCCATTAGCTAGACACGAGCCATCCGTGTAAACCACCACGGATGGGTTCATAGACAACTTTCACCAAATTACGTAACCCGAGATGAGGGCGAGGGCTTTCAATCTGAATGTCTAGCTGCGGCTGAACCTGCATTTACCGTTGCAATCACTGCGCGAATTGCATGCACTCAATTTGAGTGCACTAAAATTTCAACGTTACGAAAAAAAAACAATTTACGGTACACACTCTTCATTTGTCGGAATCCGATTTCAAAATTCAGGACGTCGCTTATCGAAATGCAATCTTGTCATTTACTGATCCACCGTCTTAAGCAGAGCCCAGAGAAAAAACAAAGCACCACATCTTAAGATCCCTTGCCAGTTTTGTTTCGCTCCTTTATTCCATTTGGTCCCTTTTTCGGTCCCAATTTTGGCGAGCTTGTCGGCACCCTCATTCCCAACCTCCCCAGAATGGCCGGGGACGTATTTAATTTCCAAAACCGGATATCCATTCATCACATAATAGGAATCGATCGACTCTTTTGTGCTTATGGCACTTCTTATGAGTCCCTTGTTAGCAACTGGTCGACCTTTGGCATTGATCCAGCCATTTTCGGCCCATCTGTTGCTCCATTCTGTTACAGCTCTCAAGGCATACTTGGAGTCGGTACAAATGTCGTATCTTATCGCCTCATCGACACAGTAACCTTCATTCTCTTTCTCTTCCAATTCGTCAAGGACGTATTCCAGTGCCAAACACAAAGCTATCAGCTCAGCAGCTTGACAGGTAACGTCGCCCAAAGTTGTTGAGAAATTTCTAGAATCATCAGGCCCGAAAAAAACACCTGCTCCACCCATCCGGCCGGTTTTAGTCATCTTTGAAGATCCATCTGTGTATATCAGTTGAGTTTCAACTTCGTCGTATCCATTATCAATACCTTCAGTGATAAACTCAACAGCTTCTTCATAACGGTCGAATTTTTTATGCTTATTGTAGGGAAACCGATGAACTTGGTCATAACTATATTCCCAACTGGAGTAAATTCCAGGATTTCTACCAATTTTAACAGCATAGAATGTCATTGATGGAAGAAAAAGAGGGTGGGAGGGGGCAGGTTATCTGGGATTTTATGTTTCAGATTTTATGCGTTGTAGCCTAGTAGCGCCTCAAGCCATCTCAAGAGAAAACTCATCGATGGAGATTAAATTATAACTCATTTTGGCTACGATCAAGAAAGAGTTTATATTTACGCACATTTAATGGTAATCAGAATCCTCAAGAAAATGTACCGTTAACAATAGCGATGAGTTGGCAGGCGCATCATGCTTACTACTGATCGTATATCCTTTCAAACATGGAGTCTAATTCCAGATAATCACAGTGAACAATCAAAAACTTTCTGTACGATATAACGAGATATTTGGTTGGAAAAGATGAATTCTTTGTCGAGAAACAAAGGTCTTTGTCTCAGAGTCGGATCTGCATATCGAACTGTGTACAGATAGCTTGCAGCTAGGCCGCTCAATTCTCCAGAGGTGCATGAAAACCACCCGCATCATACCAGTGCCATTGAAAGATGGCAACGTTCTCTTTGCTTACAGATATTTCAAAAATGCTTTGTTTTAAGTCGACTAGCGCGCCTACTTAACTAAAACGAAAATATTCTCAAAGGAGTCTCGATGCCTTCAGTAAACTAAATGACTACGCGAGTCGTCGATGCGAATAATTGACATTAACCCTCTGTCAATCGCCTGGATGGACCGGTTCTTTTTACTTTAAATAGCGATAAGGCAGTCTACATTCTATATTTGCTGCAATTGACACATTGGCCTTCCTTGGTCCTCTCCACAACTGGCTGTCATTCATTATCCATCACTGAAATTACAATGTTACAAAAGCAAAAACTGATATTATACACTCTCGGTTGCTCGGAATCCAATGTCAAAATTGGGTACATCGTCTATCACGATACAATCTTTTCAATTAATGATCGACTGTCCTAAACAGTGCCCAGAAAAATAATAAAGCACCCAATTTGAAAACCACCTTCCAGTTTAGGGTCGCTACTTTGGCCCTTTCTTCGGTTCCGATTTTGGCGAGCTTGTCGGCACCCTCATTCCCAACCTCCCCAGAATGGCCGGGGACATATTTGATTTTCAAAAGAGGATACCCATACTTCACATAATACGAATCAATCGATTTCTTCATTTTTATGACACTTTGGATGATATTCTTGTCAGCAATGGGTAGACCATTGACATTGATCCAGCCATTTTTGGCCCATTTCGCACCCCTTCCTGTTACAGCTTTCAAAGCATTTTTAGAATCGGTACAAATGTCGTATCTTCTGGCCTTATAAACACCGTGAACTTTATTCTCTTCCAATTCGTTCAGGACATATTCCAGTGCCAAATGTAAAGCTATCAACTCAGCAGCCTGAGAAGTAACATCACCCAAAGTTAATGAGAAATTTCTAGAATCATCAGGCCCGAAAAAAACACCTGCTCCACCCATCCGGCCGGTTTTAGTCATCTTTGAAGATCCATCTGTGTATATCAGTTGAGTTTCAACTTCGTCGTATCCATTATCAATACCTTCAGTGATAAACTCAACAGCTTCTTCATAACGGTCGAATTTTTTATGCTTATTGTAGGGAAACCGATGAACTTGGTCATAACAATATTCCCAACTGGAGTAAATTCCAGGACTTTTACCGACTTTAACAGCGTAGAATGCCATTAATCGGAGAGGAGTAGGGGGTGGGGGATCTCCGAATTTATACGTCGTACGCCTTGCCACATGTCAATCAAGTAAGCGCCGATGTAATGTAAATTAGGTTATGTAAATTAGTTTATGTAAGAATTTGGTTGTTGCATTCAAGAAGGAGTCTATATTTACGCATAAATCCTGATAATCGGAATCTTGGAGAAAATTATCCCTATGCATACAATTGGACAGAGGGCGCATCATGCGAATTACTCAACATATACAAACTCAAACATGGAGTCCGAATCCAGATAATCACGATAAACAATAAAAAAAACTGTACTAACGAAAAGTTCAATTGGCAAATGAATTCTCCTATCGAGAAAACAAAGGTTCTTGTTTCAGATTTGGGGGTGCATGTTATTTTGCAGCCTAGCAGCCCGATTTTTTGAAGTGCATAAAAACCAGCCGCACAAGCCTATCAAAAAATGTTAAATGCTCTAGCGTGCTCTATGCTTCCAGATGGTTCCGAATATGCTCTGTGTCAAGTCGATTAGCGAAGGATACGCAACCAACACGAGAATATGCTCAAAGGAGTTTCGTTGCCTTGAGTAAATAGCTAAATGGCTACGCGAGTCTTCGATGTAAATAGTTTGACATTAGTAATCTCTTCATGAATATGACCCATCAGCACCAAGATTGGCGAGTCTATCGGCAGCTTCGTTTCCTGGTTCCCCCGAATGACCAGGAACGTACTTGATTTGCAAATTAGGCCATCCATTCAAATCGTATTCATCATCAATCTCTGCCTTTGTTTGAAGTGCATGTTTTATGAGAGGTGCATTTGCCACGGGTTGACCTTTTGAGTTGACCCAACCGTTGGCCATCCAAGTTTTGCTCCATTCCGTGATGGCCTTCAAAGCATACTGGGAATCCGTACGAATCTCGTATCTCGTTTCATAGTCCTCAGCAATACGATCTAATGCCTTGCATAGGGCTGTCAACTCAGCAACTTGGTTGGTGACGTTTCCCAATGGCAGTGCCAAATTTCTGTAGTCATCAGGTCCGAAATAAACACCCGCTCCAGCAACCCTTTGAGAGGTTTGGTTACCTCTTGAAGCTCCATCCGTGTAAACAGGGTGAACTCTGGAATCAATGGCTTCTTGAGTTTCAGCCCTCCCAGTAAGGAAATCGGAGGCTTCCTCACGACTGTTGAACTTTTTGTATTTGGCGTTGGAGTAACCCTTCACTTGTTCAAGGCAAAGGTCCCAATTGGTATAGATTCCTGGCTTTCTTCCATTCTTCACAGCGTAAAATGGCATTCTCATACGTTAAAAAAAGAAAGAAATTTGAAACAAGTGACATGCACTTGTCAATTTTGCCTGGTTCGGTAAAGTGAGCCGCAAAGTGTGGTACGTGAATTCTGAAACACACGACGATTTAATTTTTGAACTTTGGTTTTTGAATTTTGAAATTTTTAAATTTTAAATTTGAGCGGGAATGCAGAATGCAGATATGCTTGTTTTGAAATAACGTAGGCTCGTCTAAAATTCACTTTACCATACAGAGGACAATCTTGCACATGGAAAGTGTTAAAGAAGTAAACAGTGTTCCACTAGTAACGCCCCAAAGGTATCGCATGCACTATTTCCAAGATCCAGGTTCACGTTTGCCGAACCTACAGTCTTCTAACCGTTTTAAGCCGTAATATTGCATCTTAAAAAATAGATCAATTTGGTGCGGCACGGAATTCACAGATACACATCTCGGAAACGCATCAGCGGGGTTGACCGTGTTCTCTCCGCCGCACAAGATAAGATCTTTATCTCTCCAAGCTTGATCTAATATGCTTACAACGACGGCGATGGATTCCGAGCTTATCAAGGCGCATTGATGATTGGTTCAGGGATTTTTCAACCAGTCCCCTGGTAGTGTGTACGTGCCCCAACCATCTGTTAGACCATATCTCGGCCGAGATCCGGGCCAGAATCACTTTATCTCGGCCGTCTTCTTATCGATATCAATACAATAAGCTCCAGTGAAAAAAACAGAGTATGCCTAGTTTATAACCTGCAAACTTCCACTTTCGTCAAGTTAATCTCTCTCAGTGAAAATGTCTGAATTTAAACACATTTCCAAACTGATGCCGAAAAGTCAGAATATGCTGTCAATTTGTCTATTGGCAACGGCTGTCAGTAATTCTGCTACTCTTGGTTATGACGCTCTCATGATTGGTGGTCTTTATGCTATGCCATCTTTCTTGGAAACTTTCGTTTTGGACGCTGCTATGACTGGTCTTTTCTCCGCTTCTTTGTGGATGGGTGAAATTCTGTCCTGTTTGATCACTCAACAACTTGCCGATTACTGGGGAAGAAAGGCATCGATCCTTGCCTCTGCTCTTATCTGTCTCGTTGGTGTCATTCTTCAAACTGCTGCGCAGAATAATGCCATGTTCGTTGTGGCTCGTATCATCATGGGATTCGGAGGTGCTTTGGCTGGTACCGCAGCGCCTCTTCTTATCGGTGAAGTTGCACCTGCTAAGAGAAGAGGTTACCTTCTCGGATTGTACTTCGTTTTCTTCTCCGTGGGAAGTTTGGTTGCCTCCGGTGTCACTTATGGAACCAGAAACATCCCAGGTACCTGGTGTTGGAGAGCTCCTTCTTTGATCCAAGCCTTCCCATCTTTGATGTGTATCATCTTATTGCCATTTTCTCCAGAATCTCCACGTTGGATGATCTCTAAAGGTCACACTGACTATGCCCGTGAAGTCTTGATGGTTTCTAACAACATCGGAAAGGATGAAGCTGAAGTTTTGGTTCACGAAATCTCCGTTGCCCTCGAGGCTGAAAAGGGAACTTCTAAATGGATCTCCATCTTCACCACCAAACCAAACATTCGACGTATGGCTATCGTTATCACTTTGTCCCTGATGTTGGAACTTGGTGGTTCTTCCGTTGGTTCCTACTATTTGTCATTTTTGCTTCGTCAAGCTGGTGTCACTGATGAAACTAAGATCTTGCAAGTTAACGTTATCTCCTCTGCTTGGGGTCTCGTTTGTGGTGTCTGTGGTGCTCTTTCTTACAACAGATTCGGTAGAAGACCATTAGCCATTGCTGGAATGTGCGGTATGATCATTTGTTTCTTCATCCTTGGTGGATTCGTCAAGACTTATTCCGCTAGCACGAACGCTTCCGGTCAATACGCTACTGTCTTTTGGATGTTATTGTTCTCTGGATTCTACTCGTTCTCTTTCCAACCTTTGAACTGTATGTACCCAACCGAGATTTACCCATTCGTCACCCGTGCATCTGGTGCCACCATGTTCAAATTCTGGAATGCCGGTTTCGGTATGCTTGCATCTTTTGTTCTTTCCTATGGTATGGAGAACTTGACCTGGAGATTTTACATCTTGAATGCTGGTTATGATATCATTTTCTTGCCATGTATTTATTACATTTGGGTGGAAACCTGTCAATGCACTTTGGAGGAAATTGCTGCCAAATTTGGTGACTTACCAGAGCACGTTTTGGAAGTTGTTGCCAGTAACAAAACCCCAAGTGACGTTGAAGTTTTAAATGAGAAAATCACTGACAAGATCTAAATAATAGTTAATTTACATTTGATAATTGTTTATATCATCCATAAAAGAATAACCGGTGGACGCCCAATTCATAAGGTGATCCCAACCTCCATCGTTCAACATTTCCGTTAAAAATTCATCAACGGCAATCTTTGGTGGTTCATTTGTCCAATCCGGAGTCTTCCTTTGTGATGGCATTTCAAATTGAGGAGAGTTTTGTTGAAATCCCTTCAATAAAAATGGTAGATTTTTCAACTCATTTAGGAAAGTTTGAATTTCAGCCTCCTCTTTCGCGTTATGAGAATTTGGTGAACATTTGTAAGTGATTGTTGTCATCAACTTCGCAATTATAGTGGTTCCAATCTTGGCAGGACGATGAGAATTCTTGAGTTCTGCAAAAATTGGATAGGCCTTTTGAATCTCAACCAATCTATAATCGTTTAAATTAATCTTTTCATTCATGATCAAGATATCAACCAACAGGAAGATACATGCACTAATCGAATGATGAGTGACGGTCCAAATCCGATTGTAGTATTTGGGCACTTTCCGTGCCGTCAACTCTCGTAACATTGTCATGGAATGATAAATACATCTTGGACGATGAGTGGTTATCCAAACATCTTTCCCGACTGTGTTCGAAGATTGTCTAATTATCATTAACGATTGATAATTGAGAGAAAAAAGTAATAAGTATTTGGCAAATGGATACGTTGTTGTATCGATGTCATCATCTTGTAAACTGACCGTTAAGAAGATATCCTCATATTTTCTCATAAGTGCCATCATCGATTCATCAGCTTTTTTCAAATTTTCTGCAACGTTTTCCATCTTACCATTCGTGACATAGACTTTTTGTATATTTGCCATTTCAGCCATGAAAATCTCATACAGAACATACGAGTATCCGGATTTTCTTGTAATTTCACCAGTTTGAACAGTTGGATCCCAAGGTTTTAGTCCAATCAATTCGTCGTTGGTGATCAATTTGGGATATGGTGTCACGTAGTTGGCTTGAGTCTTGGTCCATCTATCATGATCGGATAATCCATCGATGATAACTAATGTATACCATAACCTTTTCGCCAGTTCGATATCGGTGTCGAACCCTTCTTCTGGATCTTGGATGTTGTCCATCTTGACGAATCTGGCAGTGTACATCATGGAAGTTAACAAACAATGATGAAGATGAACACCGGCAAATCCATGGAAACAAGTACTCATTATACAAAAGACTTGAATCGCTCTGATATCGGGATATGTCATGTATTTAGCTTTTTGTAGACAGTCCAATCCCGCGTTGAAAAGCAAAGTTGGGAACCGTTTGAAATGTTCATCAGTAAGGGATAGTTGATCGTTCAAGACTCCATCGCCAAAATAAAGTGCACAACAGAGTAAACTGTAGTACATCGAGATCCAATAATAAAAACCTCGTTTATAATAGGCTTCTCGTCTCGGCCGTTTCAAATAGTTGAGGGGCAAATTATTTGTCAAGATCTCATTTTGCCAAAACAAATCGTGTTCCTCCATGAAAGTCGTTGGATGTAACCCGTTATGAATAAAGGCAAGTTGAACACAGGCGAAATCCACAAGTAGTTTCGAAGTTTTGAAATCGATCGCCTCCAGAAACTGATCGAATTCATCAGGAAAACTTATCCAATCAAACCCATCGATATCCTCGTTACCCAGTATTCCCTTCCCCTCCGATAGATCGTTTGCGTTGCTTAAGCTAACGTAGCCATAACTGAGAAACTCGTACGATAACTGGAATGAGTCATGATCGTTGTGGACATCTTTTGGCTTCAATTCAGGCTTCTCCGTTGACTCTGTCACGTTTTGACTCTTTCTTCTCTTTGTTCCCTTACGAATAATCACTTTTTCTCGTTGACAAGCGTCTTGTTCACCACGACGTTTACAGTTTGAACATGGGAACACACGATCGCACTTGATCTTGCGCTTATAACATTGGATACAACTCTGTGGAGCTCTCTGTGTCGTTCTCACTTGTTCCATTGGTGTTAACAGTGCTACAAGAGTTGAGATGTGATTTATGGGTCTTGTACACGACTCAATTAAATTTATAAATTTGATCCAATATAACTGTTTTTTCAGCTTCTGGGAGCCAAGAGATTTCCACAGCGTTAATTTGACTCTTTCTGGCATCCTCTTCGGTCCATCCAGCTTCCCCCATTTTTTGTAAAGCTTCCGTTATGTAACCTTTAAAGTATGCTGGATCATCCGAATTGATTGTGACTTTAACACCAGCTTCAGCAAGTGATTTAATTTCTTTACCTTTAAAATGAGGCATGATCGTAGAATACGCTACCGGACAACAGGTTAAGCCAATTCCTTTGTTGATCAATAATTGGACCAATTCGGGATCCTCGATGGCATTAACTCCATGATCGATTCTACTTGCTCCAATGTCAATGGCTTGACGGATGTGTTGCACGGAATTTTCCTGATCAGCGTCGCAATGCATGGTGATCTTGAAACCTTCCTCGATGGCTTTTTTGAAAGTGGTTTCGAATTTAATGGGTGGGTTTTTGTATTCATCACTATCGAGTCCCAATCCAATCACTTCGCTCTTCAATGGACTAGCCAACAAAGATTCCAAAGTGGAGGCTGCGGATTCAGCTGAATGATCTCTCAAGATACACATAACCAATGCAACTGAGATTCCAAACTCTTTCTTAGCTTTATTCACTCCACTTACCAATCCTCTCATGACAACTTCAAAATCGATACCTCTCGAAGTGTGAGCTTGAGGATCGAAAAAGACTTCTGCTCTTTTAACGTTTTGAGAGTTTGCCTTTTTCGAGTATTCATAAACCAAGTCCTCAAAATCAATCTCCGTCTTGAGACACGACATACAAGCGTAATAAACTGCTAAAAATGAAGCCAGATCATGGAATGGGAATCCTTCGTAATCAGGTGGTGGTAATTCCTTTGGTAATGGCAACCCGTTTCTTTCGGCTAAAACTTTAACCAAAGATGGTTCCAACGTTCCTTCCAAATGAACATGCAATTCACACTTGGGTAATCCCTCACAAAATTCGTGGTAAGTCATTAGAGAGCAAGGCGTTGTTCAACCAAACTTATAGGGGACCCATCTCGGCCGAGCCTTATCGTTATCAGTCGGGGGAGATGCATCGAGGGGGGTGTACAAAATTAAATCAAAATTTCATCGTTAATGTTACTAATAATCCCCTTTATTCTAGCTTGTTCTGCTAAAAAAACAACTTTATGAGATGTCAAGATATCCAATGGCGAACATTTAATGTTTTTCATTTGAGATTCCTCCACAGACATTCCAAGTTGATGATCCACTAAAGCATCCCCAAAGGCCTTTGCCAATCCACGATCACCTCCCCCATGACCGGAAACAGTTTCTTCTTCCGGCTTGTAAAAGGTGGATTTTTGAGTCAAGAAATCGAAAACTTCAATAGTACGCGAATCGGTAGATAGTTCTCCCTTTGTACCGTAGATAGTCATCTTTCTCATACAAACCTCTTTTGATTGTGCAATCATGGTCATGGTTGCAGTTTTAGTACCGAAATTTAAATTGACAACTTGATTGTCGCAGACATCGTTGTCACAATTGTAAACACACCGTCCATAGTCAGAAGTTTCCAGAGCCTTCAAGATTTCATCTCTATCATCGATATCTGTGACGTTTTCGCTCCAGGATTTGTCACCTTTATCGTACGTGGAAAGATACATCTGTTTGGCAGAATAAGCACAATCAGATTCAACGGGACAGGTCATACAAGAATTGGTAGATTCTTTCGGTTTATTCTCTTTTTTGAAAAGAGATAACGATCCAAATGATGAAACCTGTTGACAATTCTCACGTCCCATGATCCACATTAGAACGTCAATGTCATGACAGCATTTTGCCATTAACGCAAAAGTGGAACTGGATTGATTTCTCCAATTCCCTCTTACAAAAGAATGAGCAAAATGATACCAACCAACGGGCTCGGTATGATTCATGTTGACAATGTCACCAATGGCCCCATCATCAAGAAGTTTTTTCATAAAAGTGTTATGAGGAGAATATCTGAGTACATGTCCCGTGGCAAAGATAACGTTGTTTCTCATCACTGCATCATAAATTTCTTGACAATCCCGCCATTCTGTGGCAATTGGCTTTTCACATAGAATGTGTTTACCCAAATCAGCGAACGTAATTGCGATTTCACGATGCATTTGATCCATAACACAAATTATTACCGCGTCGTATAAATGAGAATCCTTGATTGTATCCTTCCAATCATCATAAAATAACACATCTCCTGTCAGTTTTGACAGCTTTTTTCTTCTAATCTTATTTGGGTCACAAATTCCTGTAATTTCAACCTCATGGTTTTGAAGAGCAGTAGCATAAGCTTTACCTCTGTTCCCAGCACCAATTACAAGAGCCTTGATTGTCATAATAGTAATTAAACCTAAAAATGAATAAATGTAACATCTCATCGTGCGGCTGGCTAATTTGTTGGTACAGTTCCCTTATCAGTAAGTGATTTGTGCAGTTGATAAGTTTTGTACCTTTCCACTTGCATGGAGCACAAAAATTGAATAATATGCTCCCAATATTATGGGGCCCTCATGGAGGATAAACGTTTCATGAAACGGTTTTTTCACCGAACGAATTTTGAATCTTGTTTTTATTGTCGTTATCATTTCATCGTTTTGGAATTGAGGATCAGAATCGGAAAAAGCATCATCGAATCGACATGATTTTCTGGTCATGGGAACATCCATTTTGTCTAGATTGCTCAACAAGTCGACATCGATGAAACTAAACGTACAATTTGGATCGCAATACGCTTTCAAATTCATATCACCAATTCTCAAATCACATTGATAAAGATTAGCAAGAGAAGGTTCAGATCGTATTTTCACATTCAAAGTTCCATAAAAATGGGTATAAATGTCATATATCTTTTCTCGAAACAACTGGAAATCATCATATTTCTCGGCCGTTTGAAGAAAAAGTTGTTTATTGGGTAATTGAGACAGTGGACCGTCAAATAACTTTTCAATTAATTCAGTCATTGGTAATAAACTGAGATGTTTAAACTTCCAAATCGTGATTAAAAACCAGTAAAACTCATCTTCTGTAGTGACAGTAATATGATCCATTGTCGAATTCAATTGCTCCTTTACTTTTTCATCCAACTGTTCTGGGGATTCTTGATACGTTAAAAGACATTTCTTTGCATCGTTCAACGTATTGATTTCATAATTGGCGATGAAAGTTTTAAATTTCGAATTCAAGTTTGTTGAATTTATCAT
Source organism: Kuraishia borneana (assembly GCA_030569035.1). Lineage (NCBI taxonomy): Eukaryota > Fungi > Ascomycota > Pichiomycetes > Pichiales > Pichiaceae > Kuraishia > Kuraishia borneana. Next base: position 517,897 of record JAJMJT010000006.1, read on the forward strand.
TTTCATAAACTCTTGATAATCCCAATCTTTGGAATGCAACGCGGCTTCCAGTAGAGTAACGACAACTTCACCGTCCATTGTCTTCTGGAGGTAGTTGTCAATTGGATAATACCAAAGTTTCCTCTCTGTTGTCGCCAAAGATTTAGATTTGCTTTTCGATTTGACATCGGAATTTTTCAAAATACGAACTTTCTTCGATTCATCATCTGAGCGTGATGTCTGAAGAGGCTCTGGTGGTTCTCCTATAGCACTTGCAATTACAACTTCCAACACTGCTTCCTTAGGTTTTGTTTCGGGGAAAGAATCTGCACTCAAATCAACGGTTGAGTTTGTCATAATTTGGTGGTTGTCTGTTTTGTTCTTCTTTTGGGGTAAACCGGAGCCACGTGATGACTTTTGAACCGTTTCATTCTGATTTGACGATTCAGTGGTTCTCACAATGTTATCTTGTGAGGAGGAATCTCGACTAACGAGATATGAAGTGATGGAGCTGAGGATGTTAAACATGCTCCCACAGTTACCGAGAATGTTCATGTGGATCACAGTCACTTGATGAGCGTGTCATTACCGATCTCTAACCTAACTTACAAATATTTTGTGCCAATTTACCAGTATTAGACTCTTCAGCCCTTCTAATTCATAGCCAACAATCAAAAATAAAGTTCAACATTTGAGTCATTGATAATCACAATTATGGAGACGAACAGTGGTCCGTAATGGTGGTATTTTTCATATAATTTTACTACATTCGTAGATAAATCGCTCGTTTATAAAATTAATGATTATTATGCAAAGTTAAATTGTTTCCTCATCTTTAATATCAGCTTGAATACTCAATTTGTATGCTTTGGTTCCAAACCCTGTGTTTCTTATGAAAGGTGACAGCAAAAAGTTGGCAGCCGCAAGAGCCACACAGAGATAAAGAGCATTCTGATAAACCTTCATCAAATGTGCCTTCTCATCCGGCGAAGTGGCTCTTTCTGTTTCTCCAACTATAGATGAAACCGCAGCAGAAGCAGCTGCAACGCACATTTCGACGGTGGTCATACCAATTCCAGAAACAACCCCACGCAAATGCTGAGGTGAGGTTACCACAAGTGTATTCAAAGAATTTTGGAACGCCATATTACATCCAATACTAGCCACAATTAATCCACTGAATCCGTAACGCCAATAACTTTCCGTCGTGTATCCTAGTCTAGTCACGATGATAGACCCGGCAAATTGCAGCAACGTTCCAATCATGATCAAATATTTGGGAGGAAACTTTCCGAACATATACGAACTTGGCAAAGTCATGAAACAAAGTGTGAAAGGGGCCACACTCACTTTCAATCCAGAAATCACAGATGAGTTCAAAGAAACGTATTGAAAGATTTGGGATGGAACGTTAAACAATGTGAATTCACAGCTGTAAACCAGTCCAACGGCTAAATTGAGCTGGATAAAATTTGGAATATCCCATGAATCTGCTGGAATTAGCAATTTGGAGGCTTCAAACCTTTTAATCTTCACGATGAAGTACTTTTCCCATGCAAAGAAAGTAATTATCAACAAGATTCCAAAAATCAGAGGAATGTAAGCCTTAGGAGATCTCCAAGTTTCACCTCCTTCTGTAAGACCAGCAACTAGCAATAAAGAACCAGAAAGCATCAAGGCGAGTCCCAGATGATCTAATTCTTTAATTTTGTCCCCAGTAGTAGGAACAGGTGGAATCGACAAGAAGGAGAGAATGGCAAAAGCCAAAGAAATTCCAGCGAAAAGATAAAATGCGCCCCTGTAAGTGATCTTTGTTTGTACAAAAGCTCCTCCAATCAAAAAGCCAAGTCCTGCAGATACAGTGATCATCGCTGTGATGACGGCCATGGCCCTTTCTAAACCTTTACCTTTGAAAGTGTTACCCACAATGGCATAACTGGAAGGGATCGTGGCAGCTGCTGCTACACCTTGTAAAGCTCTGAAAATGATAACCACATAAACGTTTTGAACGCTTGCAGCAATCAACATAAATATCCCCATAGTGAACATACCAACGGAGTACGTTACATGATGACCAACGATGTCACCTAATCTTCCAAAAATGAGAATGAAACTTGCTAGACAAAGTGCATAAGCAGATAATGACCAACTAGCAACTGGATAAGTAACTCCGTACTCTCTCTGAATTGGCTCTACAGCCATCACACCTATACCGATGTTGATATTGTCAATCCATTGTGATGCTGATGCAGCAAAAAAGATCAAGTAAGGATGGCTTTTATTTCTCAAGGTGTTAAAATTAATCATTGTTATCTTAAGGGCAAATCTGTACGTTTAAAAAGGGACTCATGATGACAAACTGTGGTTTTTGCGCAAAATCGGTCCTGATTATTAAACAGGCTTACGTAATGACGCCCTGTCAAAAATGTAGGGCTCCCCATACATTTTCCGATATTTCTTTTTTTGAATCGGACCTGATTATAAATTTTGAATGCATCACGACTTTTTTATATTGATCATGAAAATCACTTCTCTTTTCACAAAAATGTGAATCCAATCTGTATATCTACGCAACTCAAGAAAATACAAGGTCGTGCGCTATCTTATCTATGTTCAAATAATAACGCTTCGCTAAACAGTATAGTATGAACCTCTTCCGTAGCCTATGTTGTGTTTTGGGTGTCTATTTGGGCATAGCCGATGCGATGGCAGATGAGAACGCAATTGAACACGCGTGTTGTATTACAAGGTGTGTGGCGAAAGATCGAGACGCAATGTTCCTCTCGTTCCGCTTCAGCGAGGACACCACGTTTCTTGCCACGAACGGTCCCAGCACCGATGCAGATACGACTGAGCATATGTACCAAGTGGTCCGGGAATGTGCAGACATGTGCAATCCCGAAAATTCGTGGGGGTTTGAGCCGTACGACGAAGATTCCGATTTTGGAGAATTCACCTGTTGGGAAAAATGGGAGCGCCTGTGTGCTAATTTCAATTAATCCGGTGTCAGGGACTCGTGGGAATTTTTCCCTAGTCAATTCATTCACCATATCGACGTGAAAAAGTTCGTTGAGCAGCTCCAACTTGATAGGGACCTCTGATCCTTACTCCAAACAATATGATAGCCAGTAGTCCTAATGGCTTAGAATTAATATTCGACTCGAAATTCGAGACCCTTTGACTGTGGTTTTTTTAGCTTCAAGCCCAATTTGTTCCACCAAATTAAGCTATCCTCATCACTGGCAGGTGTGGCTCTACACTGTCTCTCAAATGTGGATGCGCAACGATTCCAGGTTTGACTTAGTCCTATCACCATTGAGATCGTGGGACAAATTTCATCCAATGAGTTATCTCTTCCTTACATATATATGCAGGTGCACTCACAAAACCATGGAGTATAATTTCCAGAAATCCCATATTTTTCAATTTTTCAACCAATTAGATTATGGGTAACAGTCCGAAAACAACGGCACTTTCCACAATAGTTCAAAATTATTATCATGTTAGACTTTTACACATACTTTGGTGGTTGTTCTAATAAAGATATCATACAAATAATCTATGCACTACTCACGACGCGAGCTTTATAAGCTCTACATTCAGCTGTGAGTCATCAACAAATTTTAGATTTGATTCAACTTTTGATTACGTCTTTATTTGACGTTTATTCGTCTCCTCTATCAAATGTCCTAAAGAGAACCAGCCTATCACCAATTTATGCAAAATTGGAATCTGAGAAATTGAACATGCTGTGAAATCTACAATGTTTATGTGAACCACAGCTGCATGTACAGCTTTGAGATCATATTCGTATTTAAAGCCTATAGCAGAAATGCTCAGCAAAGTGGATCCACTGAAGTCTCAAAAGTTGTCATCAGGTCCAAATGAAATCTAAGAAAATCCAACTGATCCACCAAGAAATCACAGTCATCAAAGAACCCGATACCTTTGCTTCTGCTGGGGTGTGTTTTTACCAAATGCGGTATTGATGCGAACAGTGCGCGATTCGCCATGATATGCATGAATATTAAGCAACATGCATAACAAACTTAATTTCTGCATGCGTTTATGTTATATAAGGGCGGCATATAGCCGCATTTCCTGAACTTGTTTTGCTCAGGAAATCTCTCCATTTTAGTACTAGTTTATCGATTCTTGTTCCACTCTAATATTGCGGTATCTAATTGGCACAAGTTGATATCCAACCGAAGTTTATACTGACCGACTTTTAAGTTACGTCTACATTATGTTATTTCACAGTATCATTATCGCTATGCTGACCTGGAACATTTTGTGTGTTACTGCAATAAAGGTCTACAATTCTCTTGAGGTTCAGGCTGTCGGCCACTGGACAGGTGCGTTCAGTGAATTACTCAGGTGTATCAACTCCAGTGGTCAGGGGGAGTATGTATTCTATCAGTCTTATGGAAGTGATAGCTTTATCGATTTGGCTTTTAAACCTCTACACACAACGACGGGGGCTTTTAAACCTCTACACACACGACGGGGGCTTTTAAACCTCTACACACACGACGGGGGCTTTTAACCTCTACACACACGACGGGGGCTTTTAAACCTCTACACACACGACGGGGGCTTTTAAA